>JAQISU010000154.1:4117500-4705000 GCA_029339505.1 Unio delphinus | reverse complement strand
ATCTGAAGTTCAAAATAACAAAAAAGTTTCAAACTCATGACATTTTTTTGGCAAGCATTGTACACAGAAATAAAGACAAATGTGGGTGTTTACATATAAGACTGAGTTAACTGTCTGTCTTCTGACGAGAATAAAATTAAATGTTCCTAAGCATACAACAAAATGATTGGGATGACAGAGTTTCAGATAACGTGTGAAGAATAAATGCAAATAGAGTATTTAAAAGAACCTGCATGCCGGTTCGAGTTTTGATCTCCCGTCCTAATTTGGGCAACACTTAAACCCAGAACGAAAAGCAATTGTGAATGTTTGTATAAAATGATTTGTCAGTGTATTTCCTCTTCCCATCTTTAAAGCAGAATAATGTTTCCGATATTGGACAGACCTCAACAGTACAAAAATCTTATCAACATTGTACCAGAATATTCATATATAATGTGATGAACTTATTTAGAGGCTTGAACAACGTTTTCAGTAAGAACAATAACGAAGGAAAGGTCTCTGCCCGTAATTATCTTTGTGCCACTTTTCTTAAATCGAGCTTCTGACTATTTGCAGGAACTGATGTCACTTATATCTGGTCTTAGACCATATGACTACATTTTAAAACTGTTAATCATTTTTTGTAAATAACTACCCGGAACCGATGTAAATTATCGGGGAAAAACGCAGCGGTAATTATCGTTAACAAAGATTATATTTTTATACTGACTCATTTTGAATTGACTCTGTTATAATGGTTGTGGTCGATGGTAGTGATACATAAAGATAGTGCTTTCATTAAAATGTCAGTTTCAGTACGACCATTCATGAATCGAATTACAAATCTCGAGAAATATTTAGCCTAACCGGAAGATTCTACACGCTATGTTATATATTCTATTCTTTATACTGAAGCCTGTACCCCTGTAATCAACAGAGATTTTGCCACAATACAAAATCTAGTAGCTCATTTACCTTTTAAATTCCCCATACGGTAGTATGGGGGATCTGGTAACATAGTAAGCTTTCTGCTCTAATTACCTACCGTAATTGATGTAAAAATCATGTTAATCTATGCTCCTAAAATGAGAACACGTCTGACTCTTATGCTATGGCATTATTACTGCCATACTCACAACTGAAATATTATTTAAGAAGAATCTATTTTCGCCTACAATGTCAAATACTTATATTACTAACAAATTTACAAACTGCCAATATTTACCATTGAGCTCTGGCAAAACATCACCTGGATTTTAAGCAATTAGCAGGTGTATGATTTTATAATGTGCATGACATGAAGGAACTCTTTGATACTACAAATATTACTTGTATTTTAGATTTCCTCAAGGAAGTAAACCTTTATTTTAAACTATAACTGGTATGCCTTCACCTTAAGCATTTTTATATAATATAAATACCTTTCTTCTTTAAAACATCTTTTCATCTGTCCTCATTAACATACACCATTTACATCACCCCTTAATCGGGAAGCTGCATATGTTACTGTTACCATCTTACTGTTTTACTTTGAACTATTTTGTTTTTGATATCGCTTGTCGATATTAAACATCTTTCCATTTTTAAACGTGAAAACATATAACCTATTGTATGGCGCTAAATAGCCTACAAGTGCTGATGTGCCGTTACAGACAATCAATCATTCAATCAATCAATTTTAAAAACTAAGCTAAATACATGTCTTCGCTTTTCACTAATAAGAATCGTACACACAAAATGTACAGTCACATGGCACTTGAAATTAGACGTTCGTATAATTTGTGACCGCATCTTGTTTGGGTATTATACACACTTGAGTAAATAGACATACACATCTGCATTAGTGTCCTTTAAATCATAGACATATACACTTGCATTAGTGTCCTTAAAAAAAGTCGGAACACTTTTGAACAACTGGAATCCCAGCCTCAGCAGAACACTAAGCTGACCTGGCCTAGGTAATTAATGAAAATACTATCCTATTCTGTATTATGTTTTTTATCATGAGTCCGAACTTCATTGCTTGTTCTCTTGTTTGTTGTTTTCAGCTGTAACCCTATCTCATTTATTTTCCTTACGTTTTATATATAACTAACAGCTGACATGAGCTAATAACATTGAATACTTTTCAGGAAGAATTCAAATTAGTCAAATTGTAACTTTAGACTGTTAAGCAACGCAATAATTGCTTACTGGCATTGGTTTCAAGGTTGCATTATACTTTGGTCTAGATCATTCTATGAGGTGTTCCCTATGGTACGTGATCTGAACTTCGATAGCACATGTATGCGAAGGATTGGTTGGATCTCAAATGTACTTTTTTAACAGTATTTATTCAAGAGAACCTATTCATGTATGATTTTATCAATACAGTATATGGAGATTCGATAGAAAGCTTATTGAGACATGTCTCCCTTTTTACAGAGAAACTTTAACAATGAATAAATGTATTTTGACTTGAAGTAGATATATATATATATATATATATATATATATATATATATATATATATATATATATATATATATATATATATATATATATATATATATATATGTATATATATATATATATAAATCTGTCACATGTTTAACAGGCAGAAATGAGTTTTGTTAAGGTGTCGTTCTGTAGAATATGTTTACATTCCATTTTTCCACGTTATCATGCGTTCACCCTCCACCAGCTATGGAAAGGCTATGGTCTGCTAAAAACGGTGTTAAATTCCCAAGAACATTTCAATACAAAGGCCTAAGTACAAAATGTTCATAAAAGGCAATTAATGTGCTAATATCATCATAAACTTCTCAGATGTAAAACCTCGCTTGAGTGGAAAGATAACTGTCAGCAGAAATACTGATATTATTCTTATTACCTTGTGAAACTTTACTCTTTTATCAGCATAGTTATTCGATACTTGTAATTGGCATTAATTATGACGGAATATTTCATTACCTGTTGTATTTATAACAGTGTGATTGATAATTAGAATTCATCGTCCTCTTAGTTGAAACAGGGTCCGACAAAATATGATATGTGAAGGGAAAAATGAATATTATACCAAATTTCAATGAAATCCCAGCCATCGCTATCATTCATATTTCATCTCTTCTCATCGTGTAGATATTAAAACTCTTATAAGCAATGTCATCGAATGCGGCTGCAGCAGCAACATTAGTGATAAATAATACTGACATTTTAAATTTATCTTCTCTTTTTTTTGATGGCATGCAACATTTAATGTATCGTAGCTGTAAGCATTGATTGTTTCTATTCTTATTTGCAATCAATACATTTGTGTCAAAATTATGGAGAGATTGCACCTATATGCCTTGAATATTGCCCTGTACACATAGATTTTCAAAGCAATAACAAATAACTGCCTAAATTTGATGATGAAAATTAGTCTCGTTCAGTTCAAGTCGAGTCTCGTTCCGATTAATGCGAGTCTCGCATTGATCAAATCCAGTCTATGTTATATCAATTCGAGTATATTTCAGATCAAATGTAGTCTCGCTCAGATCCGTATAAGTCTCGTTAGATCAATTCTAGTCTTGTTCAGATCAATTATAGTCTTTTAAGATTAAATATAGGCTCTGGTATCAAACTAAGTCTTGATCAGAACAATATGAGTGTCGCTTAGATCAGAAATCGAAGAACGAACGTAAAGCGTGCAAAAGTGAATATAATATTTGCTTTCGAACATTTATTAGCCTTTGCGTTACTATAGATATCAGAAACAAATAAATATTTTGTTTTTTAATATAATTTTACCAATATGGTATCTTAGTTCAAATTTAATTCATTCTTGATCGTCAAACTTATATTTGACCCAAATTGCCAAGTATTTATAACATCCTTCCCACCATGTAAAAAGAAAACAATCCAATAAATTAATTTAAAGTTCTATAATAATATTCTTTATGTTTGAATGACACTGTCGTTTCCAGTATTTTATTATTATTATTATTATTATTATTATTATTATTATTATTATTATTATTATTATTATTGGTGGTGGTGTTATTATTTATATTATTATTATTATTTATATTATTATTATTATTTGCATCATTATAAATTATCTTATTAGTATTAGTAATTAGTAGTAGTAGTAGTAGTAGTAGTAGTAGTTAAAAGGCACACTTTTTACATTTTCTGCACTTGACATATAGTTAAATTTAATACCATTCATTCGTGCCTACACTTTATCTCAACTGCTATAGTAGGTTTAAATAATACTGAGTGGTGAATTATCGCTAGCAAGGACACCGAAGGAGCATCGTCATTCAACCATCAATACAATCAGTGCTTACAAACGAATTGTAAGCGAGTTATTTTCCACAATGGCATGAACTACATACCTAGGCCAAGGTATGTCTCGCCACCCAATAACATAACCCCAAAAGCTTTGAATGGAACTTCATGAGGATAAAAATAGAACCCTATATAAACCTCATGAGGCTTTAAAAAAAATTCAAACTCGACTATGCCTTTGTCAGGTAAACACGATAGCAATAACCGTAATGAATTGCCTGTTGTTGTCATGTCGTATGACAGAATCGTGATTTACACAGAATGGTTTAGGCGTGGTCAATGATTATAAAAATTTGCAAAGTTAAGTTAAATAACGTCTTAATCATTATGTCAAAGATACTAATATTCGTTTTTCTGATCAATCCATGAAAAAAGCGGATTGATTTTACGAACAGATAATTTTATTCCAATGTTGATTCATTTTCCTAATACGCTTCAGCTGGAAGTGGATTCCCATCAGTTTCTTCAGTCTTTCTTTGCTTAGGGAGGGGTGTGTGAAATCGGTCCATTACAAGATTTATGAGGTAGAAATGTATCACAGAACATTGGAATTAACGCCAAACAGTCGAGAGTGGTTTTGGGTGGCTCAGTGGTTACTATGCTGAACTTGCAAACCAAATGGTGCGTGTTCAAATTCATAGGATTGTACAAGCCCGGGTCTACTACCATCGTGTGTCTCTGGGCAGAACCCCTTATTTTAAATGCTGCTGCACTAACAAATATGGCACGTGTTGACGTGCAGCCAAACACCATATTGTTTCTGAAATAATTGTTGCTGCTGTCTCAATAAATATTGGCCATATACTTAAACTTGATATGACATTAGTTTCCAACCATTGAGTCAACAATAAATCAATAGAAAAATAAAGAAGAAAGAAAGAAAGAAACAAAGAAGAGTATAATATTTACGGGTTGAGATATTAGAATAACATAATAAAGAATTTTCATACCTTTTCCCCGTAATTGATAGCAACACCATTTTAACATGATGTTTGTCAGATGTGTTGCTATGTTCAATTATGCCGAATCAGTTTAGATTAAATTGCAAGTATCGCGAGTATATACCTCTAACCTACTTGCAATTGGAATGATCGTTTCACCATCTCATTGTATATAAAAACCAGCAACATCCAATCTATATTATATATGAAAGAATTGCTCTTTCTATTGAGAAAGACAATAACAGAAAAAGAAATAATAATTGCGTGTGCAGAATTGAATAATATGTAACTACTCCTTGTGGTTCTCCACTTTACGCGCAAGATGGCAATCTCTGAGAACGTGCATGAAAAATATGTAGGATAGAACCAAACACAACTGGCAAAAAATGTTATCTATAAGATACCACAGCCTCGTGGAAATATATGGCCTATGAAAATCAACGCCCTCGTTAAAATATATGATCTATGACAATCAGCGCCCTTTTGGAAATATATGGTCTATGACAATCAATGCCTAAGACAAACCATATCCTCGAAAAAATATGTAGCTATGACAATGAACACCCTCGGGAAAATATGTAACCGGTGACAATCCACACCCTTGTGTGATGTATGTTACCTATGACAATTCCCACCATTGTTGAATACTCACCAGGATCACTGCTAACTTCACGTGCAGTGACACAAATGGTCTAATATGCTTCTGCTAAGAGTAGGAAGGTATAACCGGCTGTATTTTCGTACATGAATATTTATGCTAATGTTACAGATCATGTATTAATATGTTATCATACCTGTGGAATGGAGACGTACACCAGAGTTATTAAATATGTCGTTAGCAATAACTGCATATTGTGCTCGTCAAATGGTAGCCATCATTCACACATACATATCAGTATTAGCAATCAAGGTCAGTGCATTCACGGAATTCTGTATGTATACAATACTAAACCTTTTATGAAGCTATAATAAATTATTTTATTTCTGTACAGACATGCCGGAGACATGTAGCATAATGTCCCACCCGGTCACATTATCCGGACACCAGGCTGACCAGTCTCAACACCAACCTCTTAATGCTGAGCGCCAAACGAGACAGCTGTCTGTACCATTTCTGTAAATCATTGGTATGGCTCGACCGTGGATCGAACCCACGACCTCCTGAATCGTTAGTCAGATCTCCGGTCGAGTCAAACCAAACACTTACAAGATGTCAGCTCTCTGTTCTTCTTTGCTTCTCCCAACTTCCAATTATTTAGCTAAATATTACAGTTCTGAAGACAATACTATACTAACAATACAAAATGTTTGGAGTCACAAATATCAAACAAAACCGCTCTTTAAAAGACGAACCAGTTAACAAAATCATGGTTGGAATTAGAGTGGACTTGCTGTCTTGTCGTTTTAGTGTAATTAACATTACCATTTTCAGTACGCGAAAGAACAAACGTGTCCTTTATATGCAATACGCTGATTGTACGCCTAAAACAGGGAATTCAAATATGTGAACAAATAACAAAACAGGTAGCTTGCTAACTACATACATGTACAGGAAAACAAATCTATAAAAAGTATCTGCCTAGCTAATATTAAAGACCTCAATGCCAATGTGAAGACGCCAAAACTATTGTTATAGAAGACATATCGGAAATGACTATGCAGTTGCTACCAGCGCCGGTGCAAGGCATTTTTGGTGCCCTAGGCGAGATCAGATATCTGGCGCCCCCATTCCACTCACGCCCTCCCCCACCAGCCCATCATGAAATAAACCTTTAGCCCAGCGCCCTAGGCGATTGCCTAGTTCGCGTAGCGGAAGCGCCGGCTCTAATAGCTACATTATTCATTTTCTTTCTACTCTTGAAATCCCATGTAGGGATAGAAAGAGATTAAAGCTAGAATTAACCAAATGAAGCCAACAGACGTGGAAATGTTTTCAAAATCATTAAAATCAAGTAGACCAGTCAGACGTTGAATATATTTAGCAAGCACAAATTAATAATACACGTAGCTAGGAAAACATATTACGCTATATATACATATCACAAGTAATGACTCAAAGCAGTATTGTATATTTTTCATAGAGATGTGTAGATGTGTGAAATATTTAGCTAGTTTAGCATGAAAGCATCTTTATCGGTATCTAGATAAATTGTCTTAGTTGTTTGCGAATCTGGACGGGTTTATTGTGTAGACAATGCTGGTTTTGTTCACGGACGAAATATAAGAGAGCTTAATATACTAATTTGTTGATTTGAAACGAACATCCGTACTCTCCAATGTTTGAAGGAAGTTTCAGAATTGCATCTGAAGATGCACACTTAGAAATGAGCATCAGTGGTGATAAACAAGGTGCTTCAAAACAGTATTTTGTTTCTTCTTTCCACATTTTACAACTTTAACCAAAAGAATGACATAAATGTGAAACTCAGCTTAAATCATTAAGGATTTGAAGATATTGCACAGGCGTTACGGATTGGTGGATATCAAAGTTCTTGTTCATCGTTGTTAATTCAAGGACACATTATCAAACATAAAGTGTTCGTCTGATGTTTAATTTTTTGGATTTATTTCTTTTTAGTTTAAAATCCCCCCAAAAAAGCAGATATTAAGATACATTTACTAACAAAATCTTTAAACCTTTTAAACGATTTTTCTTTTAAAGCATGAAATTAAGAAAAAATGCATTCAATTGATTTAAGTAATAGGTACTTGAATAAAATATCAATACATCTTACAAAAGACTGAGAGACAGACATACGGGCAGACAGACAGAGCAACAGAAATACAAATTCCCAATAAATTTTAACTGAGTCACGTTAATGATAAGTGGCAGACATATATTATTGACTAACAAACATATTTGAAAAATACACCAATAGGCGTAATTACAGTCTGATAATAATGTATGTTTGCTCGTATACGCTTGCACTAAGAAGACAGATGGAAAAGTGAGACCAAGGACACGTTAACTGTATGCCGGATGGTTACCCATCGCATGGAAATAGAAAGCCCTGGAATCGGACCATCTTACTAGGTGGAATGATTTAACATAACCTAGAAGAATAAGTGATTTAGAAAGAGTTTAGTGAAAATAAAAACCAGATATATATTTTAGCGTCAAGATTAAATTAGAGATGCAAGAGAAATGTTCATGGATGAATAGACGTGACATTTGAAGTGAACAAGATTGACATTTTCAAACGGTCGACATCCTATTGGGTTACATCACATCTGATATACCTTAAATACTTAATCTTAAATTAGTGAGACATGACACATTTCCAAATTCAGCAAAATGTTATATATATATAAAACATTTTGCTGAATATATATATATATATATATATATATATATATATATATATATATATATATATATATATATATATACAACTATCTCATAATATATATATATATATATATATATATATATATATATATATATATATATATATATATATATATATATATATATATATATATATATATATATATATATATACAACTATCTCATAATTCCCTCCTTGTATCTTTAGATGTTACATCATTGTATACAAACATACCGCATGCTGATGGTATTAAGGCGTGTAAATATTTTCTTGACAACACTCTTAATAATAACAGACTATCGAGTGAAGATATTTGTAAAATAATAACTCTTATCTTGGAAAATAATAATTTCCAATTTAATGGTACTAATTACATTCAAATAATGGGTACGGCAATGGGTAGTCCTATGGCTCCTTCATATGCTTCCCTTTTCATGGGTAAATTAGAAAAAGATTTTCTTGAAAACGAGAATTTTAAGCCCACTGTTTGGCTAAGATTTTTAGATGATATATTTATGATCTGGAACCACTCAGAAGAAGATCTACACAAATTTATTAATAGCCTAAATAATTTTCACCCCACAATTAAATTTACTTACACTGCATCCACTACGCATGTATCCTTTCTAGATGTAAATGTGATGAAAAATCCTGATAATACTATCTCTACAAATGTTCACGTAAAAGAAACTAATATCCACCAATATGTGGAATATTCGTCTTGTCATCCCAGGTCATGTAAAAACGGCATACCTTATAGTCAGGCGAAAAGATATCGACGTATCATTTCAGACGATCATCAATTAAAACATTCTTTAAATGAATTAAAAACATATTTCATAAAAAGAAATTATCCTATACATGTAATAGAGTCTGCTGTAAGTAAAGTCTGTATTCTTACCCAAAATGATGCTTTAAATACAGCAGAATGTACGAAAGATAAAAATATAATTCCTTTCATAATACAATATAATCCATCTTTGCCAAATATAGGCCTTATAATTAATAAATATTGGACTCTCCTTAACTTATCAGAAAAAAACAGCGTCAAAACACTTTACAAGAGCAAGCCAATTCTTGCTTATAGAAGACCTAGGAATTTACAAGATCTTTTGATCAGAACTAAACCGACAAAAAAGTTTCAAGGATGTTTTTCGTCATCTAAATGCAACAGACGTAGGTGCTCTCAATGTGCAAATATTACAGAAAGTACCTATTTTAGTAGCTCCAATACTAAAGAAATGTTTTCTCTACGTTATAACACTGATTGTATATCAACTGATGTAATTTATTTGATAACCTGTAAAAAATGTAACATGCAATATGTTGGACAAACACTTCAACAAGTTTCTAAGAGAATGAATAATCACCGCTTTCATATAAAAAATTATATGGATCCTCAGTTCTCCTCTAATGTTTCAATGCATTTTAATACAAATAATCACTCTTTAAGGGATTTTTCTTTCATGCCAATCGATATTGTGCACGGAGAAATGAACAGACTCATTAAAGAAAGTTATTGGATTAATCGGTTAGATACTGTTTATCCTAATGGCCTTAATACTAAGGCATTATATAAAATTGTATAGAATTTTAGTGGATGATTTGATATATTGTATTTATTTATATGTATATATGTATGTATATATATATGTATGTATGTATATATATATATATATATATGTCTATATATGTATATATATATATATATATATATATATATATATATATATATATATATATATATATATATATATATATATGTGTGTGTATGTGTATGTATATATATATGTATATATATGTATATATAATATCTAGTTATATGTATTACTGTTAGTCTCTACATTATAATCTCACTCTCAGTTTTCATTAGAGACTCATGCATCATTCTGATCCAGTTGTACATATGATATTTGTATAATAAAGAATATAAATTATGATATTATGTCAATTACGTAATTATTGACATATAGACGTCATCCGCTTCTTTCAAAAGCATGACGTTATGTTAATGACGTAATTGTTTATAACTTTATAGACGTCATCAGTTTCTTTCAAATAAAGTTTGTGCCTGAAGAAGCATAAATGCGAAACTAGTCGCACAAGTTTATCGGCGTTTGTGTTGTTTTTTCATCCCCTATATATATATATATATATATATATATATATATATATATATATATATATATATATATATATATATATGAAATGTGGACATAATGTTAATATTTTAAAAAATCGTACACGGAAATTACCGCACATTCTTTGCTGCCTGAGTTTACCGTCGGACCGGTACGGTGAAACTATATAATATACGTTCTGCTGGGAAAATAGTTGCTACGATGAACCGCTATGCCAGTAATAGTGCGCGCCTCCAGTAGATATAAGGTTATAGGAAGGGATATCGGGATAATGTTTGTTAACAAAGAAGAGAATAATAGCAGGTGGGTGGAAAATAAGGCCGTAAGCAAGCAAATGGACACGTCGTAAGAAATATACAATGCAATTAATCGTTATTGCTGGAACATAATGGTTGAAAATTTCCGCAGTTATAGATCGGACGCTAAAATGTCTTTATTAGCGTACACTAAAGATGTGGTGCACTCGTGGAAGGTAATTATTGGGAATGCTTTCAAATGAGAAGTACCTGAAATTCGATCTTGTTTCCGAGATTTTGTTGGTAATAAGTACCAATTACAAAGCAAATCAGTGGCATTCCTCTAAATGACTTAGAATACCTGGAATGTACAGGTAAAAAACTGAAATCTCCTGTGATTTAGTTAAAAGCACTAAGTGACATTAGCAGTTCTATTAACATGCCATTGGAATTCATTCAGCAACTATTCCTGACTTGATATTGATAGTATTTATCAGCTTAGAAATGCATTTAATAAATATTTTGCATCTGGAGAAAATTCATTGAGAATGTTCTTTTCTACCTAGAACGTTTGTAAAATATTGCACATCCAATGAAGGTCAAAAATGTGTCACAAGCGGGGTGCGGGTGGGAGTGCCTTGATTTAAACTTTGTAACACAACAAAACAATATTTCAGGTAAGTGTTAACGAATCATCTAAACTGGAAATATGAATCATATGATCTGCGTTAATGATTTCGGGCATAAAACACTTTCACCAAAGCTATATAACTAGGGCCGATATTAATTTGGATGCTTCATATAACACAAGTTTTAATACGAATATAAAAAATAACCAATATAACGACACACTCAAAAGTTAATATCCATAATAATGGAGCGAATTGGAAACTTTTAATATTGTATTCCATATATTTGGTACATAACGTGAAGGGGGCAACAGAACTGTGATTGTGCTTGCATCTGGTCATACGGCAACTTCAGCACAGTAGTTGTATTATGATCAGCTTTACAAATGATGACGTTCACAGCTTTAACAACTAAAAATAAACACTAACTTAAGTTTCAGCCCATCAAATGGTTTGCACAAGTACGCTTTGCAATTTTTTATGTGTGAGAGAGACAACTTTAAACACTTGAATACATACCAAAAAGTACATGAAGTAGCACAAACTACACTCACAGGTACTTGTATAACACCTTCGTCTACTTTATCAAGCCAGATATATGTTTATAAGATCGTGTATATATCAGACTGTGTATATATCATATTGTGTATATATCAGACTGTGTATATATCATATTGTGTATATATCAGACTGTGTATATATCATATTGTGTATATATCAGAATTTCTATATAACAGATTGTGTATATATCAGACGGTGTATATATCAGATTATTAAATATCTGACTGTGTACATATCAGATTGTGTGAATTGATTATTATATATGTGACTGTGTACATGTCAGATTATGTATATATCAGATTATTATATATCTGACTGTGTACGTGTCATATAATGTATATATCAGATTATTATATGTTCGACTGTGTACATATCCGATTGTGTATAAAGCAGACTGTGTCAATCAGACTAATATGTACATATCAGACTGCACATATCAGATTATGTATAAATCAAATTGAATATAAGTCAGATTGTGTACATATCAGACTGTGTATATATCATATAGTGTGTATATTAGATTATTATATATCTAACTGTATCAATCATATGATGTGCGTATCAGACTGTACATATAAGATTATGTACAAATCAGATTGAATATATATATATATATATATATATATATATATATATATATATACAGTCTGATATATACACAATCTGATTGAAAGACAGACTGATATGTACACAGTCTGATATACATATATATGTATACATATATTTTGAAAACTTGGATAAACGATCGATTTCTGTATATTCAGCTTTTGCGCAATAATGCAAGACATGTGCGATAAATATAACATTTCTTGCATTATTGCGCAAAAGCAGAATGTACAGAACTCGATCGTTTGTCCAAATGTTCAAAATACATCAATTGATTTCTGTATACTGTATTCTCCTTTCGCGTAATAATGATCTGCTATTTAATAGTATTATTCTTTTTTTCTTTTATTCTCAGATGCAGCTGTAAGGTCAAAACTTTAAATGTTACGTGCTTTCATAAAATTTGTAAATAGGTTCTCAAAATATGATCAATTCAAAACAAAGTCTGATGTATAACCAAGCTTTATAGGGTACATTCACGGAACATGTAAATTTTTCGCAACATGATGAACTCGTGCTTGTTGTTAGTCATCAAAATCACGACATCCGTGTTTGTCCCTGTATTTGTGATTGTATTGGATATAGCCCATGGAATGCAGGATTGGTTTCATAAAGAAGTTCATTTAGTTGTAACATTAAAGGAATTGAATGACATGTTGAATAGCTTAATAAGATGGGTAGTATTTCCCAGATAAATAACAACTGTTCTTTTTACATGCGTTTAAAATGGTAGTCGAACTAGGTGCTACTCGTTCACCCTTTTTATCAAAATATACGTTATGTTACCTTCAGGTATAAAGTATCGTTTGTACAAGATTATCATTATCGCTTAAATAAAGCTAGTCAGTAAGTACCTGACTTATCCATACCAATTTCATTATCACATTTTCACTGTTAACAAATTCCTTAAATTCTGTCACGTGGTTTTAGAGCAAAATATATATTACCGATACAAGTGCATGTTAGAATTATAAAATTGTGCCAGATCAATTATGATGTAATTGGCGGCCATATTACGTAATGGTTGAATATAGCCTGTACCATATGATAGGAATAAAATAAATATCATTCATACCGGAATAATGGCCATATTCCGTGTTTTAAAATTAATGGATACTTATAGAAACTCTTAAAACATTTCATATAAGACCTACACTCTGGCTTAATAATAGACGTTTTCAAACAAACAGGCATATACTCTCGAAGTGCCATAGCACATTTCGAGTTTGACCCGTTTATAAAATCTATAATTGTCCTAATGTTAAGTATATTGTTATGTATGCTTCTAGTTTTACCACCGCATGTTTGATTAGTGTTCACTATGGTGTTTATCCCGTTCTTATTCCTATTAGCTAGAATTCTACTCAGTATTTTGTAATCTGTGTTTAGGAGGGAAAAAGGTCTCCAGTTTTTAAATCTTGTTTTGTCACCTTTCCCTTTGTATATGAGAGTAATCAATCCCTCCCGCATTGTTTTTGTAATTTTGTCATTTTTTAGTAAAATATTGTTATATAGTCCCTCTAAAATTGGTGCCACCTCACTTTGGAATTTCTTATAGAATTCCGCTGTGAGGCCATCTCTCCCTGGTGATTTTCCTTTTGCAAGTTCTTTACTTGTGGATTGCACTTCTTCCACAGAAATGAGATCATCACACCGTTTCTTGTGCTCTGATGATATGACTTCGCATTGTATTGAGTTTAGATATTGTGTAATTATGTCATTGTCTATGTTTTGAGAAGTGTACAGTGTTGTATAATATTTTTGAACTTCACTCATTATTTCTGGTTTTGTTGTAATTTCCCTCCCATCAATGTTTAATGTATCTAATACCTTCTCCCCCCTCCCTTTTCTTTGTTCTTCCCTTTTATATAATTCCTTACCCTGTTTGTATATATGGTGAAATTTTCCCGCCCTTATTTCCATTCCCTTTGTTTTACATTCTTTTAGCTTTTCTAATTGTTCGGAGTAGCTCTCCTTATCCCTTAAAGGTGTTGTGTCGTTATGAATTAGTCTTTTTAATGCTAATTTCTGTATATTTTGTATCCGTTTACGTTTAATTGAGTGATATTTGGCTATTTGTTTAACTTTTACTTTAAATTTATCCCAGTCTTTTGCAATATCTGTTATATTTTTTCCCTCTTCATTTGTAAGTATTTTAGGGATTTCCTGTTTTATTTCATTAATTAATTGCTCGTCATCCAAGACTGAGTTGTTTAACTTCCATTCTCCAGATCCCCATCGGCTATTTTCGATCACTATTTCCTGAGTTATTTGCTTATGATCCGAAATTCGATAATCAAGTATTTTTGCTTGTTTATATGTTTTATGTCCGAAATCAGATACATAAAATTTATCTATCCTACTTGATCCATTTATTCTTACATAATCATGTGTATATTCAGTTCTTAGTAGGTTCAGTTTTCTATACACATCAGTTATTTTATTTAGTTTTATCAATTTACCCATAACTTCAAATGATGATAGGTCTTTGGTTGTAAGTTTTCCGGTGCGATCTACATTATCTCCCACCCAATTAAAATCCCCTCCCCCTATAATCAGGTATTCTGCTGTGAAGCTATTGAGATATTCATTTAGATTTATTATAAAGTCATAGTGACTTTCCTTATGCGCAGGGGCGTAGATATTCAAAATATGTAATTTATTTAGTTTTATATGTATTACCCTTCCCTTTAGACTAATATTCTCTGTTATTCTTTCCCAATTTTGTCTATTTCTATTTCTAATTATCATTGCGACTCCCGCTTTAATATCATTGTGATTGGCTTGGTTTATTACAACTGTTGCCTTCATTCGTGATTCAGTTTCTGCTATCATTGTGTTTGTAAGTTTGTTGTGTGTTTCTTGAATTAGTATTTTGTCCTGTTTTAATTTTATCAGTTGTGCAGTTTTAGCGCTATCTATTCCATTAGTGTTTATAGATGTAATATGGAAGTTTAATTCTTCCATTTTTGGTATTCCAGGTGGCTTTCCTTAATTTTAAATAATAATGATGATAGTAAATAGTGAAAATTTATCTCTAGAAGTGTTAAATTGTAGCGTTGTGGGGCATTGGCCCCTCGTCCGTCTGGTCCCTAATGTCATATGTCAATTGGCTTGTGTTTTCCGTTTGTTGTAAATCGTTACTCATGTGCGTAGTGTCAGTCGTTTCCGTTTCAGTCTCAGGTAGTGGGGAGGAGTCTAGATTTTCATTCTCTTCGGATGTTTCCGATAGGTTTATTTCCACTTTTTTCTCCATTGCTCTACGTCTGAGTTTATTGGCTGTTTTCCTTTGTGTAGGCTGTTTTTGCGTAGGTCTTTCTGTGATGGTTGTTGGCTCTTCACTAGTTGACGAGTCTGATAAGGTATGATTCTTCCGTTTTCTATGAGGGGGCATCGGGTGGAGGCTAGTGGCGTCATGCCGCTTATGTCCGTTGCATTTAATGGTTCCATATCCATTTCTCGCTCCTCTTGTTCCTCTTCTATGGGGAGGCAGTCGTAACGATTGCTCGTTTTTAATGGAGATGCTGGGATTGTCCTTTTAGATGTTTTTTTGGAGTACGGAATATATCCTCTGGAGGTATTATTTCTTCCCTTCTCTCCACTTGTGGTTCCCCTTGCTGATCTGGGTACACATTGTTTTGTTGTTGTTGTTGTTGTTGTTCTGGGTCCGTATTGCCGGCCGCTTTTGCTGCGTATGAATTTGGGTCGCGCGGTTTTTGTGGCAGAGTGCAGTATTTCGCTCCATGGCCTACGATCTTGCATCTTGGGCAAGGGCGATCCTTGTCGCAGCCCCTATACCATGAGCGACATAGAAAGCCCATGATGTAAAAAAGGGCGGTATGTGTTTAGCCTCTGCAGCAGGGACTTTGATTATCCTCTCTCCACTCTTTACGTCTTTTTGTCCATAGCAAGCTGCGTGTTTTCCTCGCCTACGTGGATCTTGTGTACAAACATCAGTTTGTCCGTTACCACTGTGGTAGATATCTCATGGGGCAGACCCGATATAAAGACATCTATTGCCTTGGGTTCAATATCCCTCACTATAAGTTCGGTGTCGTATATCTTGACTCTTTGTCCCACTACATTGATTTCTGATTGTTTCAGTAGGGGCCTTTGGCTCTTAGGGTACAAGATGTATTTATTCCTGCCGCCATACTGTAATGCATCAATTTAATTTAGTTTTATTCCCAGTGTTTCCATTTCTGTCAATACTTCTGCTTGTCTGGGGAATATGGTACTGGTGCCGAAATCCACCGTCTGGCATCCTCAGCACAATTCGAGCAAATAACGTACTGAACTTTACGAAGCTTAGTCTTTCCATAAATGCTCAACTCAACTCAAGTTTTACTGACAAATTACGAGTAGCATCCTCGGAATAACCCTATATTGCTCATCAATCTGTCTAGGTGTAACTCAATTTTCGCTTGCTAGTTAGAAGTTATAATTCTGACCTAAATATAAATCATTCAATATATACCAACGCCGACTGGACATCGCTGTGACCAAATCCATTCAAACTTAGCGGTCAATGTTCTCGCGATCATTCCACGTGGGGACTGATTTAGAGCACACCTTGTTCCCCATCGCGGGGTTTTCTGATCTTAAAACTAAGCTTTAACACATAGGTGGGAAGTCGCGCGATCTAACACCTGTGCCGATTAAAGATGTCGGGTCTTCTCTCTGGGCAGGGTAACCTTGCGTAAGAGATTAACTCTAGATAGCGGCAATGTTTAGATATCCAACCACGTTTTGTAATAATAACTTAGTTTATATAGGACTTACTAAAATGGGCCTGAGCAAACGTGACACATACATACATACATACATACATACATACATACATACATACATACATACATACATACATACACACACACACACATACATACATACATACATACATACGGACACATACATACGGACGGACTGACTGACTGACTGACGGACGGACAGACATAGAGACAGACAAACAAACACACATACACACATACATTTGAAAGCACATCACGCGAGAAATAAAACAAAGCGAGAAATATCAAAAGCGTACATATAAACAAGGACAAAGAAGACAATATCACATTATATGATGCCATATTCTGCCATTTAATTTCCTTGTAGCAAGGTTTCCTACTTGGAATTCCTAACGGTGAACACATGCAGAGTCTTGAAGTGTATCGCTTTTAAGTATCTCTAATACTATCTTTTAACTGTATCTTGCTTGTTCGGTAGCTCATCACGTGACATTACGTATATGATAGAGTGAAAGTTACAGATTTAAAACCTGATTCACAAAATTACAAGTAACTTTGCATAAGCTCAGATTAAAAAAAAAACACGTAGCTATGTTTAAGTATGAAGATATCTTTGTGTCCAATACACACATTGATGGTGAATAAAGATATCTTTGTGTCCAATACACACATTGATGGTGGAGTAAGACGATAACTATCAATACAGTATGGTGTCTTTTGTATATTCCATTACACAACATATTGAATAAAGTGAGCATGCGCACTCTATGTACAACTTCGTACGTTCTTGTGTGTGTGTGTCCGAAGAAAAGTTAAGACAATCAGGAATATGTGTGTGGTGTGTTTTACATGAACATTTTTTTATTCAGATGTTGTTCGTGTTAATTTTATGGCAGATTTAACCCATCATTTGGCATATCCTATCGGGGAAATAATATTTAAGTACATTTTCCAAGGACGCACAGACGCAGCTGACCAGGGCTGGTCACGGCGGGTATCAGAACCGCGACCCTTCTTCCAAATAAATGAGATAATGCCTTCAACATAATACAACTGTATGAAGAGACATTTGTGATTAGTTAATTCGTAATTAGTTAATTCATAATTAGTTAATTCATAATAAGTTAATTCATAATTAGTTAATTCATAATTAGATGCATACTCTCTAGTGTAAATTATATGTGTGATCTTTGCATGCTTAAATAATGCTAATTTCTCTTTATTATCTTTTTAAGTTTCTAACACTTTAACTCATATCAAAAGTACTGAAGATATTTTTCCTTTAATGCATAAAAAGGGTCGTGAACTTTAGATTATGATTGTGCAGTTCATTGCAAAAGTTTGATAAATTAGTTTTGATTTGTTTCAGGCTATGCCACTTATAATTATTAACGATTGGCTGTGCAGTTTCATATGTAAATGAAGATTTATTCACCTGATTTCTTATATTGATAACCTAATATGGAATACCTCTTTATAATGAGCAGGTCAGTACACTCGGTTACGAAAACATGTCTGTCAATGTCTGCCAATGTGGCCAACGGTACCGTTTCCAAATATCAATGCTCTTAGATGGGATTGTGACCATATCTGTAGGAACTGTGCATTGTCAGCAATCAGCATTACTACCATACCACCTTTATACTGCTTGTTAAAGATACAGATAGGGTAAACATTGGTATTGGTGTGTACATAAATATATTCTGCGTATCTATATGTAATAAGAAACGTCGTAAACTAACATTGCTGCCCTTACGCACCTAACGAGAAATAAACATATTATTCTAAAAGCAAACTTGAATTTACTTGTCAAAAATAAATTATTCTAACCTTGTTCAATATACAGGTTAAATATTTCTTGTCAAATGTTAATCGTCTCCATCTTGTCAACAGATATGTGTAGGTCAATACCTGTTAAAACGAATCTACACCAATGGACAAGAAATAGCTATACTCTATCTTGTTTTTCAGAGGTTCGCTAAAATTTACAGTCATGAACCAATGTTTCACACAATATAGTAAGTACAGTTATGTACCAAAGGTTACACATCACGCAGCGATATATATATATATATATATATATATGTATATATGTATATATGTATGTATATATGTATGTATATATGTATATATGTATATATATATGTATATATGTATATATATATGTATATATATATATATATATATATATATATAGATATATATATATATATATATATATATATATATATATATATATATATATATATATATATATATATATATATATATATATATATGTGTGTGTGTGTGTGTGTGTGTGTGTGTGTGTAAATGAGTGTCAGGAATGTGACAGGTATGGCTGAGAATTTCATATAATTTAGGATTTTAATCCACATCTTTCGAACGCGATGCAGTAGCACATTAAATACCGCAACTACCGCTTTCTGTTGGTCGTCTCTTACGACATGCTTCACATGTCCTACATCAGTCAGTCCGAATGGGGACTTTCCTTAAGTAACTGTACCATACATGCCATGACTTCACAGTAACAGTTTAAGGAAATTAATTGGCCACATTGTTTTGCTAATCAGAACAAACTGTTTCCTTAATTGCAATAAGCCTAATCCGAAACCGGAAATACAATTTTTATTTAAGTATCTGCCTTAATATCGATTTGAAGATAATGGTGTCTTGTTATATGAATTACCGAGTTTTTCATATTTAAACCAAGGTCTCTGTCTTTGACGTGATCACTATTTTGAGACAATGTAGTACCTCCAAAGAAACCAAACTTCGATATTTCTAAAGGCAAATTCACTGAATATGATTTAGAGTAAGTCAAGTATTCTACAAATCAAAAGGAGGTGGGAAACAGTGTTAGACACTACTTCAGTCAGAACAAAGAGTTAATACATTCACGTTTTCTGAAAAGTCTTATTAGATCAGCAAATAAATGCAGATCATACTGAAATAGAGAACGATTCTTTATAAAAAGTGTTGTGTTCTTTCAATAACCAGGTGTGGTCAGTTAAACGGCGTCCGGTCGTAGTCAATAACGAACTATCTAAAGCGCAGATCTTTCAGCGTTGGTGACCGTCAATAAAATTTACACAAATTAACATAATGCAATGACGTAGTTAAGAAGCTTGGTGCTCTCCTATTATCCTTCCTGCTGATTTTGAAAACACGTGAAATACAATATTAGCCATGCGCGTCAAAAAAGAAACTGACTTTGTTTATCTTCTGGACTTTAGTCATCGACTTTGTGAATTTACAAAGACTGCATCTTTTCCACCATCTTCGATTAATATTAAATCAGTTTGTCAAATTGGTCAAAATAGAGATAGGGAATCTATCAAGCAACAATGAATACAGGAACAACTTCACTGAAAGCTTTGAGTCAACTCTCATGAGAATTTATAGTCCAATTCCAATTTATTGTTGTTAATAGTTTGCAATAAAATCAGTCTGTCATTATCAAACGACGAAGCCTGCTCTTATCTGGAGATTTCTGACGAGTATTTACTTCACCGGCTGTTAGCATAAATTAAATTCCTGGAGCGAGAGATACTACAAAAAGTATCAAAGTAGACGCCATTGGAAACGTTGTGATGTTAATATGGTTTATGAGCCTATTCAGATCGAAGTAATGATATATAGTTAGGAGGTGTACAATAAACAAAGCAGAACGCTACTGGAGTGGGGTAGGGTCGGAGTATAGCAGGAAATGGATGTGCAGCTAAAACAAATAATATATATTCCCACACTCTCAGATTCTTTAGTGACATTGCCAGCTATATCCTTTAGCAAATATATAAATCTACTGAAACCAAGCAGAACACATCTGCAAACATGATGGTAAGAAAATATCATGTAACTCAAAGTTCTTATACCACCAACCATACTCAGCTCCTTTCGCAAATATCTTTCAGTTGATGCCACTAAAACACTCGTGTGTTCTTTAGGACTTTCAATACTGGACTACTGTAACTCAATTCGGGCTGGTTCGTCTCAATATCGACTCCATAAACTTCAAAAAGATAAAACCACATCAGCTCAAATTATCCTTAGAGTGCCATGATCAGTGCATACCTCTCTGATGCTCTTGGCTGTCCATTCGATCCAGAATCAAACACAAAATGTGTTCTCTGTGCTACGTTTCATAGACGGACTCCAATCGAACATACCTATCTAGCCTCACCCATGTTTAGACACCAGCAAGATAATTACGCTCCTCTTCTGACAATCGTATACTCATTATTCCCACTATGAAAACTACACCATATGGACAATGAGATTTTGCATACCAAAGCCCAGCAACGTAGAATGAATTGCCATTTGAAATTAGACACAGACACAGTGATCCCTTTCAAGAGTGCTTTTAAAATACACATATTTTGACTGCAAGAACAAACTTAAAGAAGTTATAATGTTTCCTTCCTTTAATATTTTAAAATATTATATGGTTTCTAATTTCATGATATTTTGTTGTTTTTTTTGTAGTCAAATCATTAATGATGTTAGAAAGCGCTTAGAGCTTCGATCTATTAGGCGCTATACAATGTCCTCATTATTATTATTATTATTATTATTATTATTATTATTATTATTATTATTATTATAATCAGAACCAACTACAGCGTCGCCCGCACAGAGTAGAACGTTGTGGGGAAAAAAGACAGGAGAGGGAGAATAATATAATACTGTGTGGTTTAGAACTAAACAAATAATCAACATAACCATAAAATTACGTTGGTAAATCAAGGTGAACGTTAGTTTTGGTTTCCTAACATAAAGGTTTTTTTATGTGTTAAAGGACACTAAGCCTTTCATGTTTTCCTATCGACTTAAAGCGTTCCCTGGGGGATACGTACACACACTGTATCCAAATATCAATGCTTTCTCAATACCATCATGGCTACGTCTTTTCGTGTGTATTGATAACGATATTTAGGTGGCATATTTCTCAACAGGAAAAGGATGATATCTACAAAATCTAGGCATCACGTGATTAAGGAGCGGTCTTTATTGGCGTATGTCGTAATGGGAAGTATTTCAAGATATAACAGAAGACAAATTATGTATCAGTTTTTGTTACATTTATCGCTTCTTCGTGTCATGCGTTCTTTCGCTAGTTTATATTCTCTTCTTATTTTGTTTTTGTTTCCTTATCTATCTTACAAATGATCTTTATACTTCCTATATTATAACCTTCTTCTTCTTCTTCTTCTCTCTCTCTCTCTCTCTCTCTCTCTCTCTCTCTCTCTCTCTCTCTCTCTCTCCGTATGTCCATATGTTCAGCTATGACTGCAAGAAGTCAGGTACTTTACGTCGAAAACACAAATGGTTGGTTGTTCCTTACCATGCACAGATAATAGATGCATGTAGTCAATTTAACCATGGATTTCAATTGCATATCTCTCTAACCACATTATAATCATGTCATACAAGCAAGAACGAACGACTAGTTCAGATATGGGTCATCATGGATTTCAGATTTCTGGATGACTCGTGGTTGAAAGTTTGAATCGGGTCATGCGCCAAAAAAGTTATACAAAATAAAAAAGTTACAAAGGGCTCCCCCCTTTTGCATTTCCTATGTTTGTGATTTGTTAACTTTCTTTACCATTTATTTTAACACCCAATGAAGTAAATTACACAAATTACATTCCCTTCAAAAGTCTAGAAAATATAAACTTACACTAATTTATAAAATTAATTAACGAAAGGTAGCATAATTGGAAATTGACTGGATACCCATCGGTCCGCAGATGATAGAGGTAGACACCTCACTGTCGGTGAATTTGATGTTGAATGAGAAAACATGTCAATAAAGAAACTCCCGTACAAGCGGAATTCGACCTGGGTGCTTCGGGCGGAGGCAAAATAATTATTCAAGGAAAGAATACTATTTACCATGGGTGTATAAATAAACCTGTCAATGAAACTGGAGATAGCTGGTTGACCGTTCTGAATGACCATTTTCGATCTATCGTGATAAACAGTTATAGAACCAGTCACGCCCTTTACGTGATTAGCTTCATCCTTTTGTGAAACTAGTTAACGCCCTTGACATAATATTTGTTTCGTGATATTTCATTATTCTCGCTATACATAGTTTAACCTGCACTAGCCACACGTCTCTATATCGCTCACAAAATCATAATGACACCAAGACATAATAAATAACCCGGAAATTTGAGCTGCTTCAAAGTTCTTAATATGTTTGCCGTAAGGAAAGAAAATGTTCAATAATGAAAAACAAAAGAGATCATATATTGCTACTGCATACAACATGTCCCTCTAGACCGGCTAACACTTGTTATTTTTAGCTATATAACGACATTCGTCCTGACGATGAAACAAAAGAATCGTGCTGAAATGTTTACTCTTTGATGAAAAATTAATTTAAGCGTTCCATTCCATTGTTTTAGTATAGAGCAATACTGACCGTACATAACTTTTCGCTAAGGGAACGTCTCAAGAGGCTAATTTCAAACCTAGAAGAATTTCACTAATATTATTTGAATATATATATATATATATATATATATATATATATATATATATATATATATATATATATATATATATATATATATATATATATATTCTTTTATATATATAAACAAAGACATTTATGAAAAACGTTTGTATTACACCTCCCCCCACCCACACACACACAGCGTTGGTTTCAACAATGGAATAAACACAGCTACCAAATCAAATGATTTCTTTCCTATCTGATATCGCATCACATATATTATCTATCATCATTCGGATGTTATTGACTCATGCCAGAAAAAAAGAAGAAACGGGACCAAATTCCAGAGTGTTGTTCAAAAAATTGAATCACTTTCCATATGGGTTGAAATTTTTAACCCCGTTTATTGTCTCATTCTTTATAGTATGTATGTGTGTAGCCATTGGCATTTAAGTTTCAAGTCCGTCCTATTTTAATGGGAGAAGGATACGGTATACATGCTATATTGGATGTTCTTACAATCTCTGAATATGTTTTTCGTCATGCCCTAATCAACCCACTAACTAGTTGTGCATGGACATATACAAATACCGATATATATAGTAATATCGATGGATTGATAGTGTGATGCGTGTTCGTTCGGTGGGGGTTTAAGAAGAATATTCTTAAGTCAATATAAAAAAAGTGTTAGCATTCCTTGTTTGTTATAATATTATAATAAACGACTATTGCAAAAGACATTAAAGAACATACGGAGTAAAGACAGACTGACAGGAAAAACAAGAATGCAAAGTATATGACAGAACCCTTTAAATATATTTTTCCTAATTCATAGATTTGATTGTCCTATGGTTTAATTCCACAGATAAAGGATAATGGGTATAGTATATATGTATAAAACAAGCCAAGCACACATATATATATATATATATATATATATATATATATATATATATATATATATATATATATATATGGTTTAGTACTACTGCAAGTTGACTTTTAGCAAATGACAATATAAACTGTATCAAGTCATATCCAACAGTTGGAGAAATAGTAACTTCGTGATTAGCTTTCTAGTTTTGCCATGCAATATCGAGGTGTTCGAACCCTGCCCACATCAAGTAGACTACACTGCTGTGGATTATATATGGACAAAACACTTTATTCGTATGGCCTATACACTATAATTGCTAATATACTACGTCATAACCGGGATAGCCGCCACATAATTGACCTTACGCGAGATGATAGATCCCTCCCTTTACCAAATCACGTGACATAACACCCTCTGTCCGCAGACAAACATGCATTTTTTGGCCACGATTTCAGCATAAATGATACGCTGATTGAAAATGATTTTATTATTCGTAGAAATGTAAAATTTCAAAGTTGCATAAACTGTACTGCAGTAGACAATATCTTTATTTGTAGTTCAGATTCGTGAAGTAATAATAAAAGTGTCTTATCTCAGTAAATCATTTTTACAAAATCAATGTTTAAAGCTGTTCGATAACCTATTCATGTACCAGGATATTCGCTCCAAAGGATGCTTGTGTATTTAGTATATATTCTTATCATTAGTAATTGTATCTGCCTTATGTTAATGTTGCCTTGGAAGTAAATGACTTAAAAATTAATAACAAAGTCATAAATAATTACTGTTTAGAAGTTTACCTGAACTTTTCTAGGGTTTTTTAAACGTAGCTGTAACAATTTTCCAGTCATATCGCTACGATGTCTGTAGTGTGGTATACTTTGTTGTTATGTCTAACACTGTGGCTTGGTGGCTCTGTTCGTCACATGGAATCTGATCAATGATGTATGCTAATGTAAACATATAAATGCATGCTTAATATTTCGGACAATAATTTTCTGAAACAATGTTTTTGTATTTCTTTATTATTACATATTTGTATCCCCCATCTCATCTACATCTCAGTGTGAAAGTAAAGAGTCACTCAAGTGTCGAACAGATTGAGGCAATAAATCATTATTTATGAGACAAGCCAACATTAAAGTGTACATTTTCAAACTTTAACATACTGAAGTTTCGGGTTCGGTGCTTGTAATACAAGAACATAGAATACATAAAAGCCCGACAATTACGTTATGTTTCCACCCATATTCTATAAACGTTTATCTTTACATATATATTTCAAGTGCAGTTCGTTTTGTCATTAAAGCCATAGACAAGAGGTAATGAGGAATCTATGTGTATTCATTGTAGTAACAAACATTTTCTGTGTGCTGCATATATTCGGGAAAAGTTACAATTTTAAACAAAATTATCATTGTGTATATGTGATTTTGTAGTTTTTTTTAAACGTAGCTGTAACAATTTTCCAGTCATATCGCTACGATGTCTGTAGTGTTATATAAGTTGTTGTTATGTATATCACTGTGGCTTCGTGGCTCAGATATGTAGCGCCAAGTCTCATCCATTTACATTACCCTGGGCACTGATAGTACCATTTTTATGTCTTTTGTATGGCTCCGACAGGGTTCGAAAACGCAACCTGCTGCATCCGAGGTAGACGCTCTAACCAAATAGGTGACCACAACGATCAACTTTATGCGAATGTTTGCAGAAATAAGTCTTTGGCAATGAGATTAATACATGTAAATTTCTTGTCGCCTGTTGTAGTCTTCTTCCTCTGGCTTTTCCCGTTCCCTTCTTCTTTTCTCTTTTCTCCTTGTCCTCTTGTTCTCACTCAATTCTGTTGTTGTCATTTCTCTTGCTGATGGTGCGTCCTTTGGTCTTGTTTTTTTTTGCCTTGTTTGCATGTTATTATCTGCTGTTTCAGTGGGACTTTACCTGGATGTATCTCTGTTCTTATCTATTTAGGTTGTGTCAGATGGGTCCATGTTTCATTCGCTGTTTCTGGTTGCACTTCCTGTTTAGTTGTTCTATTTTGTGCCTGGTGTTGTTGATTAATTATCCGAATTTTAGGATTAATACTCGTCCATTTGTGCTTGGTTGGTTTGTTCTTCTTTTGTGTCTATTGCTGTTTCTCTAGTCTCACCTGGTCTTCTTGTTGTTGTTGTAATCTCCCTCTTTGCTCCTCGTTATTTTAGGGATATTTGGGGGGGGGGGTGACCTGTCACATTACACATGTTACAGTTTATATCGTAGATGCATCCTGTACCATGTTTTCTCAAGGACAAAACACAACAGGACCTTATGGTGGTTTTGAGGTTTTTCTTTATTTCGACAATTTTCGTTCCGTGGTAGATTTGAGTTGTCGGGATGGTCACCATTCTAGATGTAAAAAACTTTTACTGCAAATGTGTTCCGAAGTGCTTTACCACTGCTTCTAGTGGTATATAAAGGTGAATATCGGATATGCTCAACGCTCCTGTTCTCTTTTTGATTTTACGTTGTATGGGAGCTGGTTTTTCCACATTTATTAATCATTTGGATGTTGCCTTTTCACTATATGGTAGGATGGGTTCTTTCCCTTTAAGTCTGATCATATATCCTTAGGATCCCATAGGGGTTATGGGATAGAGCTTCTTGGTATAGTCTGGATCCTTAAATTGTATAGCTACCATAACCTCTGTTGTACTTGGGAAATCTTCTCTGGGTATTTTTGTCATATCCAGAAACTGTGCTCCTTCTTTGTAGTCGCATTGTATGCAACTTCCGTCTTCGTGTTCGACGCGTTTGACCTTGAAGAATTTTTCAAGGTACTTGATTTCTCTTGTCTTTTCTTTCCCACACCCTGCCATTTTCCCTTCGTCTTCCTGATTTGTTTGTGCTCTCTTACGTAAACTTACGCAGCAATTGTGTAGTGATAATTATAACGATCTATTCCAGCCGTGCATATGTCCACCCCTAAGTTAATATCCCGTCAAACTACAAAATTGTCAATTGAGTAAAAGTGATTGCCCAACACTAGATCAATCTCGTTGCGCAACTCAAGCTGATCAAAGTCTCAACAGTTTACGAATTATCATACAAGTATTTACGATGACACATGACATGCTGGGGCCATGAGCGAAGTACATAATTTGATGCTGGGAGTTTTAACTGGATCACTATTCCATGAAAGTTTTCCCCGTCACCCACGTTTAAAATATTTTGACACATTATCAAAGAGTGTAAACAAATATTGTAGTAAGTTTATCAGCCCTTAACATGTTTCCAAATGTCTGTCAATGCCCACTATCCAAACATTGTACTTGTGATTATAATAGACTGTGTATTTATTGCCGTCTAGAATAATCTAATCAATGAGAAACATCAATTGTTGTTAAACCAAACAACAATATTGAATTTGGAGTCTCTACTCTAATCGATAACAGGGACACAGAGCAACTGAGTAGTCTAAAGCACTTGCCGTTCGGATCATTCCATTCTTTCCTGTGAGTGCGTTTCGAGACTCAAGCTACGTTAGCAAACTTGCCATTAGCTTCCAATGATCGCTGTTTCTTTCCGACGTTTTCCCGGGTTCTTTCTTCACCAGTTATTCTAGCCACCACGTATAGCATATCTTGTGCTGATAATAGCGTTTAACCCCATTAAAAAAATGTTAATATCATCTGTATTCTGATCTATGCTACTTGAATGCTTCATTTCGAAATCAAATAATGAACGATTGTATTAATTATATCACATATTTGACATGATTATAATGATAATACAGAATTTTAATTAATAATAATAATTACCAATTTTCGCCTCAAAAGTTATTTTGAAAATTTGATAAACGATATTGAATATACAAATATATTTTTTTCTTCTCAATATTGGTAAAATCTTGATTTTTAAAATACTGTGTGTGTTTGTGTGTGTGTGTGTGTAAGTGTTATATGAAATTGTAACGTAGCTCTAACAATTTTTAGTCATATCACATATCAGTGTAGAAGCTTGAAGTGATGTCATGTACTTAGGCATCATGCCGCAGACACATGGCATCATGTCCTACCCATTCACATTATCCTGACATCAGGCAAAGCAATCCTAACACAAACATGTTATTGCTGAGCGCCAAGCGAGACAGCTGCTAGTACCATTTTTGTAATTTCAAAAATGCGTATTTGGTATGATTCGGCTAGGGTTCGAACTCGTAACCTCCCGCATCCGAGGCTGACGCTCTAATCACTTGCGCGGTCTTTAAAATATGGACATAACCGTTGATGTGTTGCGTTGTATGGAACGGTTTCAATTTAAGTTCCATAGTTACACTCGGCATGTCTTTACTGCATTTGGGGATTAACAATATAGTTGAGAGGTGGTAGTTGAAACAGTAGTATTTTTATTGGAGACCTAGCTGTCGCGTAGCATTTAATATCGTTGCAGTGGTAGTAGTAGAATTTCATCAGTTTAAATTGGCACACTCAAAATGAAGTCTAATAGCACGACAACATAGTGCTTACCTATTATTCCTTTCACAAATAGTGCCGCTCTACGGCCAATGAAACCGATTTTATATATATCATGTGTTTTAGGAGCATTTGATAATACGGGTTGTATTTATTGTTCCCACACACCCTTGTCTTTCGATCACATATCACATCGCTTTAGGCTTGAACGTTAAAATACTGGATCATTGTGATTTCTTGAAAAGACTGGTTGATAACTGTTGTCATACATTCTTGCTCCTGTCTCAAAATCTCTATAGGAATTACTCCCATTGTACACCTTGAAACCAGTGAGTGGAACTCAGTTGGCCAAACGTTTTAAAGCGAGTCCCATGCTCAGACGTATTATAGAGACAGGGGGGTAAAATCAAGTCGTCTGAATTTCATCGAGCAATTGTCATTATATTTAGAGTGCAAACATACTTCAAGTCACAATCTAGTTATTTTAATCCATGGAAATAATATTTCAGCAAATTTGGATTATTTTTGAGTGATTCTCTTGGGAAAATAACAAAAAAGACGCACATGTGTGTCGCATCCGTTTGGATTTCATGCTAAGAGTTTCGTTTCGGAATCTTTGAATACAACAAGGTAAGAATTGTTTAATTATTTTAAATCAAATCATGTTGTTCTTTCCCATAACTTTATATTGATAAATATATAACGTAACATGATAACTTTTAATTAGAAATTTAAATTTATCTCTTACGGGATCATTTTCTTTCTCAGTTTGCCTAATATATCTTCGTCATAACATGGAAATTTTACAGCCATTTGAACTAGCAGTGGTCTTCAGGTTTCCAAAGTATATTGTACTCATACCCTTTTTATAAAAGTGAAACAAGTTAACAGGTTACAAAACTTCCAGTGAATCATCAGTTTTAAGTTTATTATTTCAAAGGAAAAGATACGTTTTATTTACAAAATGTAAAACAAATAAAGACACACAAAACAAAAGAAATATTCGACACAGATGGAAAACACAATAATCACCTTAATGCTTGTTTCTGAGCCGATCTTGAAAATATTTTTGATGTTTTGCAGCTGTAGTAAAATATTTAAAAACATGATTATTCATTTTTTGCGATCAATATAATTATATTTTATATACAAATATAAACAAATATTTTAAAAAAAATGAAAAATACGATTCAAAATTGTATCTTTCTGATATCAGAAATAGATTTTCTGACAATAACAAAATTATTTCATCCTACAAATGGCAAAATAATACATTCATTAGCCGATGGTTCCGGTGACCTAGTGGCTAGAGCGTTCACATAATGACCCTGTGCTAGACACTGTAAACTGCCTCACTGCAGCCATCGTAGCGATATGACCACATTAAAAATCCAAATCACACACACACGCGCGCGCGCGGTAGTTTAAATCTGGAACCATTCTATACCCTTACAACTGTAACATGAAACGGAGTAAATGAGAGTGAATATATGAAGGAGTTCCATGAAATACAGTTTTAGGATTGGTGAGCTTAGTTCTTAAACCGGATTTAACATGTCACATTAGTGAGTTATCTTTGAAACACAATACTAATATGTGACACGTGTTGGTTTGGGATGGAGAATAACAACAACACAAAGTATCACTTGACAGTATGATTACTACGTACTAATCAATTCAACATAATTAAAATAAAATTTAGATTTTCACATAAATATATCAAATAAGCACAGAGTAAAGAAACACAATGAGTTCGCTTTTTAAGTTCAGTCAAGCTACATTACAACACAGCCTGATATGTCGTCACACAATGAGCTGACAGATGAGAGTAAGTGTTGTTCTTTCTACTGATTTGTCATCATAAACTACATTGACCCAGATCTACCTGAGGCAATGCTGGGTCTGTGCGGTATGTAATTAGACACGCCTGTTAAATGAGTATAGTTCAAACGTTATGCAGGTTATTATCATAAGTATTTTTTATACTATAGAAGATACCTTATATATATATATATATATATATATATATATATATATATATATATATATATATATATATATAACGTAAACAATGTTCGCTAGTGAACATATTATCTTTCTTTTTCTAGAAATTCAATATACCTGTACATGCATGGTTTTATTCCAGAAGTACTTTCGAATATATTTAGTCTCAAGCATGAGACATATTACAATAGATTGATATTCATCTTCAAAATCAAGGTTGCCACTTATCATGCTATAGTGTGTACATTTATCGATTCTGTTTCTTCCATACCACAAAGTTTCAATTCTCAGATTATGGACAGACATTCGGTGTTTTGTCATCAAGATGATCACTGTTTATAGTTATGCAAGGTCTAGTTTTTGATAAAATTGTTTGATGTATTATTCTAATCTGACATGAAAGCATATGTAACTACTTTTATATAACAAACTGGTATATATTAGGAGAAATTTATCAATACTTCACCAAAACCGATGCTTTCAAATGTCAGCTGAAACGTTGTTTGACCCATTTGCAGCACATAACTACCCATATTCAGAGCTAAGCATAAAATACTTGCACAACTTTGAAGTCTAAGCCAATGTTTAACTAATTTAACCAATCTTGAGTATTTGCCTGAGATTCTTCCACGTTTACCGCATGCACCAACCTCAGAAATAAATATTTTGACATTGAACAAATCATATATAAACCTTAGGTGTCCACTAATAAGGGGGAAAATTTTGGGGGACAAAACATACTTCTAATGCGTAATTTAACACCGGAACATCATAATACAAAAAGTTTCAAACATTCGATACAATATAAGTAACATTTTTATTGTCATATTACAAATAAGATTATTCATTGCCTGTAGAGCTTTATCAAATAACGGTTGTTCAACTTTATAAAATTGTTAATCCTTCAAGGAAAGAAAGCACAGGTAATTAAATTGTATCACCTCAATATTACTCCCAGATATGTTCGACAATGCGTTTTACTTTTTACCTTTTCTATCACTCATAACTTCAGTTATATCAAGGCTAATATTTAGATTCCATTTATTGTCCTCAACCCTGAATATCTCTTGAAAATAAAAACTAAATCGTTGCAAATAATAAAAGACACCTCGTACAATTCTATTCAGATATATCCCGTAATGTAATGATGTTTAAAGATCTTTGATAAATAATGAAAATAGTATCAGTAATAACGCTTAATTTTGTATCAAACTTACTCCATACTCAATAAAGACATTACAATTTGAAACATATGATTAAAATAAACTACACATAGAACGAAAAACATTTAACATTCTCCCATTTAAACTTTGTCTAAAAACTTTCAGCACTAAAACAAATAATCCGTAAATAATGCGACATGCATTTTTTTTTTAAAAGTCAATAACACTGCATAGAACCTTTTGCCTTTACGCAAATACTTCTTAATAAAGCAATGTAAAGAGATAATAACGTCAATAGTTTTCATTCCCATCTTAAAATCTAGTTATGCTTTGGATAGTCTGTCGTTTTTCCTCGCCCATTGAATAATCTAGGCAAAGAAACCGGGCTGGACGAGACAGCTACTAATTCCGCGACCACAGTGTTTCGAGTCAGATTCTCGAATAATGAAGCACAGCGGTCACCTTGTAAAGGACGGATTTGAACAAATAATAATTTAGATTCAAAGTGAATTCTTTTGTATTATATATACCTTGTCTATGCTGTGTAAGCTTACATAGGAGAGGGTAATGCTTTTCATTGAAGACGAAGGTGACTGATTCCTAAATTGAATGACATAATTCGCCTGTATGATAAACACGTTTTTTGTTTACCTTACACTTATTTGATGGCTAAGGGCATTATTTTATCAAAGGATATGCGTTTTACGTATTATAATAATATATATAACGTTCAATCTATATATTAATACACGCATTAGCATGCATGTGATAGAGCAACAAGTACGATATATTTACCTAATGCTATTTTGTCAGATGGATTAAATATAATCAGAAGATTGTTATTGTTGCAAGGTTAACGCCATTTTCAACAAACGATACGCTATGCATACATGGCGGCCATTATAAATGATGGAAGAAGAACCCCGAAAAAATACAAACAATTGGTAAGAACAATAGGGCTGAATCCCTGACTCTAATCCACATGGACTCAGGTTAGACGGCAGTGATTTGTACACAATGGCTGACATTATTAATGAGAAACTTAAAATATAATAACTATAAATATATTGTTGATCTTTAATTATAACACTCAAATGCTAGGTATCAATAATGTTATCAGATAAGGATGTCGATACGGACGTGATCACGTTAAATTGTATCTGTATTTTATGAACACGTGGATACGCATGACACATTTGTTGCTCCTAATTCTTTTTTTTTTTACTGTGTGTTACAATCGTTAATGAATATTTTATACAAGGTTATCTGCAAGTATACAATAACATCGTTAATGTTCTCTAAACGTAGAGACGTTGTTATCACGCTCAGTGAATTTTCATGTTCAAAAGAAATACATTTGCTTGACAAAAATATCGGATCTGTAAATTTTTTTTTGAGTCAGAAAGAAACAGCTAGTTATAAAAAGAACACGTGCATATCAAATTCTCATATACAATTCGAGTATATTTGTACTAAATTGTTACAAACGTTTCAAACCGCTGTACATTAACATCGACCAAGAGTGTTTGACGTGCAAACATCAGTCCTGTGTAACTGATACTTACTTATACCTAAACATGATATTATGAGCAATACGTAGGATGTCAATATGAGCTGGTATATCCATAATCGCTAAATACAGTCAGCACCACAACAACATATTTGTGTCAATTTTAGTTCTGAATCAAGTTCATACAGCTCTAATCAGTTTTGTAACCGTACAGTTCAGTTTATACTTGATAACATGATGAAGGTGATGTTGACAGTGACGATGACGACGGTGATAATGAAAAAGACGATGACATAGATTATGATAACTATGATTGCTAGATTATTGATGTTAATACAACGTCCTATCAAAACTCATAATAATAAAATGTTCTATTAAAAATCATGGTCATACAACGTCCTATCAAAACTCATGGTAATACAGCATTCTGTCAAATATCACGGTTGTTCAACATCATATCAAAACTGATTATTATCATTGCCTTTATAGTAATCAATCACCTCAACTTTTCTCGAAGCCAGATTTTTACGCACCCAATGAATTCGCAAACTATTTCATGTGCATGTATTTTAAATGTGATACTTATTAGTATAACGCAATTTACTTCTCTTGAATCGATAGTTTGTTTCTATTGGCGTAGGAATGTGTGATACAATCAGTGTCATTGTCCCTGTGCATTCTCAAAAAGCCATTGAATGTATCACAGATATGTTTGTGAAAAAACTGCTGAAGCATCGAAAAAAGATTCCTTGTCATGAACCAAAGGCACTTGTCATATTTATTCGTAACGTAACAATTTTTTTTTAAAGTTCTCTCATGATTTCATTTAAGTTCTCTGTAAGTTTGTTGCACGTACGCGGTAGTTGAAACTGCGTTAAGGACAGGCTTGGTCAGGTTTGCAAGACGGTTAAGGTTTTGGGTTAGATGTGTATGACACGTAGAGTTGGGTTTAGGTTACTTCTGTTTGTAATGAGGTGAAACCCAATATTCAACCTTCCAACAATTCAATACGTTTATGGCTTATTTTGCAGTTTGACTATATCATGTTTTTACCTTATGTTCTTGTGATATTGGTAAAGGTTACTATCTTAGTAACTCAATACAGTTTTATAGATTTTGTTTATGGTACAAAATTTCATTTGTTTAAGTGTGTGGTGTGCAGGACGTAAAAGAGTTGTAAACCGCACCAAATGAAGCGATCCTTAATAGGAACCACCAGACAATGGTTTATTACGTCAGGAAAAAAGCTCATATAAGCTCCTCATTTGTTATTGAGTTTGTGTTTCTTTTGTAAATATCGAAATCTTATAAATTTTATGTCCTGTAACATGATATAAATACGTCATTGGTCCAGATTTAATAAAATGTCTAAACGGTCTATGAAAAACGTTGCATGTTTTGTAAACTTAAATACTATAAAGAAATCAATCAGCTGTGTTGATGTTGAATACGGCCAACATGAACCACTATCAGCTTTGATTCGAAATTTAGAAAGGGACAAGTTTGACCTGAGTATTATTCGGATTTGAATAATCTATAAAGACACTACCAAATTGGACCCAGATATGTGATCGAATTTTCATGTCTTTTGACAAGTGCACATTTGCTGTTGTAGAAATGTGGACACGACAGTATGTTGAACTTAGGTTGTTGTTGTTGTTGTTGTTGTTGTTGTTGCTGCTGCTGCTGCTGTGTATGTGTGTTGTATAACATAACAATTCCGTCACTATTTCACTCTGACGATACTCTTTTGTTTTGTTCCGTCGGTTTAACTCCGCATTTCAGCACATGATACAATGAGACCAGTAAATTTAAGCGAGGGAAAATCTTGAGAAATCCCTGGAAAGAATCATCTCGCCACGGAATCTACTGTTAAGCTTTCTCATACACCCGCACTGGCCCAGCCGAGACTCGAACCAACGCGGTCAGATGTGAGTTGTCAATAGGTGCGCCTAAGTTAGCTTGACCGCTCAGGACACGTCTAAAGATATAGACCCAGGATCAAATTAACGAAACGCTGTTTGTTAGCAAAACGTTTAAGGTAGCGATACACAACCCATATTGCTGACAAATTCATTTGGCAAACGGAATAAAATGCAGTTCTCCGACGTGAGAGAGGTCTGACAGGCACCGAAAATAGGACCGTACTCCTGTCACCTTTAGGACCACCTTTCCGGACCACTCATGACTTTAAGCTTAATAATCTATGTAATAAAGTGTCGTACTGCGTGTTATGAGGCATTATTTCTTTTAACCATACGTTACACTTGTTCACTTCATATGTGTAATATGTTGAAGTGGATGGTGAATTAAATATCAAAACATGATAATATTTAGGTGTCTATCGCAACTTTTACTGACAAGTAGTCTGATCTCGATTTTAATCGGACGAAGGTATTGTGCATTACGCTGTTCAAAATTGCACTGAATGTTTAGCGTGCAAATATGCCTAGTATCCGTAATGTCACCGAATAGATACTACCCACTCAACCCCGCCCGAAAATAGAACGTATTCACAAATATATAGTCACATGTCACTTGAAAATTTTACAATCGTCTTATTCTTGTGCACGTATAATGGGTATTAAACTTGCTTTGAGTAAATAGACACATACGCTTTGCTTTGGTGCCCGGTCAAAGAAAGGCTGGACCATCTTGACATTTTTTAAAACCCCTATCCTACCGCAAGATCTGAACCGTCCTTGCACTTTGTATCAAAGAAACATTAAAATTGTGGTAGTATCAAAAGTATTTAAAAGTTTGCCATGAACATTTCGGTATCAATTAACAAGTTACACTAATTTAGGTCTGGTAAACGATCGCCTAAAATACTTTTTTGATTTTATACTAGGTGTTGTGCTAATGATTTGGCGTCGTTATCTTTGCTTTGGCTAAAGTTAAATTTATGGGTTTGCCATAAATGATTGAAATACGTTTTTAGAGCATATTAAACTCATAAATCTGCGTATCAATGCATTTTACGTGTGTTTGTGTACATATGACCTCAGTTTTACGCAATAAAAGTAAAATAAATTTGCAAGCACACCTCAGATTTAACTGATAAAATATCTGACCGACCAGACGTTAAACTGTCTTGGGGATGGCATGAAGCATTTCATCAATGTATTTATTGCATCTAAAACTTTATATTTATTGACATAATCAACACAATGTCAAATAATGAAACGAAAGTGAAAGGCTATCGTAGCTAGTTGATGGTTGTTTGAGCAGAAAGTGCTGAACGATGTTGTAAATAATCGCAAAAGTTTGATAGGAATAGTTGTTTTCAAGTTAACTAAATTGCGCCAACATTGCCATTAACCAAACAAAATTTTTCTGGACTAACACAATTGCAAACAGAAAAACACTTGATTTTGAAGCCGGGTGGACTGCTCCCACAGAAGACGAAATATAAACACATCTGCAATAATTATAAAGTATCAATTTTCAGTCTCCCGATTAACTAAACGATTTATTCCCACCTTGTTCGCAAAACACATTCCCTTATAATCGATCGATATCATTCGAGACTAAAGCGTATCGATTCATTCAATGATCTGCCAAATTCCCCAACCCACCCCAAACGTTCTTCTGTAGTAATCATCAATAAATAAATTATTATTCAATAAATACTCCTGCTCGTTGAAAAGGAAACTTAGCTTCAAAGCATACCTTACGATTTTCATTAACACAATACACTGTGCCATATACACTTGCTATCAAGTCAGATTTGACTTTGCAAACTAATAAAACACTTTGGCATATACACTTGCCTTCAACATAGATCTAACTTGGCAAATTAATAAAACACTTTGGCATATACACATGGCTTCAACATAGATCTGACTTGGCAAATTAAGATACCTATTCTCTCAACATCAACCGTTGCGCCGTTTTTTTTTCTTTGTTTAGGATGCTGAAGTTCCATGTCGCATTAAGAATTTACACTTTTGACAAATAAGTCAATTAAAAAAAAACAAAGCATATAACTAAATAATTCAAACGTAAATAATGAGTGTGTGCGTGATTTGGATTTTTAATATTTTTTTATGATTTTCCAGTCAAATTGCAATAATAACTGCAGTGTAGCAGTTTATAGCGATGTCTAGCACCGGGGTACCATGCCGCAGAGATTTGTGATCATGTCCCACCCAGTCACATAATCCTGACTTCAGGTCGAACAGTCCTAACATTTACTTCTTAATGCTTAGCGCCTAACGAAACAACTGTTAGTACCATTTTATGCCTTTGGTATGACTCAGCAGTTGTTCGAATCCACGACCTCCGCATCCGAGTCGGACGATCTAACCACTAGGCCAGCGCAGCTTTCTGTAAATAAATAATAAGTTTTACGTTCATGATTTAACTGACTGTTTAATTAAATGAAATGATGAAATATAAATAGTTAATGCTTATTTTATCACGGCAATTGTTTTAACTACACCAGTTAATATATACCATGATTGAACGTAATGACTTTATGCATTAACAATCACATTAACTATTGTTTCCATGAACACTTAAGTAAAAAAAACAATACATGGCAGGAATAATGCTTAAAATAAGAATTTATATCCTATCATCCTAGTTGACATGACGTTTTCCGATATTGCGAAAAGGGGGTCCTTAAAATGATTTGTTTTTAATATCGAGTAATTTTATATTTATATTCTGAGACGGACCAAAGGTGGCAAATGCTTATATTAATCAGTGAATACATTACGTATGACTGCACATTAAGCAGCAGAGAGGGTGAACCCTACAATTTTTCGAGCGTCGATTCGGAAATCGGAGACTTCCACCAAATAGTAAAAAAAATGGCGTCTATTCGATAAAATAAGATTTCCTTATATACGCCAACGTCGTTGTCATTTACCCTCTTTGCTGCTGGAACTTTCAGTTCTGGGTTAATAATTCTTTAATGAGTTCAACCAAATATTTGATCGAGTCCGATACGATATCGTGTCCGAGGATCATGTAAATTTATTGTTATAAATCCGTGCGGGGTCGACTGAGCGTTACTAAAGAAATTTTTAAATTGATTGAAGTCCATATCGGAACACCATGTCTGCCAAATATTTCGTAGCGTATGTGTATCAACGCCGTTAAACACAGCAAGAATATTACAGTTGTCTCTAATCACTTTTGGAATCTGAGTGTAGCGTTGAGTGACATATATCACGTCGGTGTTTTTATGCCTGCCTCGGGAAAATATTCTAGCTGGGTTTTGTTAATTGTCTAACATCACATCATCGTATACAACTAAATTGTTAATGCTCCCATCAAGGTCATCCACGGATGGTGCCTCGTCAATATCAGTTATAAAATCGATGGCGTTCTCACCCTTAATTTCTGATGCATTCTCGTTAAAATCCTTTAACACTTCATAGCATCGTTGATCATCTACGCTGGGAGCAACTAAATACAACTTATCCCACTTCATCCATCTCACTATTAAATTGAGCAACAATTGAGTCTTGCCGGATCGAGATAGCCCGATTATAATTGCGCGGATAGAGTTTGGTAGCGCTGCATGATGCTTAACCGGTTCTCTTGTTTTAGTCGCTGAAAAATCAATTATATCCATATCTCTATACATAAATTATGGATCTATATTGTGTGAAGTGTAAAACGCGTACTAGCACAAATGATGTGACGACGATTACAACTAAAAATAACAGATCAGCACTTACTGGTAGATGTGCAACATGTGGTACAAAAAATTTTAGATTTGTTTCTATGAAACCCGGAGATGTTTTAAAAAAAAAACGAGGAGGTGATATCGCAGCCAAATTGGCAAAGCTCCCTGGAACCCCATGGGCAAAGTACCCGGGAGAAAAGCACCTTCCAGGATATAGCTACTGTGATCCCGGAACACGATTAGATATCAGACTTGATGATCAAAATCAACCTCGACGTGGTGAAGAACCAATAAACGCTATTGATAAGGCGTGTCATGCTCATGATGTTGCATATAAAAGCAGCAATCTGCAAAACAGGCATCTCGCGGATGTGAAATTAATTCATGCGTTAAATGCTATTCCTGATAAATCTTTTAAAGAAAAGTTGGCTTCGTGGTTGGTAAAATCAGCTATGAAAGGCAAATTGATGATGGGCGCTGGTAATTAATAATATGGAATTTATTTATTATTCTCCAAAAGGATACTGGAGGGGTAACGCTGCAATCAATAAACTCGCCAACGCCGCAAAAGTGAAAAAGGCCACCGCGGCTAATTGGTTATCCAAACAGGCTATATGGCAAATTTATCTACCGCGTCCTAAACAAATCAATTTCTCGCATTTTGATGTTACCGGACCCAATGAAGTTCATCAAGCTGATTTATTGTTTTTACCACATGACAACGGTTACAAATACGCGCTAACCGTAGTTGACGTTGCGAGTCGATACAAACAAGCAGAACCGTTAAAAACAAAATCATCACCTGAAGTTTCTTATGCATTTGAAAAGATTTATCGACGAGGCCCACTACGCTGGCCAAATCTGTTACAAGTTGATCCTGGCAAGGAATTTCAAGGCGCTGTTTTATCAGCGATGAAACATCATAATGTCACCATACGACGAGGGCATACTGCGCTACATCGCGATCAGGCAATTGTTGAACGATTTAATCGGACTCTTGCTGAACGGTTATTTGGATATCAATACGCGAAGGAGTTTATTCAGGATAAAAGATCCCGTGAATGGGTTAAGAGATTACCAGCTGTGATTACCGATAACGAGATTACTCGAACAATTAACATGAAACCTGTCAACGCGATTAAGAAAGCGTCTATACCAAAAATGGAAATCCAAGGAATTTCACAAAAAGATTTCAAAGAACCAATTCTTGGTAGTAATGTCACTGTAAGGTACTTATACGAACCAGGAGAGCCTGAGGGTGGTAAAAAAAGAGCTACCGATCCTATTTGGAGTGTTACTGCACACAAGATATCTGCTATAACACGATCTACGGGTAGACCAGCAATCTATAAACTGGATTCAACTGCTCCTCAGCGAGGATTTACTCGACAACAACTACAGGTAATCCCCGAGGATACTCAATTACCACCGCGTGGTCTTAACTAGCACCCCGGCGTCTGTTGCACTCAAGACAAGTCAACATCACATTGTTTCTGACATGACCGAGACTGTTATTTTTTCTGTCTACGGTAAATTGGCGAGGATCTTTATCCAAATACTGCCAACGCATTATACAATTGCAACTCGCGCAGTGATTATTCTGTTGTTGTTTCAGCGTAATTATTAATTCAGCATCAATGTCAAATTCTCTATTATTTTTTATCCTGTTGTTTATAACCAGAGAGTTTTTTTCTGATTATATCCTTGACGCTGTCGGCGCTGATTGTAGTGTTATTATCGTCACCAATGATTTCATCATCGAAAACAATTCTTCGAAGCTGATTTATTCTTCGTACTCTGGATACTGCGAGATAGACTAAATTTGACCATTCGATGCGATTATCTACCATCCAAACAATTGTATCCGATATAGTCAATCCCTGTGAAGAATGTATCGTCGCTGCGTAACCTAACGTCCATGGGGATTTATCAGCACGCAATGCATTTTCGACGACGCTGATATCAACCAGCACAATATCATTTAATACGAGAATTTGTTTTTCACGTTGTCCTGGAATATCAACTTCAATGTTCTGTTTTCGTGTATCCGAAGGCCTATAACAAAGAGGCACAGAAAGTGTTGCAAAGTTTTCTTTATGCAATTTAAATAACTTCATCTGAAGTGTGTCTCTGACTATTTTTCTACTTGCAATTATCAAATCGTTTGGTCTCCACGTTTCCCAAAAATCTTTTAATGGAGTTACACGCGCTAGTTCGCATTGGATGCTGTCCGGTTGTAGTCTAATTAGCGCTTTGAATTCTCGTAATCGTTCATCAAGTGATCTATAATCAGTGGTGATTTCTTCATAGTAGTCTACAAAACCCTTTAGCCATTCATGTGGAGATGCACCGACAAATGGTGGTGGTTGGCCGTGATCACCGCACATAACGACTTTTGTGTTTTTGTTTAACAACCACTCGAGAAATGTTTGTAGTACATCTAATGACACTGTGCATATTTCATCCCAAATTATGATTTCAGGAATGAATTTATCACCCATACGCTCAGGAGTCCATTTGTCACCCTTCCATCGAAAAAAACTGTGGTAGGTACAAGCATTTACCTCTCGCTGTATCATCTCTCTGGCGAGTCTGTGAGTAGGTGTTAGGACAATCATGTTTGACCGACGAAATAATTCAATTGCACGAGTTGTCTTTCCTGACTCACCACAACCGTTTAAATAAACTGTCTTGTATCTACACACTGGATCAGATACCGGTGGTGCATTAGAAAATTCTGATTGAATTTCATTACGGTTACATAAAAGATATTTATCATCCATGGTAACGTCTGCGGATTCACAATACTCATGTAGCGTTTCCTTTTTAAATCGCCAACGCCCCCACGCTTTCTCGGGATCTGTGAATGCCGCTACAGCTGATTTGTATTTATTGTGGATAAACATCGAATCAGTGGCTACTCTAACCGCGGTATTAGGAAATCTATTTATCATCGAAAATAAATTGATAGAAGCATAAGCTAGCATAGAACTTCTCAAATGCGTATATTGTTTAATATATCCATCACAGTAGGTAACAACCGTACCTAATTTCTCACCATCGGATAGGAAAGCGTCTTTACGATTTACAAGTTTTCCCTGTTTCGTTAAATCCGTTACGATAAAATCGTATTCAGCGATGTCTATGATCAACCGCGAGGAATATTTTGCATTGTCGTATCTTCCACCCTGGGTAAATTTACCGATTATTCTTCGTCCAAAATCTTTTGCTTGTCCGCTTTTAATTTCAGATAACTTCTTAGACCAATTCATGAATTGTTCTTCACTGAAATTCGAAGAATTTCCATCTGGAAATTGTTTTCGCTGTTCGCTAATTATACGATCTAGATCGGGTTGTGGTAGCCAAACTTCTTTCTGAGCTCGATAGCATATAATAGCTTCGGAAACAATCAACGATATTAGCATACCACAATCAATCATATATCGTAGTAACACTATTGGCATCCAGGCCTTTTCAGATATATGTCTACCATGCCAAACATAACTACACGGATGTAACCCTGTAGCGAGTTCAAATGATATCACACGAGCGAATCCGGTTAAATCAAAATCAGGCAATGGACCATTAATCGCAACACGAGTCATTTCATGGGTGGGGTGTCCAAATCGTTTAAAGTACTCAGCACATTCCCCATACCCAAGAAAACTTCCAGGATAACACGCGGATATATCAATTGAAATCATACCATCACGTGAGTATTTTGTATTCCACAGTCCTCCATGACTAAATTCGACGCAACTCAATTTAACGTCCTCGAGAAAATCACTTCGTGTTGGACGCCATGAGTTTTTTTCTCTTGCGAAGTGAGCTACCACCGATGGAATAGTAAAACTATCCGTGAGTAGTTTTTCATGGAAACTCTCCGGTGAAAAATCATTAGCGATTTTTCTCATTCTGTTATCTAATTCTTCAACGCGATATAATTCACCATTTGGTCTCACAAATTGATCGAATCCTATTTCGGGATCTTCATCACTTCTAAGTAACCACACTGACACAGGATCATCTTTACACAGCGTGTGAATAGCATCGAATAATTTCTCTTCATAAAAAACATCCCCGACGAATTCTTGGGGTATATATCTCACGGTTCGTTCTCGTGAAAATATTGTTACCACAGGTGTCCACGCGTGTTTGTTATGATCAATAATTTGTATTGGCGCTCCATTTTTGTTATATTTCGGTTCGTATAAAACTTCTCCGGTTATCGTCATAACGGTTATTGGGAATCTTAATGATGTTTCTAATTTAGCTATATCAGAAATCTTTGCACCGTGTTGTTTCACTGTCAGTTCCCATTCGGTTATTTTCCTACGTCGCAGATCAGTTAGTTTATTTCCTCGGGATGCATTTGTGAAGTGTTCCATTACCCGTGTTGCTACACAATTCAGTGAACTAGAATATTTCATAGGAGCTAGTTTTGCGATATCGGGTTTATTATTTAACGGATATATCCCATAAACAATTGCTGTTACGGGATAAGATCTCTCGTAGTATGGTTTGTCGATTCCAGTTAGAATTCCTGGTTTGGAATCTCTACTCACAATGACAGTTTTTTTATTCTTGAGGATTGGTTCAAATTTATCCCTGATAATCCATTCGCCGCCGACTTCGATAATGAATTTTATTCTGAAAAAATACTTCTGTTGGGGATTGCTTTGTTTGGGAATTGCTTTGCAATTTACCTTTGGATTTCCATTTTTGATTTTCCTTGTTTGGGAATTGCTTTGCAATGTACCTTTGGATTTCCATCTTTGAATTTCCCCTTTGGATTTTACACCCTTGGATTTCCAACCCGTTGGCGAGCCAAGATGTGAAATTATCTCAGCTGCTCTTTCATCGTTCATAGTAGCATCGATGTTGGGTACATTGACATCTTCGTCAATAATTCGAAATGTCGACCAACAGTATGCTGCACCGTCTCGGTAGAATTCATTAAAACACTCCCTGATTTTACTTAGTATAGTTCTATCACCGATTAGACGTTTTGGTGTATCAGAGACTCTATCGAGATTGAATTTAGCATTTTTCCAAGGCTTGATTTTCGATAATCTCTTGAACTCATTATCAAGATTGAATTTAGCATTTTTCCAAGGCTTGATTTTCGATAATCTCTTGAACTCATTATCGAGATTGAATTTAGCATTTTACCAAGGCTTAATTTTCGATAATCTCTTGAACTCATTATCAAGATTGAATTTAGCATTTTTCCAAGGCTTGATTTTCGATAATCTCTTGAACTCATTACCAAGATTGAATTTAGCATTTTTCCAAGGCTTGATTTTCGATAATCTCTTGAACTCATTATCAAGATTGAATTTAGCATTTTTCCAAGGCTTGATTTTCGATAATCTCTTGAACTCATTATCAAGATTGAATTTAGCATTTTTCCAAGGCTTGATTTTCGATAATCTCTTGAACTCATTATCAAGATTGAATTTAGCATTTTTCCAAGGCTTGATTTTCGATAATCTCTTGAACTCATTATCAAGATTGAATTTAACATTTTTCCAGGGCTTAATTTTCGATAATCTCTTGAACTCCTCCATGTTATAATTAAAACAAGTATTTAAATAGAAAAATATAGTATAATGAATCACTGCAAGTGGCTTATGATTGGATCAACAACCCCGTGTAACAAGTCATGCAGAAGCGAATTCTGTGGGTATCATATGCAAAGCGTGAGAAACGGTTCAAAAGGTCCTCTCCCATGCCTCCGATATGGGGTGGGCGTCAGGGGAAAATCACAATTATGCCTCAGTTGCGGCGGAAAACGATACAGGGAACTAAAACGCTATTATGACAAACGAATCAATGACTCGTTCAATGACAAAGTCATCAAAACCCCTCAAGATTATATCCAGAGATTTATAATAAATTAGACAAATAGTATTATTATACAAATGAGCCAAGATTTCAGACCCCATCCAGTGCTTGTTAATTACGAAGCCTCCAGTGATGGTGTTGTCAGGCACCGCAGACTAAAAAAACAGGTTGAATGGGTAAATAATATGGGATATTTGATGTTTTCAGCTGGGAGGAAGAAGTATCTCTGTCATAGAATTATTTTTGAAGTATTTCATGGACCAATCGAAGACGGCTTTGTGATTGATCACATAAATGGCGTGAAGACTGATAATTGTCTTGGGAATCTTCAAGCCGTCTCACAAAGTCAGAATGCAAAATTAGGTGGAACTGGTGGAACGCCCTAGGGGGGTCAAATCGTTTGATTTAGAAACCAGTGAGGAGAACATATTTCAATCAATAAATGAAGCCAGTAGATACTTTGACATTTGTAGTGCTTCAATACGATTTATTGCTGAAAATATAATTGAAACTGCTCTGTCAAAACGGACAGGTCACAGGATAAAATTCGTATACACCTAAAACGATTCAAGGGAGATAAATCCTTTATGTATAAATCCAACAACTGAATACACTCTACTCACTAAGTTCCCTTGTATTATGACGTCAAAGGATTTGTGTCGTTTGCTAGTACCTGTATACCTTGACTAGGCGCGCCGCGCACGTGACTGTAATGTGAATACATAGTTTCGGTATAGTTGTATTTTTTTAACAATTTCTAAAACCTTTTATTGTCGCTTTGGCTAAAACTGCATTATTTAAACAGCCTGTATTTATTTAGATCATTTACAGACGTTCTTTATCGCGCTCAGCCAGAAGTGTTTTCCATTCATTGACGTAGGAGGGCGTGGTTAAAATTCCTGTATACCGCTTTTTGTGATTTAATCGATAATGTACTTGTCTAGAGAATTAGAACAGGGAAAATATACGCTGTTATTTAACTGTATTATTTCGTTTAGTGCTTCATTAAACTATTTTGTTCCATTTAAATGTTGTGAAACAGTATTAATAAGTAATTCAAGGAAATAAAATAACACACTCGTGAAACGACGGGGCTTTATTAGTCGCCTTATATATATTACGGCTCGTAATAAGCTTGGGGCTTTCGAAGGCCAAATCCGACCGATCAAAACTAACCAACGCCATTAACACGGGCGTGTGGTTGTCTTTTCAATCATGCAACCGGGTTAATTTAGTTTGGTTGCTTTTGATTGGTTGTGGATTGGCCGTAGAAAATCTGCCCCGTCGTTTCATGTTTGTGCTGTCTTGTGCCGTCCCCACATCATTACCATCAATCGTTCCATTGAATTATAATCCATCCTTATATGGAATTGTGCCGTCCCACATCAATCGTTCCATTGAATAAATACCATCCTTAATTAAGTTAATATAAGTATATGTATGCCTAAAAGTCTGCCGCAACACTCGAGCGGAGACATATATGGCATTGTGCCGTCCCACATCATTACCATCAATCGTTCCACTGAATTATAATCCATCCTTAATTAAGTATATGTATGCCTAAAATCTGCCGCAACACTCGAGTGGAGACATATATGGCATTGTGCCGTCCATTAATTAAGGTAATTAAGTACATGTATGACGCCCCCCAAGCATATCTTCTGGGCGGTCTAAGATGGTGTTTGCCACGTTAGGCCTCCCGCCGGAGATGTATGTTTCGGGTCCCCTTGGGCTTACATGGATGCGAAGGCACCCAAGGAGTTCCAAAGATACGTGTTGTCACATACCTCTGGGTCTCTTTCACGTTATTTGACGCGAAAGGGGTTTCCAAATGGGGTTTTCAGTACAGCATATACATGGACTTAATTAACTTAATTAAGTATATGTATGCCTAAAATCTGTCACAACACTCGAGTGAAGATATACGGCATTGTACTGTCCATATATTTTTTAATAATTAGAGGTAATATATTATTATATTTTTATAAAAATATGGATATCAAAGATGTAAATGCTATAATTGCTGAAATTTCAATTTTAAAAAATAAAGGGGTATTATTATCTAAAGATCTCGACGCTGACAAGATTACCTCGGAATATGAAGACATTGAGTGTCAGTTTAGTAAGGGTCGTTATGTTTTACCTAAGATGTACAGACTCGTGAAAGGAATTCAAAAGTCCATCAATGCTTGTTTGTACGGTAACGACATTAATGTATTTATAACGCTATTTAGCACCGTTGAAGCAATACGTCAAAAGCTCGGCCAAGAGTATCAAAAACGAGCTGAAATTAGTTCTAAGGTTCGTGATCTTAGGAAGATATTAAACGAGGAGCGACCCGTATCTTAACCACGTGAGCGTTACTATAAAAAAATAGGCTTTCAGTAAATAATTTAAAAATTTATTTTTTTTAGCGTTTTTTATAACTACATAGGATTTTCTCCTGAAATGATACTCAGCAGTTTGGGTTTACTCATGCAGCTATGTGCGTACTGGATTATCTGGTCGTGGTAGCAAGTAATCATCGCGACGCCTCCATTTTCACGTAGTTGTTGTTGTTGCCGCGTCGTTAATAAAAATCGTTCATTTCCGTTCTCAGATATTACAATTTTGAAACCCTCAGCGATATTATTTCTGAAACATTCGCGGATAGCGTCGTACAGTTTAACCTTGTCGGGGATGGATACGTTAGCTTGATGGTACATTATTTAATAACTCAGTATTTAATTGTGATGGAAACCCAAAGGGTTTTACATTTGAAAAATTAGTTCACAAACAATATATGGTAGGTGAATCGCTTACAACTAGATTAGCCCGAGAGCGGCTAGCAGCAATTAAAAAGTTTATACCGGTTCGAGACAGACTTCGCGAGAAACTTCAACAACGACAACAAGCGCAGACTGACTTTTCTGTGTCAAGTGAACAACTGTTCGCCCCGGTAACTAAGGCGACCAAATATGTGAAAACAGCAACTGAACGAGCAATATTTGGGGATATTCCTGAGGAAGGCAAGCGACGAGAAGTGCCTGTTCTTGGTGTGCTTGAAAAAATTGCAGCAGAAACCGAACAAACAAAAAAATCTTTAGAAACACTTCCAGTAGATATAGTAACTACTTCACGGCAACAACAAAAAAAAAGAGCGAGTACTAGAAGAACTAGGTGCTACTGTAAGAAAACCAGAAGAAGAGAAAGGAGACGCTACTACAGAAAAAATGTATTCACCGCAAAGTATATTTACATACGATGTATACAACAAAATTAAAAATTTTAAAGATGACAATGATTTAATTAACTTTACCGCGCGGAATTTTTCACTCGATCAAAGAGAAATAGCTGTAAAAAAAGAGTATAAAGAGTATATAAAAAACGACGAGGATTAGATAAAAAAAAGTATACCTGGCAAACCGTGGTAGATTTAGAATCACAGAAAGTATCCGCAATGATTTTGAGAGTTTTAAAGACGAAGTATTGAGTAGAGTAGAGTATCCAACTGGATTTTTTGGTAAAGAGGAGTCAACTGGAGATGGATATTTAGGTAGCGGCATAGTTGAAAACACTAGCGTTACTTGTCCTGGTAATATTCTCAGTGATATATCACGGCTGGAAGTTCTCATCGGGGGGAGGCGAGCCGGAAACAACTCTCCGGAAATAATTAATGAAGCAGCTGATATCTGTAGACGATTATTTGCCGGCGGTATCATGGACATAAATGTATATCGAGAACTCATTGCTGAATTAGTTGAAAATCACAAAGACGCTCATGGTTATTACAGCGATTAATCACTAATTGAAAAACTACTAGTTTTATAACAAGATGATTATACACTACAACCATGATAAATCCGTAAGCGTCTACGTGGTGAACTCACGATTGCCTGCTTATAGAGCGTATTACGGAGATGGTTTCGGCAATACCATTGCGGGGTTATTTACAAGAATGGCTCCAAAGGTGGCGCCGTTAGCTAAACAATTATCAATGAAAGCCATTGATGCTATCCGTGATAAGGGAATCAATTTCGTTGGAAATCTTGCCGGAAAGGCATTTTCTGCTGCGAGAGATAAAATAGCATCATTGGTGCGAAAGAAACCAGCGGTGCTTCCATCAACTACAGTGATGCCTGCAAAAATCAGCAAAGTAATAAATACGCAGTGGAAGAAAAACTAGCGGCGTTGGCGAACAGTAACCAAGATGATATCGCAAACATGATAGCAGGAAGTGGTTTGAAACAAAAAAGAAATTCGAAGAATTTTCAACGACGATGATTACAAAGAATTTCACAATTGAAAATACTAGTAATGTTATAAATGTTTAAACGAACAGCTGATCCCGCATTAGATATGGAAGCCCCAGTACGCAAAGATGATTCCGTCCGCGATTATCAATACTATTCCTATCATGCAATACAAGCAGATATTCGATCGCGAATTGAACTTCAAGTCCATGATACCAGCAAATACTTTCTACCCGCTGAAGCGTTTATCGAAGTAGAAGGAGAACTTGTGCGACTTACTGATACTCCTGCTATACCCGCACCGTATCCAGATGGTACCAAAGTCGGCTTAGTCAATAATGGTATCATGGCGTTATTTGAATCCGCGAGATATCTCATTGACGGAAAAGAGATTGAGTCTATAGAACGTGATGTTGATGTGGCTACAACAATAATTGGGTTAGCAAGATACTCCGACGATTATACAAGATCAGCAGGTCCGTCTATGATGTTTGCAAAGGATAATAAAAACACTGCTGGACCTATTCAATTTATTGTACGACGGCCAAATAATAATGCTGGCGCTGCTGTTGTTGATGTCGAAAATATGATTATAAATACTGATCCCCAGTACAATCTAGGAGCTGCAACACGAATAGCAATGTTGACAGGACAGCGTAGATCGTTTTCATGCGCGATTCCTTTGCATCATGTATTTGGATTCTGTAAAAATGTACGAAAAGTTATTTATGGAGCGATGCATACAGTAGTACTCGTGCGAAAGGGTAGTGACAATGATGCAATCTGGAGAATTCCAGCGGATCCTGCAAATCCAGATGCTGACGCTGGTAAAGTCAAATTAACTAAATTGGTCTTGTGGATGCCAGTAATGACCCCATCAATTACCACAGAACAGCGACTATTTTCATTTATGGAAATGGGTGGCAAATCATTGCTAAGTTGGCTAACAACAACAACAGATGTTAAGCAATCAGATATCAATGGTACATTTACTTGGAACTTGGCATCACAACAAGGCGTTGCAGCTCCACGTCATATATTTATCGCGTTGCAGGATATGACAAGAGTGGAATCACAATTGCACAGTCATATGATATTTGATCAATTAGGAGTTACTGAGGTCTCGTTGAGAATAAATGGCCAGCAGGAACCATCCGAAGACATACAACTTAATTTCGGTCAAAACCATATTGCGCGCGTGTACCATCGTATGCTGTCATATATGGGCCGTGATCAAAATGTTGATACTGGTTTGCAAATATCGCAACATGATTTTAAGAACTTGTGTCCGATCTACTACTTTTCGCTGGAACATCTTGATTTAATGAGACAATCCGTCGTTGATATACACTTCAGAGCCAATGTCCTTCGTGGCGTTATTGCTAATTATAGAGCGGTTGCTGTTATTCTCAGCGACAAATCAATGTTGTTAGAAGGTATTGGTGGACGAATGAGAATCGTTGATGCACCAGTGGAAGATATGTAAATGAAACTTGAAGAGTTTCCAATTAGATCAATTGAAAGCATAAATGCGTTTTACAATAAAATGACATATAGTGTTATTAGTGTCAAGCTGACTGATGGTCAGGTCAAGAAATTGCGATCAAAATCCGCTAAAGAATGCGGAACAACAATAACGTTGAAACCAGCGCAGATGTCCGGCGGTACACATAAAATATCATTGACGGATCGTCAAATAAAACATTTCAATGATGCAATGAAGAAACGGCGAGGAGTTCAAATAGAATTTTCGAAAGCTGCAGTCGCGAATATGATAAAATCAGGTGGTATATTTCCATTGTTAGCTGCAATACCAGCATTGATTGCAGCGGCTGCCCCAGCAGTGGCGAAAGCGGCTGCGTTGGGAGCCGTTGGGACCGCGGCAGGGATGGCGTTGAAAAAGGCAACTGGACAGGGATATAAAAAAAAGGGAAAGGGGTTGTAGCTACCAGGAACCCCGTATTCGTGGTACAGCGGAAAGGGTCCAAGAATACCAGGAATGGTTTATTAGTTGAAAGCCCAATTCTCCCTATGTCCAATTTTGATTTAATTGATGCTGCTAAAAAACTAGCGATAAAAAACTTCAGAGGGGTTTTTATGAGAGATCAATTACCGAGAAAACCTAAACGCGTTGAAACCGGTATCATCAATCTTGATAACAGTAACGGATCGGGAACTCACTGGGTTGCATACGCGATCGATCCACGTGGGATTGTCTATTTCGATTCATATGGGTTAGCTCCGCCAAGCGAGTTTATGCGGTATATAAATTCTTCGATGAAACTCAAAGAGTTTCCAATTTTTTATTCCACGCTGCCAACACAACAATTAAATGATCCACCGATATGCGGCCGTGAAGTATTAAATGTCCTCGCGGAGATTTCATCGTCACAGAAACCACCTCATCTGGTTGTAAATAAATACACGAGTGGGAAATTACAAGGTAATTTTAGAGAATCAATAAATTAAAAATACTAAAGTCTTTATAATAATGATTAACATTTGGGGACAATCTCTGTCAATGTTGGAACCCACCGAGGAAACATCTGCGGGTTCTATCGAGGATGTAAAAAAAATAATTGAAGATGAAATCGCTGAGATGTTAAATTTAGCAAGTGTTGACCCGAACGAAATAGTTGTATTTCAAGATCGCCAGGGTAAATTGAAAAGCAGTAATATATCCGCGGATGACATTTTGATACGGCAGCGCGACGCCGCTGAAAACTCTATTGCGCTTTATTCCAGCGGTGGACGACTTAAACCTGGTAATCTTATTTCTACAATCACCGACGCGATTGCCGCCCACGGCCGTGAGCTAGATGATCATCTTCGGGGTTATAATGCTTTTCGAAGAAATATCGTTGGTAAGTTCTTTGGAGCCCCACCTGTGGTTAGTATGTCTCTCGCTGTCATCAATGACCTTCTGAATTTATTCTTTTATAACACGAGCACGAATAAAATAATGAGTCCTGAAGAAGTCAAGGCAAAATATCTCGATATCGTCAATGATCTTCTTAAACTAAAAGAAGATTTCGAGAAGGTACAAAAACCCATCAATGACGCCTTAAAAGAGTTTTTTGGAATCCCGCTTGACGTTGGTATATTACACTCGATAATTATTAAACGCGCGCTTGACAATCAAAAACGCAACAATGAAATGGTTGAAAAATTCTTTAGGGGTTATGAAAATAACAGCATCACGACAACATATAATCAACTCAACGCGCATTATGAGCTACAAGAAAGTTTGGAATTCAACCGCCTTTTGATTAATTTTTTGGTAACCGCGATGGATTTATAATGAAAGTTACCGACGTCAAAAAACTTACCGACATCATTGACGATATTCGTGCGCTAAAAATACCAACCAACGACTTCATCGCTAAGTTCTTTGGAAACCCGCTTGACGCGGCTATATCTCTCGCGGAAATCAAGCGTGTGCTTGATAAACAAAAAACAACCAACGACGTTATCGATAAGTTCTTTGGAACCCCACTCAACGCGGCTATATCTCTCGCGGAAATTAGCGCGGCCATTAATAAGGTAAAAATTTCGAATTCAGACAACGTTATAAATATCGTGTATACGGTCGATTATGGGAGATTTGATTGGATAAAAAACTCGAATACTAAATTGGAAGTCAATCTCAAAGAGGAGGATTCCTCTGGTATCTACAGGATGACGTTAGTCTCTAACAAGCAATTTAATATCATCGTGAGAGGTAAAACCTACGTTGGTGGCACCGCGACAGTACTTATCGAGGGTGAAAAAGAAACTTTCGATATCACTGCCGTTGATGATACTATTAGAAGAAATATACACTGGTGTTTAGAATACGTAGGACCAGCAAACACCCTGATCTACAACCCGGAAGAGGAAAATAATTGAAAACACTATCAGGTTTAGTATAACAACAACGATGACTTCATCATTGTCATCATCGCAATATCGATACGACACCGTAAAAGAATTTTCCACAAACTGAAATCGCTTTCTGAGCGCTATCGTGAAAAAATGAAAAAATACCGTAGAAGAATTACCGCCATCGATGTAACTGTGTACTCGATATCCGGTGTGATGGCCAGCGCGGGAGTTATTTTGTCGACGGTAATCATGATCGCGCCGATTGCAGTTCCAATTGCTATCTCCGCGGCAACAACAATTGCGGCAGTCGCCACCGCGATAACTAAAAAGTTATCATCGTGTTCTCAGAAAAAACTCAGTGATTATACAGCTCGGTACCGGGTGATATTTGACGCATACTCGAAATTATCCGAGTTGATCTCGCTGTCGATAGATAATTCGTTCATATCCGATGTTGAATTTTCCACGATGACCCAGTTGTATAACTCCGCGATGTTGAAATTGGAAATTGAAGACAGCGTTAACAATAATGTCACTACAATTCAACGAATTTCAACTGCTTCAACGAATCGCGGAGAATACCCCTCCGATACGAACAAGCATGATATCAATAACATCAACAAACCCCGAATTTAGTGTGAACTTCCCTTCTCCGATTCCAGTTCGTGAGATCGCGCTGGCAAAATTACGAGTATATCATAGCTGGCCTAATATCAGATCGGTTGCATTTGGTGGTCAGCAACCCAATAACGCACTGGTGTTCTCGTATAAGAATAAACCCGATGATACTCCAGAGTGGGAAACTGTTTCGTTACCAACTGGGTCGTACCAAATTAAGCAAATCAATGCTGAAATTCAGCGTAGAATAAAATCAATTACTGGAAATGAATCAAGCATAGCTATTAATCTTTATCAACCGACGCTCTCGTCGTCGATCGAAATAAGCACAGAGGGATACGCTGTAGATATATATAACAGCTCGTTAAGAACAGTGTTAGGATGGCCTGAAAAACCACCGGAAAAATCCACCACCGACTTAACCTCGGACGTACAATCATATCATGAAATCAATCCCAGTTATCGAGATAATTTATCTGATATAAGAAAAGGAAAAATCGCCGATAGATTTATATTTACCAACAAAGACACATTGCAATGGGATTTTATCATTAAAAGAACAGCCGACTCATCTGTTACTATTTCATTTACGCTAAGTGACGTCATTGATTATTTTAAGGAAATTAATCAATTATATGAAACACAACTAGAACAACTACAGCAAACAAAATCGCGAAAACACATTGAAATAATAAATCAGCTTGTATCTGACATGGAATATATCAATGAACTAATTATTAAAACAATAATTAATGACAACAGCGACAGTAAACAACAATTCCTAACCAGTTACAAGACCACAGAAGACAATCTACGTAATTTCAAGCTTCCCGGGTACAAAACTGAAAGACTAAAAGAACATATTGGTGATGTTATCAAGACATTACAATTACAAGATTCAACTACACTCCTTAAATATAATAATGACCCAGATGGCGGAGGTAGGCATATCGCCCCGTACAATGTGAATATTTCAACGGTGATTGCGCTCAATTTAGTATGTGATGCAATTGAAGGAAGCTATCAAATTAATCTAGAGCAATCAAATCAAGCTCAGCAAGGATATATTCTTTATTCGTTTGCACCAATAGCTTCTCCAGGATTCCTAATTATTGAAAACCCAATTAATCCTGTCTACATGCGATGCCATAATAATTCGTTAACGAGAATTAATTTCCGACTCACCGACCAGTCAAATAATTTAATTGATCTACAAGAGGAGGTGTTAGCGATTAGTTTGTTTGTAAAGTCCTAAGACTCGATCAAATATTTGGTTGAACTCGTAAAAGAATTATTAATCCAGAACTGAAAGTTCCAGCAGCAGAGAGGGTGAATGACAACGACGTTGGCGTATATAAGGAAATCTTATTTTATCGAATAGACGCCATTTTTTTTACTATTTGGTGGAAGCCTCAGATTTCCGAATCGGCGCTCGAAAAATTGTAGGGTTCACCCTCTCTGCTGCTCATTATATCATCGATGTTAAGGAACATAACAAAATAAAATACTACTGAACCGGAAATTTATTCGACTTATGCAGTATCTCATCCATCAGTATGAAGGAGAATATAAAACCAAAAATATAAATATAGACACATAAATATACATAAGTATATATGAAACGAATGATACATCTTAATACAAAGATTATATATATATATATATATATATATATATATATATATATATATATATATATATATATATATATATATATAATTATAAACTTTAAAGCTAATGAAATAAACTAATAATCAGTGGCTACGAAACGAAACGCAAAATGGGGTATTGGTCATATTTTAGACATGTTGGCATTCCCGAACTCGCCCAGTCTAATAATGGCATTCGATAACTTAAAGGCGTCTTGTTATGAACTAATGCTGACGAAAAATATACAAAATATAATTTCCTGAATAAAATCAAAACAAGAATGTTTTTTTACATGAAAATATGTGCGGACACCACGTGTAGCTATTGCGTAATATGTAAAGCATGAAGTTACGAATATATGTAGCTGTGACAGCCATATTTCAATGCACATTAGATCTGATCTTTTTATGTATTAATAATATTGAGAATGATATAAAATACTATTACTGTATACAATTTATTTAATTGTTACATTTAGTTCAGGAATGGTTAGCATCATCTTGTTTAAATTTCAATGTTATTTATTGATAAAAGCCATAATTATTTAAGAATCGATTGGAAATTTAATCAGCTATTATTATGTAAGGTCATGGTCGTATGACGTAGGAGATGGGATTAACTAAATTTGAACAAGAATGTTATAAACAAACTAATTGTCTTGAAACAACTTGTATCTAATATCTAAAGTATGAAGTTTCTGAATCCATTGTAACAGAGACACATGTTTTGGTGATTTTGTAAAGGTTATGTATTACGGGACGATGTGAATCAACGAATGAAAGGAAACTACGCGCTACTTAAATTGGAATGCGTTGTTGATGGAACACATTGATTTGACGAAAGAAAGGACTAATTTGGAAATATAAGGATTAAATGAACAGGGTTGGGTATTTATCGATGTGTACACTTTACCTAATTACTCACGAAGTTAACATAATGACCTTTGGAATTTATATACTTCTTGAGTGATTAGGTAAAAGTACACATCGATAAATACCCAACCACGATCATTTAATTATATATATATATATATATATATATATATATATATATATATATATATATATATATATATATATATATATATATATATATATATATATATATATATATATATTGTTGTTTGAGTTGAGAATGTTAATATGAGCTATTGGTTTTTAGTGCTAAAGATGCAAAGCTTTCATGAATTATGCACTATAAAATACAGGGTTCTAAAAACAATTATGGACCATTGTTTAAACTGTATTATTATTTTATTGGGTGGCATGAGATGTTGACGAAACTCTTTCTTATCTTATTAGCATTGTCTCTTGAAGGACATGGAGTGGTCAAAAAATCAATATGCTATATGATTTAACTAATTGCCTGAATGCTCGTTCCTATGACTGTCCTTTCGTTCTGGATTCCTCGTAATGCATTTGGCTCTGTTTAAAAGATATACTTTTCCAACTATTTTAAATTGAGAAGTCTCTATGGGCGATGGCTCAGAGAATAGTCAGTCGAATTCACGACCACACGTGTGCGCGTTCATATCCTGCCCAGTTTAAGCCTGTTTGGACACCATGGTGTGTTCCTATGACATAATTTTACCCCAGTTGAAACAGCCTTTCATGTGATGATGTGCCGTTAAACAAAACAACCACCGATGTTGTAAACATGAAAAAACGGTATCGAATTTAGGTATCCTCCCCTGTCATGTAACTAACTGCTAAGTGGCATTTTCGAGTATCTAGTCAGTACTATATTCGTGCAGTCTTCAACAAACGCAGTATGCACTCTATGTGACGTACCTCATGTTAGGAGCCTTGGATCGTAATACAGAAAGTGGAATTTGAGGCGGGTGAGTTGAGTAGGCTATAGCTTCGATTTTAAAAAATAACACGCAGGCCCGCACCTAGGAAATTCTGGGCCCCAGTCAGCTGACAGAGTTTGGGCCCCTTTCGTGTTTCAAATATGTGCGTATATTTTAAAACGCGGGCCCCTATCTAGCTCGGGCACCTGACAAGTGCCATGATTGTCCATCCCCCTAGGTGCGAGCCTATGACGTAGGATATGTGGGAAATACGCGAACATTTTTTTTATTGCAAATTAATATGATTGCTCTAACCAACGTTAGAGCGTATCGATGAAACTTGATGTATGTAAAGCAAAAAAGCAACTTAAACTAAAATGATCCAGACAGGATGGGAAAATGTGTATATTAGCATAAAATCAGTCAGTAATACAAACATGCGGTTTCTTCTTGACCACATAGACCGTATAGATGGGAAAACAACTGTGCAAAATAATTTCAATTTGAATGGAACAATATATATATATATATATATATATATATATATATATATATATATATATATATATATATATATATATATATATATATATGCGTAATGAATAGCGATATACACTTGCTCGCTACTAGCACCACTATCCCAAGTAAAAGCTAAACATAACGTACAGCTCTTCAATTCTTACTTACATATTCACATGACCACCAGTCAAACGTAAATTACAAGCGTGATTAATATCAACAATCGATCTCCCCACCTCCCCCCGCCCATTCATTATATATACGTAATTCCCTATCAGGTGACGACATGTTCACGAAAACGTATGGTGCTTTCATGGTGTGTGTTTAGTTAGGGAAACATATGATAATCCTCAAGCAATGAAATGTACGTATTTCTAAGTCGGAATCCCCCCTCCCCCCGAAAAAAAATTAAAACGGCCTTGCTGAAGTTGAGGGGGAAAATTAAAATTAACAAATCATATACTCAAACACCACGTAATTATTTTTCAAGAAATGAACCTATCATTAGTAGATGTCAGTTACATTTGATTAGGAAATTAATTCGGAGGCGATATTTTGTTGTGACAAGTTCGAGGTTGGGAATTATAGCGATGTACGTAACTGTGACAAGGTAGAGGTTGGGGATGCTAGCGGTATACATTAATATGACAAGTTCGAGGTCGGGGATTACACTTCACCTACCTATCCACCCAACAACCCACCTACCTATCCACCCAACAACCCACCTACCTATCCCGTTACTTATATTTAGAGCTGCGGTACTTCTACCAACTACGTAAGCAACCAATCTATTTAATTATTACATTTTTTTACCATATCATTTTTTCCCCTTTTTTATCAGTTAGTTATATACTCCATCTTACTCTTCGACAAAAATCATAAACATGTCAGAACTTTATAAGCTTTTTAAAATATGACAATTGTTGCCATTGTGTCTTACGATTTGGAGTTTGTGTGTGTGACTAATGATAAAATGATAGATATAGTGTTGCAAACTAATATACAAACTCAAACACATATATGGATGGGATTAAATGGAGCGCTAATCTGTATTGTCTAGATCTCGACGATAAATACGGGTTATTTCGGTCAGCTGGATAGTTTACTGGTTGTCTGAAAATCTCTTTAGACACGTTATGTGCAACCTCTTCCATGGCGAGGGCCACATAAGCGATTTTAATGCTACACCCGATGATTTAAATAAGGCGATAAAATGAAGTAGCGGTCGCGATCGCCAGCGGCTATAAGCATGCACATGCTTCCTTAGTCGCATGCTGGTAGGCCTTGGTCATCACTGTCCGATCCTAGCTGTAATTTTATACGGATCCAAAATGCTAAGAGTTGTATATACTGTACATAAACTGAACCGTCGTTGAGACATTTAAATTTACCTGAACATTGTAAATTTGAAACTTGGAATCATAAGTCCGTTTGAATAAGTAAAACCATTTTAAATAATTTAGTTCTTCTTTAAAAATATAGAAGAAATATATGCATTATTTAGACTGGTGTCTTTTCCATTACTTTCCTTGGTTTTGAGCGATACTTATATTTGTCACCTGCTTTTCTTCGATCTTATGATACAAAGAAACGTTGACAGCAGCATAGAGCATAGGAATCAACAACTGCTTCATTCAAATGAAAATGATATCGCGTCAAAATGCTCAAATGCTGCCGAAAAGCAAAAATCAAACAAACAATGGACATTGTTGCGACAAGCAAAAATCAAACACAAAATGGACATTGTTGAGACAAGTAAAAATCATACACAAAATGGACATTGTTGCGACAAGCAAAATCCTGCAAAAGGTTGATCAGAGCTCATTGTTGTTGGTTTGAACGATATTTGTAGCACATTACTGGTATTTGTAAAGTCAAGTGCTTTTTCCCCAAGAATGCACAGTCAGACACCTCGGTATAGGACTGGTACGATATTGAACCCACGACTGCTAGACTTCAGTCAGACACTCTTTAATTTGCACAGCCAAAGATTGTCACAATATTTCAAAGACATGGTTTCCTGTACGGTTCGTGTTAAGGTATGTGCTTTAAATGTGAGACTCTCAGTAGAACACCATTTCCTTCTCTTTTGTCGGTAGTGTTTTTTTAATTAAAAAAAACACCTTTGTGAATATTTTATTTCATCAGTTGTTTTGGTGGTGGATCACGACCTTTTTTCAGTACATGATACATGGCGGCCAATATATTAAAATCTGTCTCGTATCCGACGTTGGCTGAGCCTGAGACTCGAACCAACTCAAATAGAGGTGAACTGTAAAAACAAAGTGATTTGTACAGACGTGTATTAGACCACTCGACCTCCCGATGTCAGCAGTTGTTCACATTTTTTGAATGCGATCTTTGTTAGTACAATTTCCAATAAAATCGAATCCTGAAATTGTTATGTTTCGAAGTTTTTGAAAAAATGTAAAACCGAACTCCACCGCAAAATATGGAGGGGTCATGAGCTGTTGGCGGCAATGTGCTGAGGATAAGGGTAAAAAGCAAAAGCACAACGACCGCTCCAGTGGCTGAAGTGGTTAGAGCGTCCGCTTTGGATGCGGGAGGTTGCGGGTTCGAACCTAGTCTGAGTCATACCAAAGACTTATAAAACTGATACTAGCAGGTGCCTCTCCTGGCGCTCATCATTAAGAAATTAGTTTTAGGACTGGTCGGCTTAGTGTCAGGATATACGTGACTGAGACAGTGACAGCAACTGATAAAAAACTACGTTACACCGACACACACACATCTCTATTGGTGTATTAATTTGAATTCAATGATTTATATATTGATTTACTACCAAATATATGCGAATATGTTAAAACAGATTAGCCTTCAAATGATTATCAACATTAATGGTGAAATGTCCAACTACTAAAAACAAATCAAATTGCCAATTTGGTGATATAATCCTTTGTTTTACAGAAAAAAATTATAAATATATTGGTTTTTCTAAACAAAATTGTCAGGCTTGTGTTAGTAATATTATTATACTGAATCATTAATGGAGCCGGAATCGCTGATGCTAAAAATCAGTTGAAGACGAATGCTATTTTTCAGACACTTACGTGGTGTTACACTGGATACCTTTCTAACTGTGACATTGCAGAAGTAAGCAAATATAATAGGAAAAAAACATAACATAAATACATTTGAAACGTTTTAGTATTTGCATTTATAAATTGTCTATAAGTCCAAAAAAAATTTCGAGTATTTTCCATTTCATGTTCTTTCAATCTTACGTGTGTTGCCTCACTTTGGGCTAAGAATTTAAAGGTTAGTTTTCGGACTGGTCTGCTTGATGTGTGGAAAATGTGGCTGGGTGAGACATGATGCTACATGTCTTAAGTCGTGGTGCCCCAGTGCAATGTTGTTGTCGTCGGTATCTTGACTTTGCTTGCGAAGATTTAGTAAGGCGAATGTCCAAGTATATTGCACGCGCGTTGGTGGCTGATAAGCCCAGTATGTGACAGGCATGTCCGTCCACAAATGCTACAGGTGAATGTCTGGGCTGTGGTGGGTGCTGCCGATCGTTCCCAGTTTGTTCTTCGCCATCGTTTCTCCTCCAAGCTGGCCCGTCTATTTTGTTCAAAAATAGCAGCGGCCAGGTGAAACGTACTTCACCAGCTTTTACTTTCAGAAGCTCGTGATGCCCATTGGCGGTGACTGATGGTACACGTGGTGGACGTCTTTTTCAAAGGAGTCTTTATATTTCTTACCAATAGTTGTCTGTTTAATGCTTGAATTGCGTAGGAGCGGAGCTACAGAGTGCGAGTTGATTATTATATACCATAAATTAATATAATAAGTGTTCGTAAAACGGCTGAAAATTTATAATTAATAATTAGAGCTATTGGATTTACAGTAGGAACTCTAGCTTAATTTGTATAACGGCGAAGGCAAGAATCAGTGTACCTGTTATATGTCGTAATATTGCCACTGATAACAATCTCAGGAAGATACATTTTGAACTTTTCCAGTTCATTTAACATTTATCCTCCAGTCATTCAGGAGTGCATTTGAATATATTTTATAATGGATATACAACCAAAGAAAGGAACTCGCATATTTTAGAAAAATAGTGTCCAAGATATTCGTTTCCTAACTACTACCGGGAGTTTTGAAATTAATTGTGTAAGGACAAATTCAGATTTTTTTTTTAGAATGGGAATATATAGTGTGTCTGACACAGTGCGATCATTTCTTAAAAATTATATACTCATGTTGATTGTACTGTTATAAACGAAAATGGTGGTCGTCAGAACCAATTGGTTCCCACCTTGACCTCACCTCAAAAGTCATCTCCTACATATAATTTATTCACCAAAATACCATAACTGCTATCTGAATTCAAATGTAAATGTTTAGTTATGTCTTCGTTTTTTAAGCTTTCAGTATGCCTGTACACAATTCCATACCAACGATCACATTGATTAATTGCTATAAGATGCTGCCAGGAACAAGAAATATATAAACATAACAGTTATGAAAGACACATAACAGATCGGAAACATAATTTATTTCGTCAACGCAATCAAGGATCATTACGTCTTTTTCAGCAAAAGCAAACAATGCAATTGTAAATATTTACTTTTCCATATGGAAAAAAAAACGTACAACAGGCTTTCAATACCAATATTATCTTTTTTTCAGATGAAAAGAATGTTTTCAACAGCAATATTTGCAATACCACTTTTCCTAATAATCATCCAATCTACATCGATTGTGGCACCTACTAGTACTAGTACAAGTTCTGGCACAACCACCGTAGAGTCTTCTACTTCTCCTACTGTTACAAAAACTGCATTAAGTACAACAGAGTCTACAACAACATCACCCGTAACAGACACATTAGCGTCTACTTCTACTGATACACCTACCGTAACATCCACAAGCAGTGTAGAGTCTACAACTATGTCAATACTAATAAGTACTTCAGGTTCCACAACAGGATCAGCTGGTACAAGTACCACAGAGTCTACAACTAGTTCAATTAGCACAACGACCCAAGAGTCTACCACTTCCTCTACTGAAAAAGCAACCACATTATCTACAAGTACTGCAGAGCAAACAACTCGATCACTTGCACCAAGTACTTCAGGTACAACAACTGGAAGTAGTTCACTTGGCACAACAACTCTAGAGGTTCCAACGTCTACTGAACAACCAACCACATTTTCTACAAATATTGTTGAATCTATAAAAACATCGCTTGGAACAAGTACTTCGCCTTCAACAATTAGTTCATCTGGTACAAGTACCACAGAATCTACAACTAGCCCACGTTCCACAACACCTACAGAGTCTACCCCTTATTCTACTGAAAAACCAACCACATTATCGACAAGTACTGTAGAGTCTACAACTACATCACTTGGAACAACTACTTCAGGTTCTACCACTGGATCACCTGATACAAGTACGACAGAGTCTACAACAAGTTCACTTGGCACAACAACGCTAAAGGCTACAACGTCTTCTACTGAAAAACCAACTACATTTTCTACAAGTACTGTTGAGTCTACAGTTACATCACTTGGAACAGGTACTTCACCTTCAACAATTAGTTCATCTGGTACAAGTACCAAACAGTCTACTACGAGTTCACCTGGCACAACAACCCTTCAGGATACTACCTCGTCTACTGAAATGCCAAATGCATTTTCTACAAGTACTTTACAGTCTACAACTACATCAATTGGGACAAGTACTTCAGGTTCTACAACTAGATCAGCGGCTACAAGTACCACAGAGTCTACAAGTTCACCTGGGACAACAACCCTAGAATCTACCACTTCTTCTAGTGACAAAACAACCACATTATCTACAAGTACTGTAGAGTCTACAACTACATCACATGGAACAACTACTTCAGGTTCTACCACTCGATCACCTGAAACAAGTACGATAGAGTCTACAACAAGTTCACTTGGCACAACAACGCTAAAGGCTACAACTTCTTCAACTGAAAATCCAACTACATTTTCTACAAGTACTGTAGAGTCTACAGTTACATCACTTGGAACAGGTACTTCACCTTCAACAATTAGTTCATCTGGTACAAGTACAAAACAGTCTACTACGAGTTCACCTAGCACAACAACCCTTCAAGATACTACCACGTCTACTGAAATGCCAACTACATTTTCTACAAGTACTGTACAGTCTACAACTACATCAATTGGGACAAGTACTTCAGGTTCTACAACTAGATCAGCGGCTACAAGTGCCACAGAGTCTACAAGTTCACCTGGGACAACAACCCTAGAATCTACCACTTCTTCTAGTGACAAAACAACCATATTATCTACAAGTACTGTAGAGTCTACAACTACATCACATGGAACAACTACTTCAGGTTCTACCACTGACTCACCTGAAACAAGTACGACAGAGTCTATAACAAGTTCACTTGGCACAACAACTCTAATTGCTACCACTTCTTCAACTGAAAGTCCAACTACATTTTCTACAAGTACTGTAGAGTCTACAGTTACATCACTTGGAACAAGTACATTACCTTCAACAATTATTTCATCTGGTACAAGTACCACAGAGTCTACTACGAGTTCACCTGGCACAACAACCCTTCAGGATACTACCTCGTCTACTGAAATGCCAACTACATTTTCTACAAGTACTTTACAGTCTACAACTACATCAATTGGGACAAGTACTTCAGGTTCTACAACTAGATCAGCGGCTACAAGTACTACAGAGTCTACTACAAGTTCACCTGGCACAACAACCCTAGAATCTACCACTTCTTCTACTGAAAAAACAAACACATTATCTACAAGTACTGTAGAGTCTACAACTACATCACTTGGAACAACTACTTCAGGTTCTACCACTGGATCACCTGACACAAGTACGACAGAGTCTACAACAAGTTCACTTGGCACAACAACGCTAAAGGCTACAACTTCTTCAACTGAAAATCCAACTACATTTTCTACAACTACAGTTACATCACTTGGAACAAGTACTTCACCTTCAACAATTATTTCATCTGGTACAAGTACCACAGAGTCTACAACGAGTTCGCCTACCACAACAACCCTTCAGGATACCACCTCGTCTACTGAAATGCCAACTACATTTTCAACAAGTACTTTACAGTCTACAACTACATCTATTGGGACAAGTACTTCAGGTTCTACAACTAGATTAGCGGTTACAAGTACCACAGAGTCTACTACAAGTTCACCTGGCACAACAACCCTAGAATCTACCACTTCTACTGAAACACCAACCACATTATCTACAAGTACTGTAGAGTCTACAGTTACATCACTTGGATCAAGTACTTCACCTTCAACAATTAGTTCATCTGGTACAAGTACCACAGAGTCTACTACGAGTTCACCTGGCACAACAACCCTTCAGGATACAACCTCGTCTGCTGAAATGCCAACTACATTTTCTACAAGTACTTCACAGTCTACAACTGCATCAATTGGAACAATTACTTCATCTTCTACAACTAGATCAGCGGCTACAAGTACCACAGAGTCTACTACAAGTTCACCTGGCACAACAACCCAAGAATCTACCACTTCTTCTACTGAAAAACCAACCACATTATCTATAAGTACTGTAGAGTCTACAACTACATCACTTGGAACAACAGTTTCAGGTTCTACCACTCGATCACCTGATACAATTACGACAGAATCTAAAACAAGTTCACTTGGCACAACAACGCTGAAGGCTACATCTTCTTCTACTGAAAAACCAACTACATTTTCTACAAGTACTGTTGAGTCTACAGTTACATCACTTGGAACAAGTACTTCACCTTCAACAATTAGTTCATCTGGTACAAGTACCACAGAGTCTACTACGAGTTCACCTGGCACAACAACCCTTCAGGATACTACCTCGCCTACTAAAATGCCAACTACATTTTCTACAAGTATTTTACAGTCTACAACTACATCAAATGGGACAAGTACTTCAGGTTCTACAACTAGATCAGCGGCTACAAGTACTACAGAGTCTACTACAAGTTCACCTGGCACAACAACCCTAGAATCTACCACTTCTTCTACTGAAAAACCAACCACATTATCTACAAGTACTGTAGAGTCTACAACTACATCACTTGGAACAACTACTTCAGGTTCTACCACTGGATCACCTGATACAAGTACGACAGAGTCTACAACAAGTTCACTTGGCACAACAACGCTAAAGGCTACCACTTCTTCAACTGAAAATCCAACTACATTTTCTACAATTACAGTTACATCACTTGGAACAAGTACTTCACCTTCAACAATTAGTTCATCTGGTACAAGTACCACAGAGTCTACTATGAGTTCTCCTAGCACAAGAACCCTTCAGGATACTACCTCGTCTACTGAAATGCCAACTACATTTTCTACAAGTACTTTACAGTCTACAACTACATCAATTGGGACAAGTACTTCAGGTTCTACAACTAGATCAGCGGTTACAAGTACCACAGAGTCTACTACAAGTTCACCTGGCACAACAACCCTAGAATCTACCACTTATTCTACTGAAAAACCAACCACATTATCTACAAGTACTGTAGAGTCTACAACTACATCACATGGAACAACTACTTCAGGTTCTACCACTGGATCACCTGATACAAGTACGACAGAGTCTACAACAAGTTCACTTGGCACAACAACATTAAAGGCTACAACATCTTCTACTGAAAAACCAACTACATTTTCTACAAGTACTGTAGAGTCTACAGTTACATCATTTGGAACAAGTACTTCACCTTCAACAATTATTTCATCTGGTACAAGTACCACAGAGTCTACTACGAGTTCGCCTGGCACAACAACCCTTCAGGATTCTACCTCTTCTACTGAAATGCCAACTACATTTTCTACAAGTACTTTACAGTCTACAACGACATCAATTGGGACAAGTACTTCAGGTTCTACAACTAGATCAGCGGCTACAAGTTCTGCAGAGTCTACTACAAGTTCACCTGGCACAACAACCCTTGAATCTACCACACCTTCTACTGATACAACAACCACATTATCTACAAGTACTGTAGAGTCTACAACTACATCACTTAGAACAACTACTTCAGGTTCTACCCCTCGATCACCTGATACAAGTACGACAGAGGCTACAACAAGTTCACTTGGCACAACAACACTGAAGGCTACATCTTCTTCTACTGAAAATCCAACTACATTTTCTACAACTACAGTTACATCACTTGGAACAAGTACTTCACCTTCAACAATTTTTTCATCTGGTACAAGTACCACTGAGTCTACTACGAGTTCGCCTAGCACAACAACCCTTCAGGATACTACCTCGTCTACTGAATTGCCAACTACATTTTCTACAAGTACTTTACAGTCTACAACTACATCAATTGGGACAAGTACTTTAGGTTCTACAACTAGATCAGCGGTTACAAGTACCACAGAGTCTACTACAAGTTCACCTGCCACAACAACGTTAATGGCTACAACTTCTTCTACTGAAAAACCAACTACATTTTCTACAAGTACTGTAGAGACTACAGTTACATCACTTGGAACAAGTACTTCACCTTCAACAATTATTTCATCTGGTACAAGTACCACAGAGTCTACTACGAGTTCGCCTGGCACAACAACACTTCAGGATACTACCTCGTCTAGTGAAATGCCAACTACATTTTCTACAAGTACTTTACAGTCTACAACTACATCAATTGGGACAAGTACTTCAGGTTCTACAACTAGATCAGCGGTTACAAGTACCACAGAGTCTACTACAAGTTCACCTGGCACAACAACCCTAGAATCTACTACTTCTTCTACTGAAAAACCAACCACATTATCTACAAGCACTGTTGAGTCTACAACTACATCACTTGGAACAACTACTTCAGGTTCTACCACTGGATCACCTGATACAAGTACGACAGAGTCTACAACAAGTTCACTTGGCACAACAACGCTAAAGGCTACCACTTCTTCAACTGAAAATCCAACTATATTTTCTACAACTACAGTTACATCACTTGAAACAAGTACTTCACCTTCAACAATTAGTTCATCTGGTACAAGTACCACAGAGTCTACTACGAGTTCGCCTGGCACAACAACACTTCAGGATACTACCTCGTCTAGTGAAATGCCAACTACATTTTCTACAAGTACTTTACAGTCTACAACTACATCAATTGGGACAAGTACTTCAGGTTCTACAACTAGATCAGCGGTTACAAGTACCACAGAGTCTACTACAAGTTCACCTGGCACAACAACCCTTGAATCTACCACTTCTTCTACTGAAAAACCAACCACATTATCTACAAGTACTGTAGAGTCTACAACTACATCACATGGAACAACTACTATAGGTTCTACCACTGGATTACCTGATACAAGTACGACAGAGTCTACAACAAGTTCACTTGGCACAACAACGCTGAAGGCTACATCTTCTTCTACTGAAAAACCAACTACATTTTCTACAAGTACTGTAGAGTCTACAGTTACATCACTTGGATCAAGTACTTCACCTTCAACAATTAGTTCATCTGGTACAAGTACCACAGAGTCTACTACGAGTTCACCTGGCACAACAACCCTTCAGGATACTACCTCGTCTACTGAAATGCCAACTACATTTTCTACAAGTACTTTACAGTCTACAACTACATCAATTGGGACAAGTACTTCAGCTTCTACAACTAGATCAGCGGCTACAAGTACCACAGAGTCTACTACAAGTTCACCTGGCACAACAACCCAAGAATCTACTACTTCTTCTGCTGAAAAACCAACCACATTATCTACAAGCACTGTTGAGTCTACAACTACATCACTTGGAACAACTACTTCAGGTTCTACCACTGGATCACCTGATACAAGTACGACAGAGTCTACAACAAGTTCACTTGGCACAACAACGCTAAAGGCTACCACTTCTTCAACTGAAAATCCAACTATATTTTCTACAACTACAGTTACATCACTTGGAACAAGTACTTCACCTTCAACAATTAGTTCATCTGGTACAAGTACCACAGAGTCTACTACGAGTTCGCCTAGCACAACAACCCTTCAGGATACTACCTCGTCTACTGAAATGCCAACTACATTTTCTACAAGTACTGTACAGTCTACAACTACATCAATTGGGACAAGTACTTCAGGTTCTACAACTAGATCAGCAGTTACAAGTACCACAGAGTCTACTACAAGTTCACCTGGCACAACAACCCTAGAATCTACCACTTATTCTACTGAAAAACCAACCACATTATCTACAAGTACTGTAGAGTCTACAACTACATCACATGGAACAACTACTTCAGGTTCTACCACTGGATCACCTGATACAAGTACGACAGAGTCTACAACAAGTTCACTTGGCACAACAACGTTAAAGGCTACAACTTCTTCTACTGAAAAACCAACTACATTTTCTACAAGTACTGTAGAGTCTACAGTTACATCACTTGGAACAAGTACTTCACCTTCAACAATTAGTTCATCTGGTACAAGTACCACAGAGTCTACTACGAGTTCGCCTGGCACAACAACCCTTCAGGATACTACCTCGTCTACTGAAATGCCAACTACATTTTCTACAAGTACTTTGCAGTCTACAACTACATCAATTGGGACAAGTACTTCAGGTTCTACAACTAGATCAGCGGTTACAAGTACCACAGAGTCTGCTACAAGTTCACCTGGCACAACAACCCTAGAATCTACCACTTATTCTACTGAAAAACCAACCACATTATCTACAAGCACTGTAGAGTCTACAACTACATCACATGGAACAACTACTTCAGGTTCTACCACTCGATCACCTGATACAAGTACGACAGAGTCTACAACAAGTTCACTTGGCACAACAACACTGAAGGCTACATCTTCTTCTACTGAAAAACCAACTACATTTTCTATAAGTACTGTTGAGTCTACAGTTACATCACTTGGAACAAGTACTTCACCTTCAACAATTAGTTCATCTGGTACAAGTACCATAGAGTCTACTACGAGTTCACCTGGCACAACAACCCTTCAGGATACCCCCTCGTCTACTGAAATGCCAACTACATTTTCAACAAGTACTTTACAGTCTACAACTACATCAAATGGGACAAGTACTTCAGGATCTACAACTAGATCAGCGGCTACAAGTACCACAGAGTCTACAAGTTCACCTGGCACAACTACCCTAGAATCTAACACTTCTTCTAGTGAAAAAACAACCACATTATCTACAAGTACTGTAGAGCCTACAACTACATCACTTGGAACAACTACTTCAGGTTCGTCAAGTAGTTCATATGGTACAGGTATGACAGAGTCTACAACTAGCCCACGTTCCACAACACCCATAGAGTCTACCACTTCTTCTACTGAAAAACCAGCCACATTATCGACAAGTACTGTAGAGTCTACAACTACATCACTTGGAACAACTACTTCAGGTTCTACCACTGGATCACCTGATACAAGTACGACAGAGTCTACAACAAGTTCACTTGGCACAACAACGTTAAAGGCTACAACTTCTACTGAAAAACCAACTACATTTTCTACAAGTACTGTAGAGTCTACAGTTACATCACTTGGAACAAGTACTTCATCTTCAACAATTAGTTCATCTGGTACAAGTACCACAGAGTCTACTACGAGTTCACCTGGCACAACAACCCTTCAGGATACTACCTGGTCTACTGAAATGCCAACTACATTTTCTACAAGTACTTTACAGTCTACAACTACATCAATTGGGACAAGTATTTCAGGTTCTACAACTAGATCAGGGGCTACAAGTACCACAGAGTCTACTACAAGTTCACCTGGCACAACAACCCTAGAATCTACCACTTATTCTACGGAAACACCGACCACATTATCTACAAGTACTGTAGAGTCTACAACTACATCACATGGAACATCTACTTCAGGTTCTACCACTGGATCACCTGATACAAGTACGACAGAGTCTACAACAAGTTCACTTGGCACAACAACATTAAAGGCTACAACGTCTTCTACTGAAAAACCAACTACATTTTTTACAAGTACTGTAGAGTCTACAGTTACATCACTTGGAACAAGTACTTCACCTTCAACAATTAGTTCATCTGGTACAAGTACCAAAGAGTCTACTACGAGTTCACCTGGCACAACAACCCTTCAGGATACTACCTCGTCTACTGAAATGCCAACTACATTTTCTACAAGTACTTTACAGTCTACAACTACATCAATGGGGACAAGAACTTCAGGTTCTACAACTAGATCAGCGGCTACAAGTACCACAGAGTCTTCTACAAGTTCACCTGGCACAACAACCCTAGAATCTACCACTTCTACTGAAACACCGACCACATTATCTACAAGTACTGTAGAGTCTACAACTACATCACATGGAACAACTACTTCAGGTTCTACCACTGGATCACCTGATACAAGTACGACAGAGTCTACAACAAGTTCACTTGGCACAACAACATTAAAGGCTACAACGTCTTCTACTGAAAAACCAACTACATTTTCTACAAGTACTGTAGAGTCTACAGTTACATCACTTGGAACAAGTACTTCACCTTCAACAATTAGTTCATCTGGTACAAGTACCAAAGAGTCTACTACGAGTTCACCTGGCACAACAACCCTTCAGGATACTACCTCGTCTACTGAAATGCCAACTACATTTTCTACAAGTACTTTACAGTCTACAACTACATCAATTGGGACAAGTACTTCAGGTTCTACAACTAGATCAGCGGTTACAAGTACCACAGAGTCTACTACAAGTTCACCTGGCACAACAACCCTAGAATCTACCACTTCTACTGAAACACCGACCACATTATCTACAAGTACTGTAGAGTCTACAACTACATCACATGGAACAACTACTTCAGGTTCTACCACTGGATCACCTGATACAAGTACGACAGAGTCTACAACAAGTTCACTTGGCACAACAACATTAAAGGCTACAACGTCTTCTACTGAAAAACCAACTACATTTTCTACAAGTACTGTAGAGTCTACAGTTACATCACTTGGAACAAGTACTTCACCTTCAACAATTAGTTCATCTGGTACAAGTACCAAAGAGTCTACTACGAGTTCACCTGGCACAACAACCCTTCAGGATACTACCTCGTCTACTGAAATGCCAACTACATTTTCTACAAGTACTTTACAGTCTACAACTACATCAATTGGGACAAGTACTTCAGGTTCTACAACTAGATCAGCGGTTACAAGTACCACAGAGTCTACTACAAGTTCACCTGGCACAACAACCCTAGAATCTACCACTTCTACTGAAACACCGACCACATTATCTACAAGTACTGTAGAGTCTACAACTACATCACATGGAAGAACTACTTCAGGTTCTACCACTGGATCACCTGATACAAGTACGACAGAGTCTACAACAAGTTCACTTGGCACAACAACATTAAAGGCTACAACGTCTTCTACTGAAAAACCAACTACATTTTCTACAAGTACTGTAGAGTCTACAGTTACATCACTTGGAACAAGTACTTCACCTTCAACAATTAGTTCATCTGGTACAAGTACCAAAGAGTCTACTACGAGTTCACCTGGCACAACAACCCTTCAGGATACTACCTCGTCTACTGAAATGCCAACTACATTTTCTACAAGTACTTTACAGTCTACAACTACATCAATTGGGACAAGTACTTCAGGTTCTACAACTAGATCAGCGGCTACAAGTACCACAGAGTCTACTACAAGTTCACCTGGCACAACAACCCTAGAATCTACCACTTCTACTGAAACACCGACCACATTATCTACAAGTACTGTAGAGTCTACAACTACATCACATGGAACAACTACTTCAGGTTCTACCACTGGATCACCTGATACAAGTACGACAGAGTCTACAACAAGTTCACTTGGCACAACAACATTAAAGGCTACAACGTCTTCTACTGAAAAACCAACTACATTTTCTACAAGTACTGTAGAGTCTACAGTTACATCACTTGGAACAAGTACTTCACCTTCAACAATTAGTTCATCTGGTACAAGTACCACAGAGTCTACTACGAGTTCACCTGGCACAACAACCCTTCAGGATACTACCTCGTCTACTGAAATGCCAACTACATTTTCTACAAGTACTCTACAGTCTACAACTACATCAATTGGGACAAGTACTTCAGGTTCTACAACTAGATCAGCGGTTACAAGTACCACAGAGTCTACTACAAGTTCACCTGGCACAACAACCCTAGAATCTACCACTTCTACTGAAACACCGACCACATTATCTACAAGTACTGTAGAGTCTACAACTACATCACATGGAAGAACTACTTCAGGTTCTACCACTGGATCACCTGATACAAGTACGACAGAGTCTACAACAAGTTCACTTGGCACAACAACATTAAAGGCTACAACGTCTTCTACTGAAAAACCAACTACATTTTCTACAAGTACTGTAGAGTCTACAGTTACATCACTTGGAACAAGTACTTCACCTTCAACAATTAGTTCATCTGGTACAAGTACCAAAGAGTCTACTACGAGTTCACCTGGCACAACAACCCTTCAGGATACTACCTCGTCTACTGAAATGCCAACTACATTTTCTACAAGTACTTTACAGTCTACAACTACATCAATTGGGACAAGTACTTCAGGTTCTACAACTAGATCAGCGGTTACAAGTACCACAGAGTCTACTACAAGTTCACCTGGCACAACAACCCTAGAATCTACCACTTCTACTGAAACACCGACCACATTATCTACAAGTACTGTAGAGTCTACAACTACATCACATGGAACAACTACTTCAGGTTCTACCACTGGATCACCTGATACAAGTACGACAGAGTCTACAACAAGTTCACTTGGCACAACAACATTAAAGGCTACAACGTCTTCTACTGAAAAACCAACTACATTTTCTACAAGTACTGTAGAGTCTACAGTTACATCACTTGGAACAAGTACTTCACCTTCAACAATTAGTTCATCTGGTACAAGTACCAAAGAGTCTACTACGAGTTCACCTGGCACAACAACCCTTCAGGATACTACCTCGTCTACTGAAATGCCAACTACATTTTCTACAAGTACTTTACAGTCTACAACTACATCAATTGGGACAAGTACTTCAGGTTCTACAACTAGATCAGCGGCTACAAGTACCACAGAGTCTACTACAAGTTCACCTGGCACAACAACCCTAGAATCTACCACTTCTACTGAAACACCGACCACATTATCTACAAGTACTGTAGAGTCTACAACTACATCACATGGAACAACTACTTCAGGTTCTACCACTGGATCACCTGATACAAGTACGACAGAGTCTACAACAAGTTCACTTGGCACAACAACATTAAAGGCTACAACGTCTTCTACTGAAAAACCAACTACATTTTCTACAAGTACTGTAGAGTCTACAGTTACATCACTTGGAACAAGTACTTCACCTTCAACAATTAGTTCATCTGGTACAAGTACCAAAGAGTCTACTACGAGTTCACCTGGCACAACAACCCTTCAGGATACTACCTCGTCTACTGAAATGCCAACTACATTTTCTACAAGTACTTTACAGTCTACAACTACATCAATTGGGACAAGTACTTCAGGTTCTACAACTAGATCAGTGGCTACAAGTACCACAGAGTCTACTACAAGTTCACCTGGCACAACAACCCTAGAATCTACCACTTCTACTGAAACACCGACCACATTATCTACAAGTACTGTAGAGTCTACAACTACATCACATGGAACAACTACTTCAGGTTCTACCACTGGATCACCTGATACAAGTACGACAGAGTCTACAACAAGTTCACTTGGCACAACAACATTAAAGGCTACAACGTCTTCTACTGAAAAACCAACTACATTTTCTACAAGTACTGTAGAGTCTACAGTTACATCACTTGGAACAAGTACTTCACCTTCAACAATTAGTTCATCTGGTACAAGTACCAAAGAGTCTACTACGAGTTCACCTGGCACAACAACCCTTCAGGATACTACCTCGTCTACTGAAATGCCAACTACATTTTCTACAAGTACTTTACAGTCTACAACTACATCAATTGGGACAAGTACTTCAGGTTCTACAACTAGATCAGCGGTTACAAGTACCACAGAGTCTACTACAAGTTCACCTGGCACAACAACCCTAGAATCTACCACTTCTTCTACTGAAAAACCGACATCATATATGACCACTACTACAACTTCATTTACAACGTCAACGACTAGTAGGACAACTCCATCTACAACGTCAGCTAGTAGTACAACTCCATCTACAACGTCAACGGCTACTAGTACAACTCCATCTACAATGTCAACTAGTATTACAACTCCAACTTCAACGTCAACGACTAGTAGGACAACTCCATCTACAACGTCAGCTAGTAGTACAACTCCATCTACAACGTCAACGACTACTAGAACAACTCCATCTACAACGTCAACTAGTAGTACAACTCCATCTACAATGTCAACTAGTAATACAACTCCATCTACAACGTCAACGACTACTAGTACAACTTCATCTACAACATCAACAACTAGTATTACAAGTATGACATCGTCCACAACGTCTGCGACGAGAAGTACAACACCAACAACAGCGCCTCCGACACAATGTAACTAATCTATATATTTATTTCCTCCTTACATAATAATACCACCACCCATGTTTCATCTACTCAATTACAATTTGTCTTTCTCAAAATACTGTTATGCTTTATTCACGGTCTTTTTCATTTTTTCATTTGATTTCAATTGCCAAACATAATTATTTTAGAATATCTAAATTTTTATTTGTCATTAATTGATTTTTTTCACTCATTGATTCGTTGATTGAAAACAGTTGAACTTATTCCAAACAAAAGCACATAACTCACTATTTTCAGAACATTTTGGCTAATTTGACATCCACAACTTAGTAGCATGGATTATAATAGTGAAGAAAAGAAACGCAATAAAACAGACAGTTATGAATTATCAAGAGCCTTCTAATTCACGAATGTCTTCCGAATGGATTATAATAGTGAAGAAAAGAAACGCAATAAAACAGACAGTTATGAATTATCAAGAGCCTTCTAATTCACGAATGTCTTCCGAATGAAAGATACGCCTTCATTATTTGTCCAGCTTATATTACCTGATATATTTGTTTATTTTCTTTTTTCTATATTTATTTATTTACTTTGTTATTAAATTTATTTATTGCTTAGCTCGCTTCCAGTTCGGAAACATGACAAAGGATCAAGTAATGGTGAATGCAGATGATGTAGCTCAAGAAGTGCCATCCAACTTTGAGTTTCCCATCTGTGGCAGCACGTATAAAAAAATCTATGTAAGTATTTACATATTAGTTTTCCAATCAATAATCGCCTTGGTGATAGAACTTTGTCTGGTTATTAGCATAATGAGTTACATAAAATTCAAGTGTTTTTCTTTATTTTGAGGGGCCCCGAGTGTGTGAGTGGTCTAAAGCGCTGTCCGTTACGGACCACTGCCATCTCACCTCTATCTGTGTGTGTTCGAGTCTAAGATTCGGCAAATGTAGTTATGTGAGAAAGCTTGCCAGTAGTTTCTCGTGGATCGGTGGTTCTTTTCGGGGGTTGTCTGGGTTCTTCCTGTACCATTAATACTTTCCGCCATGTATAGCATATATTGTGCTGAAAAACGGCGTTAAACCATAAGAAACAAAAACAAAACTTTATTTTGACACTTGTCTAATATTAATTAGTATCAATTTAAGATACGTTTTGAATGTCACATAAAGATTATTCAAATTAAAAATTATATAACCATCTGAATGTATGTATGTATGTATGTATGTATGTATGTATGTATGTATGTATGTATGTATGTATGTATGTATGTATGTATGTATGGATGGATTTATGTATGTATGCATGAATGAATGTACGAGCATGTGTTGGTAGGTGGTTGGGTAGGTAAGTTGGTTAAATATCAATAGTTTATAAAATGAATGTATATGTTGCTGTTTTCTTAAATAACAAAATACTTTCTTGAATTATAATTGTACTTTAGCATGGAGTGTTATGTGTTGATATTGCTGTATTCTTAATTTATCCATCAGGCTATCCATCTGTAGTAGTGGTAATATTGCATGGCCCCAAGGGCCAGAGCCCCCGTTAGGAGTGGATAATTATGGTTTATGCAACGCTTGTGCATTTGCTATCTAAAAGTAGCTCTAGTTGTATTTGCTAATCAGTTTTAAAGATACAAAGAATTTTATACACACAGGTGAGCAGTAATGGTCTAGTTTCCATAAAGAAACCATTCACGACGGCAGATGCTCCGAATGAAGATAATTACAGATTGGCATATGATGACCGCGTTTTGCTCCTTGGGTACCACACTGACATAAACGTCAGAGGTGAGGGGAAAGTATACTATCGTGCCATGACATCAAAGGACAATGGCTTTGGGAATAACTCTGATGTGAAATTGGCTGAAGAAATGGTAAAGTCCATAGACAACATTTCCTTTAAAGCAGAGTTCTTGTTGGTTGTGACATACTACAAAGTTCAACCATATAGCTCCGGTATCACAAGAGAAAACGAGGTAAATGCCACCCCCTCTCTCTCTCTCTCTCTCTCTCTCTCTCTCTCTCTCTCTCTCTCTCTCTCTCTCTCTCAGCAAAACATGGAAAGGATAAGAAAGCAGACTGTTCTTAACGACAACGAAAAATAAAGCTTCTCGTAAATACAACCTGCTATATCATGATCTGAACTTATCCCGATAGTAGTGTTTTTGAATTGCTCAGTAAATACTGAACTATCTGTTGGCATATAAAGGAACTTAAAATTTGATCTGTGTACTTAAACTTAGGAATTCGGTACCGCCATACTACACACGTCATACACATCTCTGTAAAATATGAAAATTATTTGTTGAACAAAGTAAATTCATTTGTTATGACATTTATTTATACGTATATTTATCAAACTTAAATCAGCATCCTACAACTTATTTCGTATCAACACATTTGTGTGTGTGTGTGTGTGTGTGTGTGTGTTTGTATATATATATATATATATATATATATATATATATATATATATATATATATATATATAGAGAGAGAGAGAGAGAGAGAGAGAGAGAGAGAGAATATGACTATGTAGTTCAGATTGTATAACTACCATGCTAAAAATAAATGCGCGTTTCCTGTTGCATTGGTTTTAAAATTAGGGTACGCAGGTTCTTTTTACATTTGAACATTATATATGCAAAAATTATATGAAAATATAATGTTCTAAGGGGCGAAACCGGCTCAATTAAATGTACAAATCAAGTTCGGCATTTTTGTTTTCTTACTTCAAACGGGGGAGATGTGGGGTGGGATGAGGTGGGTGGGTGTGGTAGGGCTAATAATAAAATACATCTACTTTTTTGCGGCCTTATAGACTAGAAAAATGCTCCGCTTTTAATCATAAATTAATTAATCGAGCGGTTTCCATTGCAAAATAGTGATAGAGAGGCTGATAGCAAATTTCGGTAACTCTGACTTTACTCTGAAATATCACTTGAAAAATATAGGCTCAGTTACTTTTATACACATGAAAGTCAACCGGAAGGAATCATTTGGATCCTGGTCTATGTGACATAATTTAGCTGGGATAAAATCTCTTGAACTGAAAATGACATTCACGCTATTGTCTGATGGTATCAGCATACCAAATAAATGTAACGTTATCTAGCTTGATCCTTTTGCGCCAATTTTAATTGTTTACTGACATTACTTAGCGCAAATCTGTTGTTCATAATTAACAAAAGTAGAGGTCTCAAATTACACCAATATGTTTTACTTAATTTTTTTTATTTCACAAAATTCTTCATGCATTGAAATTTGTGTTCATAACATGAGCGGGGCCCCGAGTGGCCGAGTGGTCTAAAGCGCTGTCCGTTACGGATCACTGCCATCTCACCTCTGTCTGCGTGTGTTCGAGTCTAAGATTCGCCAAATGTAGTTATGTGAGAAAGCTTGCCAGTAGCTTCTCGTGGGTCGGTGGTTCTTTCCGGGGGTTTTCCGGTTTCTTCCGCCACCATTAATACTGGCCGCCATGTATAGCCTATCGTGTGCTGAAAAATGGCGTTAAACCCTACAACAACAACAACATCATAACATGAGTTGCACAGCACAGGGCTCGTATCGCTGCTTGCTTACAGTGTATCTGGCATTCATTTACTGTGGTTATTATATAGTACATGTATGACAGGTAAACTTAGAGCAACGATACGAGCCCCAGCGTTGAACATTATAGTCTTGCATGTAAGACCTCGACGCTAATATTGTTTTGGGCGTCTAGGTCTTAACGTTACTACCCAAGTAATGTAGATGAAACATCATGTCGTTTAACATCGGAACAAGTCAAAATTTCAGAAGTATCTCACACACCTGGCAGCCCATTACGGTGCTTTTCTACAAAATAAAGTTAGACGCCAAAAACATTAATAGCATCGTCGAGGTCTTACATGTTGGACTAGTGGCACATGCATCTCTATATTTCTTGGGTGGCAAATGATTAAAAAAAGTGAACAAAAATGCATTGGCTGTGTGTATGTTTTAATGTCAAGTAAAGGGTATTATTTTCATGTCGCTTAAATTTCCAGTTGAATTGTAATCTATTGTACATGCAGCCACCTTTGTATAGAAGTCTGGAGTACTGACCTATTTCTCTATAAATTACTGTTTGTTGCGCTATTATAGTGTTGTCAGCAAGGTTACGAGAGAGAAAAGTCATTTAGCAGCCAAGAAATGTGGCATAGCTTGGCAGCAATTAGTCAGAAGTTTAAATCTTATATTAAATAAATAACTTGGGTAGCCCAATAAATGAATCAATATTGTGAGTGCCCTTAAATATATCTCCTTAAGCACTGAAACGCTTTGGGGGAAAGGGATCCCTCATGTTAAGACAAACATCTACTTTTAAAAGTGACTTTGCAATATCAGACTGAATTCAATCATAATTTTGCGTTTATTATTGGCATGTTTGCCGTTAAACAAAACCAAATCCATGATTATCTCGTATTTATAATATTTCAGACATTCAAATTAGCATCTCAACTGGCACAGAACTATGGTATATTTACTCTAAATCAACCCCAACCTATTGCAAAGAGAAATAACTTGTATGCCCCCATGAAAAGCATGTAGATTAATTTGTTAGACATGTTGGAGGTTGCTTTATATTCTTCCATGCATGCATGATGACCTGTAATTTATTAAAAGTATTAAATCACTTTGTCTTATTTCAGACTATGAGCTTTCAGATAGTCCTTGTGTCAGATGGAACATCTACTTTCACATTCTACATATACTTCAGCGGAGAGATGAAACTGAGAAACAACAATGTTTTCATTGGATATTCTTGTGTCAGAGGATCACAAACAGATGTACAGAAAAGCTTTGTTTCACTTACATCTCGTGTCTACAGTGTTGATACGCTAGTGATTAAGGGTATGTAATAAAACTGATGCACCTACATTAAAGGATGGTATGAATCATATTACATTTTGTACTGAAGAGTTAACCACATTGTAATGAGTTTATTTCTCTACCTGTCAGATCAGTTCTATTATACTAGTTCATAATGGACGAGATGGCATTGCTTGTGGTGTCCCCATTTAGAAAAAATTTTCACAAATTCAGTGAAGTGCCACCCACAGCTCATATTGCTTGTCCCATGAGATGACTTTGCATCAGACATAAATTAAGTTAAATATTACATATGAATCTGACTTGAATGATCCAGAAAGAAAAGTTGACTTGAAATTAAAAGTTTCTTCTCATATTTGCATACACAAAAATTGGTCCATTTACTTATAATTTAACTTACTAATCAATGATTTTTAGTTACCCAGGATAGGGACTTCTCTTGTTCTGGCTCTTTTATGTTGAAGTACTGAATTTGTGTGTGTATGTGTACATGAATGAGCAAATCAAATGCCTAACTGGTTTCCAATTACCTTTGACCACTCTGGTGGCCTAGTGGCTAGAGCATTTGACTGAGATGCGGGAGGTCATGGGTTTGATCCCTGGCTGAGTTATGCCAGAAATGTTCAAAATCGGTACTAACAGCTGCCTCACTTGGCACTCAGCATTAATAGGTTAGTGTTAGGACTGGTGTCAGGATAATGTGATTGGGTGGGATATCATGCTACATGTCTGTGTGGCATGATACCCCAGTGCTGGACATCACTTTAAACTGCCACACTGCATGCATCATAGCAATATGACTGAAATTTTTATAAAGCTACGTTTAAAATACAAATCACACACACTCCAACAAGTTTTGTCAGCAACATGTTCTTAACATGGTTTTTGAAAGCACAGCTTGAAATATAACTTAATTGAAGAGAAAAAGAACTTTGTGTTTACCTTTGAGATAGACTCAAACTTCATGCCTGCCAACCATTTTTTCTGACCAATTATCATATGGAAGTTAACAAAACAACAAAAATACTGATCTTTTCAGATTTATATTGTGAACTGTCCGAAATTTATTCCCTTTATAGGTAAGGTATTAACCACTCACTGAGAACTTTATTATTTTGGTGCCCAGGCCATTACTGATCACTTTCATCTCACTTTTGTTCTCGTGGGTTTTCAAGTCATTGGCTTGGGCACTGTGGGTATGTAAGAAAGCTTGTCAATATCTTCCAGTTCATACTGAACTTTTAATGGTGGCCATGTATTGTCTATCATACACTGAAAATTGGCATTAAACCTAAACACCAACATCAACAATAACAACTTTTACAATCTCTCCCACTATTCGTATATGCTTCTCAGAGATAATAATCATGTTTTGGTGTTTGTTGAAGCCTTGTTCTCTATGTAGTTTAGCACATGAAAATGTCTGGTTCATTTGCATGTGTTGATATCCCGTTAAGTGCAAGGGTAAATGCAGTGACTCGAACGCAATTTATTCAGACGTCGGCCTTCATGAAAACCTGTCATGTCATCAGTTTTTTGTTCCACAATTTGTTATACTGAGTCCTAACATTCTGTACCAAAGACATAAGAGCCAGATGGAACACGAAATGCAATCTGAATCAAATTTAATTTAGTTATCAAGAAGCATGGTTCTCTCCAGGTGGCTTTTTTACTTCCAACTTTGCACATTGTGGTAGTACATGTAGTAATATTGATGAAGGGGAGGTAATTGTGAAGAGAATATTTTGATGTTACTCCAGGATATGGACTAAGAAAAAATGATTCAGCTATGGCTACATTAGCGTTCTGCTTGATAATTATGTTCAGCTTCAAATGTAATCAAGTTATGTCAGTCAAATGCAAATTACTGGTATAATTATGTGGAGAATAGAAATCTAACTTGTATAGCATCTATTTATTGAGTGATACTGACAAGATCTGTAAATAAAATGAACAAGATTAGGTCAGAGCACCTCATACACCATGCAAGGTCAACATTTTTTGCTTTTAATCTGGGATATTGTTTTCTTTCTTTTCCAGAATTTTTTTTCAGTTATGTCACAGATATTATTGACTTTTAACCAGGGAAGAATATTTTTCCAAGCCATTTATGAGTCAGAAATTTATTTCTCAACTAAAGCCCATGCCATGTCCCATATTAAATGATCAGTCCTTCAGGCAATTTATTCAAGTGGATCATGCATGAGGAATGAATAAAGCAAAATCTTTTTTTTGACCAACCAACTCATTCCATTTTGTTGTGGCTCAATACTGTATATCATTGTAGCACTTCTTTATAGTTTTATTAGGCTCTTTTATCTTGTTAAAGAAGTTTAAAGTTTTATAATTAAGATCGTATTGAATATGCTTTTAAAGCAGATCTAAATATCAATGAATTTATCTTTATCACATTAGAGGAAAGGACATATTTACTGTACATATCACATAAGTGGAAATAATATTACAGGACACTTATTTTACTACATGTACACATGGTAGAGTGCTCATTACAGGTATAGAATTGAGAATTACAGTATGAATAAAGTTTGTATATCAAATACTTTTAAGACAAACTTTTTGTCATTTTAAGATTTATTAGTTGATAAAAGATATGAATATCAATTACTAATGTAAATTAGAACAATATTCTAGATCTGTGATGTAGCTTGACAAAAAAATCGATCACAGTAATTAAATACCAACATTTAAAAGAAAATGCACTCGTTGAAATATAACAGATCCACTAAAGTGAATATTTTACATTGTAAAAATTATGAAAACTGTTTCACATTTAAGCTATGTTAAGAATGTCATCAATTATTTTGTGTCAGAATAATATGGTAATATTCATCTTAAATAAAGAAGTAAACTAATTTGTGTCTTTAAGTAAAGAAAATTTTAATGAATTTATTTTTGGAAAGTGAATTACAAGAACAGATTGGATGCCAGTATTTAATACTGGTATAATGCAGTTGTTGAAACATTTAATGTATTGTTCTAATTGTAAGATAAGTTGAAGGACTGCATAATGAAGTTTTTTAAACAATTTGCTGGACTTTTAATAAGACAAATGAACTTGGTAAATGTTGCAAAACTTTGTAATGGGGTTGGGTTATCATTAGGTGACATGTTATCAGATAAATGTCATCAAATAAAATGAGAATATTACTTCCAATTTTCTTTGTTCACTAATGTGATTCACAGTTAAATTGTTGCTTGGCCATTAACCACCAAAAAATGTATACCTTATTTCCAGATGAACATAATGTCTTTCATGTTAGTATAATAAGTAGGTCAAAGTGGACTTGTACAGCAATATAGACTTTGTTGGAGATAAAAGTTTTCCTGAATGGGTTTCGTAAGTCTGTGCACATCTGTTGGAAAGGAGTCAGCTTTCACCATTAACTATTTCTTCTTCAACATTTACACTATACATATACATGAACATTTCATATACTAGAATCTGAACAGATTTATCTTCTCTGTAATATTCACCTTTGCATATTTGATCTTTATATTATGTGTATGATATCAGTATAAGAAAAAACCCATTAAACATTAAAAGTTTTAATCAAAGTTAATCATTATACATTTTTTTTACTTGACTTTTTACAGTTTAAAACTGTTATTTAGATATCTTTGTCAAAAGGAATTTACTCAGAACATGACAGTTACAAAAAATTGCTTCCAGTGCTGTACATTGTTGAATAGAATCCGTTTGTTTTGATAAAAACTTATGTAGAACTTTAAAGAGCATTATGTTTATCTTGTAACAGCCAGCAACAAAAATTACTTTGGACTGGAGTTCAGTCGATTGACCAAAACTGGAGAAGAAGTTGTGCCCAGTATGGGAACCCAGTGTGCACTCTGGTATGCTGCAAATAAAGATATGATATCATCATACAATAACATGCTGGAAGAAATGGATGAATGTCCCTGCAACATGTTAGGTGCATGGTTGAACAGGCGATTCCTGTTCCTTTCATATGAAGATGGAATAATATGCTTTTTTCGTCTTGGAACCCCAAGGATATTCCAGTCGTCAGAGGTAATGCATGTGTTTACATGTTTCAAACTGCTGTTGAAAATAATTATTTTAATTTACCTTTAAAAACATTTGAAAAATTTAAATCTAGAAATTTGTATTCTATTGGTGAACTGAAAATTTAACAATGTGGGGAGTGCCATTAACTACCACATCATTTGACCCACCAAATCATTTGGAGGGGTATGATAATATGCAGATTAATAATTTATTGAAGAAATTATTGGCATGGAGTGAAAACAATGCATGGTTTTGATGCATTTAATTTTTTCTTTAGTGCAATTTCATTGAAATTGTAAGTTTAAATGAATTACTGTAACACTGTCTCATGTAGTTTTTATGAGGCCTTCAGATTTGTTAGGAAAAATATGGCATAATGTTGGTTTCAGTATGGTAGTCAAGCCCATTTGGTTCCAATGCGAAGGCCTTTATTTATTTAAGTTTTTATAGGGCTTAGAATTAGGTGTAGTCCACTAATCTGTGGCTGTTAAATTTGTGTTGGACTAGCAGTTTTCATAAATTCATATTACAAAGCAAATGAAGTTTCAGTTCTCACCATTGAGTATTTTTGTTTCACTTGAATACTTGTAATCATTGAATACTTGTTGTCTGTCCATCCGTCCATCCATCTATCTATCTATCTATCTATCTATCTATCTATCTATCTATCTATCTATCTATCTATCTATGTCTGTACATCATAGCAATAGACAAAAAAATATTTTAAATCAGTATTGTGGCTTTATTTTTTATTATCTTTTTAAGAATGATTCATTTGTTTTATTATTTTTTCTTAGATCCCACTTTATTCATGAACTTGAACCATTTGCTTTTATTTATAAATTTCAGGTAAAGTTTATTTCCAGACCATTTTAGAAACTGGAACCAGTGTATGTTTGGACATTTATTGTTTGTAGCAAACAGTCTTTTACACATTTTCCATTTATATGACTGTATCTACAACTAGTATTCCATAAGCTGGCATAAGTATGTTAGAAATAATTAAGTATTTGGATTAAAATGGAGTTGCATAAAGAAATCCTATAAATTTCTAGAAATTATGTTACTTTGTGGACATTTTCTATGGAATTTTGTCATGAATGCACTGAAATTGGTTGGAAACTACATGGATTTGAATTATAAATTTTTCAAGTGCCACCATTTTTTTTGTTTGCTGCCCAAAATATGTGTAATCACTGTTTTATGTTTAATGTGCTTCACTTTTTGTTAGAAATGTTATCACTGTGTCCATACTTTTGCAGCAACAGATTCATCGTGCAGAGAACATAAATGCAATTTTCTTTATTTGACTTTGCTTGATATTGATGTTACGTTATACAACATAATGACGCTCTTGTACCCCAGCCATAGTGTATAGCAGTGCAGTATGAGTTGAATACAAGGTATCATTTGATGGAATTTCTTCATTTTTTGTGTAACATATTTCATGTTTGTGACCTCTAAAGTATCCTCAGAACTACTGAAAAATGGGACGAAACATTTTATCCCATTTATCCATAGGGCTTCAAATTTAAGTTGTTTAACTTTGAAATTATTGTCTTGATTTTACAATATTTTATGTCATTGCATACAGGTTTGACTGTAATCTATTTGATCTCATGGTATTTTATGTTTATTTTCCTATTATTTTGTTACTACAGAGTTGCTGCTATGACTTCTTTGGTGGTGGATTTATTGAGGAGACAAGGTTTTCTGGCAGTTTTCTTCGCTACAATCCAAGTTTCTTTTATCTGCAATACCTTTCTGGTGATGTTTTACCCAAACAGTGGTGCTGTGATGAGTCCGATCAGTGTGATTTATATTACAAAGTCAGGCCAAGAAGAACATGCACCCGTGTAATGCCATTTCGTCTTAGTGAGTAAATACAAAAGTGTTTGCATACTTAAGAGTTCTAGATATGGATTTAATGAATATTATCTTTTACTCTGGTTTGGAACATAATTGCATATCTTGAAATTCAGGTAGTACTTTGTGAACACTGACAAGTGCGCAGAACAAGAACTCAAAAATATCTGAGTGTCAGTGATAAGGAACTAAAGTTTAGAATGCATCAAGCAGCTTAATGACTAAGACTGTCAGAATGACTTGAATTATATGTACATACACCACAATTAATTTTACTATATGTTCTCTACATATATTTATCAGTACTGACCTTTCAACTGTGCGACAATCAATACAAATCATATGTTAATTTAAAATGCATCCAAAGATGACTTCACAGTGAAGTTCTTGTCATGGGTTGATCGGCATATTTTTGAGCGGCTGCACTATAAGCAGAACAGCATGTAAACAGAACACAGATTTCACTTCCGGATCATCACCAAGGCCTTATTGCTCCATGTGCACTGTTGCCAAAATACACACAGACAACCACTCTCTGAGATCTTATTCTAAAGAATAAACAATTACCTTTAAATCCCTACCAACAATGCATCAATATAGCTCTTCTATCACCACCAAAATGAGAGCTGGAAAAATGTTCTAAAAATAGACTAGAACTACATTCGTGGATACTGAACTGGAAATAATAATTGTGACGCGAATCCATATGGCTGAAGAGTTAGTATCCTGTTGGTGATTAAGTAATTTTATTTAAAAATGTGGATGCAACATCTTGAACTTGTCCAGATTTCATAGTTTGTATTAATTGAATATGCCACCACTTGACTTGGACTTTGCTCAGAACTGGATCAGCATGAGGACAAATTTGGACTAGATGCTTAAAATTAAACATAATAGAATAATTGGAATTAGAATTTTTAAAATAATTATATATGCATATTTTTTGTCTAGTAGACTACATTATACAAATATACTTATCTTCAGCTAACATTATAACCAAATTCACCCTATACATACATACATACATACATACATACATACATACATACATACATACATACATACAATAATGAGGACTTTGTACAACACCTAATCTTTAGAAGCTCTAAGCGCTTTACAATATCTATTATATGACTACAAAAATGAGAGAGAGAGAGAGAGAGAGAGAGAGAGATCCTTGAATGCGTTTGAATAGACATTTCTAATTTTTTGAATAACCCATATCTTTTAATGATGTATTTAAGATTGTAAATTTGTATTCAACCACTTCTTAATTCTTTTTTAGCATTTTTCTGGGGAGATCCCCATATAGAGACATTGGATGGACAAAAATACACCTTCAATGGCCTTGGAGAGTACATATTAATGGATGCCAAGAATGGAAGTCAAACATTTGTTCTGCAGGGAAGAACTGCAAAGGCAACCAATGAAAATGGGACAACTGTGGATGCCACAATTTTCTCAGCTTTTGCAGCAAAAGACAACTATGGAACCCAGTTACATGTAGAACTTAATGAGAATAAAGATGGTATGTTTGCTTAACAATATACCCTGAAGTTTCAAATACAAGCTGGCATACAAGTCAAACCTTTCTCGAAAGTCAACAATCAATTCCATATATGTTTGCTCCTAGCAGTGTTTCACTTATTGGCGCAGAATATTTTTGATTTACTTGCTATATTTTGTTATGCACACAAACAGAGAGAGAGGAAGAACTGTTGTAAGAAGTGTCCTATATATTCAGAACAAAATTCACATATGTGTTGACTAGGTTCACAGGGTTATCATTAACAATGTTAATTTGTCAAATACTAATTTTACATTAAAGTTCCAATTATATACACAAGTAATTTTACTTCAAACATAAATAAATGTTTCTTGATGACACATATGCTGATAAGTTTACAAAATTACACCTATTCTAAGGAATTCTAGCACATATTTACTAGAACATAACCTGAGATTGATTTTTTATTTATACATGTTTGCTAAATATATTTGTGAATTATCTTTAAAATCATTATTATTTTTTTATATTATTATTATTATTATTATTATTATTATTATTATTAACAGGATTCAACATTTATGTGAAAGAAGGAAGAGATACAGATTTCACTGATTTCACACATGATTATGCTAACATCAACAATTTCACTGCTTACTCTTCAAATTACTACAGCCTCTCAAAGGATAATGACCGCAAGACACTGACTGCTGTTTTCACTGATTCAGGTATATCATTTTTTCATGCTCTGTACTCATTAGGTAGGTGTGTTGAAGTATGTCCAAAGATAAAAGATAAAAATATAAGGATGTAGATATTTATTACATATTTCTATAAAATTGAAATGATACATGGGTAACCATTGACTTGATCGTCAGTCTAATATTCAACAATACTGGAATGACATGCTAAGTAATATTCATTCTAGTACTCAATATTGCTTCAATTACTCATTCTCAAAGACTCATGCTCAACATAGCTTCTAAAAATGAACATTGATATATTGTTTTGCTCAGTCCCAACAATGTTAATACCCAACTTTTCTTGAATAATTTAGTACCACTCACTCTAATACTAATCATTACTGGGATGACTCACTGAGTCCTATTCACTCCAAAAGAACATTACTAAAATAAGCAATTTACTGGAATTACTAAGTCCAATTCATTCCAATAGTCAAGAATGCTGTAATATTTAATATTATTGGAATGATTCACTCAGTCCAAACCACCACAATGGGCAACATTATTAAAATGAGTGCTCTAATACTTGACATTACTGGAATGACTATATCTGACCAATCACTTTTAATACTCAATATTATTTGACAGACTCAGTCTCAATCTCTAATACTAAAAACATTGTTGAAATGACTGGCTCAGGCAAATCACTTTTAATACTCAATGCTATTTGATTGACTCAGTCAAACTCAAACTCTAATACTTAACAATGTTGAAATGACTGGCTACAGCAAAATCATCTCATAATCATCAAAATTATATTAATAACTCAGTCAGTCTCAATCACCAAAATACTTAACATTGCTGGAACAGCTCCTCAAGAAACTCAACAATTTTAGAATGACTTCTCAAATACTAGGCAATACTAGAATGGCTATTTCAGTTCCATCACTAATATGCGATGACACACTCACTCACAATCACCTGTATATCTGATATGAATGAATTGCACCTTTCTAATGTCATTTTTTAAAATTAAAAACCAAAACTGGACCCAAATCATTTTGACTTTTAAGATTTCTATTTTATACTATATTTACACTTGTTCCATGTGAATATGTCTATTGTCTATACACGCTTAATCATAGGTGGGAACCAATTGTTGTGGATTTTGTTGTTACAATAAAGTACATATTCAAGGATCAAGCAGAAGGATTTGACTGCATATGAATATAATCAAACCTCACCAGGCACTCATGAATTTTAGTTCCAATAAAATGTAACAGTTGTAGCCTTGAAAATCAATAACTACAAAAAGAGCTTAAAATTTAACGATATCATTAGGATCCTAGAATATAAACTATTAACTCAAGGTTATGTATTTATTTATGGCTATTCAGAAAGTAAAAATTGTTTAGTCACTGTCTGTAGTTTTTCTGTTTAGTCACAAGAAAGGTACACTGCTCCGAGGGCCTAATGGTTAGAGCGTCTGTCATACCAAAGACATACAAAAATGGTACTTACAGCTGACTTGCTTGGTGCTCAGCATTAAGAGGTTCTTGTTAAGACTGGTCGGCCTGGCGTCGGGGATAATGTGTCTGGGTGGTACATCATGCTACATGTCTGTGGCATGATGCTCCATTGCTAGACATAACTATAAACTGCCTCACTGCAGACATCGTAGCGATATGACTGAACAACTGTTAACGCTAATAATATGACTGAGATTGGTTATTTCATATCTACATTGCAGATGAAGTCATTAATCAGCCTACACCAAAAACAAACATTAGAGTTTCTCTTGCTTTGCTTCAGCTCCAATCCTAAGTTTAAAGCATTTTTTGTTCAGAATGATTTCTTTGTAAGGTTTTGGACTTTAAGTAAAGATACTTAATTTATCCATTAACATTTGCTTGTTGACATCTGGTCTGATTTGGATCATTTTTCTCATACAGTTCTTGGTACATAAGCCGTTTGTGAAATTCACTAAAATTTCAGACAAATGTAATTAATGCACTTTTATATTTTACAGAATTCAGACGAAAGATATGATGAGATTTTTAATACTCTTCACATTTCTTGACTGCTGGAAGAATAAGGCAAAGTATTGCTACAATCTCAATCAGTATGGCAACTGTGCACAATTTTACAAGCTAGTTCATTTTTTGGCATTGTTCAGTTAGAGACAAGCTTTACCATAATCTCTTCAATTTTTCTGCAGGTATTTCAATGAATGTCTCGCTTGGAGTAAAAATGTTGACGATTGGTCTGACAGTTCCAACATTGTTCCAAGGGAATGTTAAAGGTCTTCTTGGGAATTTTGATGGCAATAAATCCAATGATATATTTTCCAGAGATAATGTTATATTGCCAGTGAGCAAACTGGACAATGAGTCTGCTATTTTTGATATAGCCAAAACATGTAAGTTGCATTATTTTCTTTATTTAAGTTGGTGTATTATATATCATACCACTTCACTGCTCAGTCTAAATCTTATATTTAATGGCCAGAGTAAAAAAAAAAGAACAAATTTAGTGACATAAATTGACTATATTGTGAGAAATTGTATTTTAACTTGATTCCATGAAATAGGTTTTCTAAAATGTATTTACACCATCACAAGTTTACGTATTGAGTTTGCATAAATTTTTGAAATTTACTTACAGTATTACATATTTATTTGTCTCCTTGGTCTATTTATTGTGTATATAAGGTACATATATATCTTTTCTTGCTATGATGTCATATTACATGTATAATGATATCTCCATCATTTTTATAATGTCTTTTTTTCTCGCATATTAGGGGCTATAACAGCTAATGAATCTGTCATGAAGTATCCAGCCTTGAAGGGAACTGCTGATTATTCTGACCTCACCTTTAGACCACGTTTTTTTTCGGATGTTGACTCTGTGATTCAAGCACGAGCCAGAGAAGTATGTGGGGGTGATACTAACAAAGAGTGCCTTTTTGATTATGCCTTTACTGAGAATAAGGCAGTGGCAGACAATACAAGGAAAACAGAGGAAACAGCTCAGTCTGATAGCAAAAAAGTTGGTACGTTTATTCTGCAGGGATAACATGCCATTCAATATGTCTCACTGTTTGATTGCATGGAAGATTTGTTTTTATGCCAATAAGTAAATGATGTAATTATTTATAGTATGAATGTCTCATCTTTGTAGTAAATTAAGACTTTTGGTATACCTTTCTGGTTAACAGCTCTCTCAAGGCAGGAGTTTTTTTGTAGTTTATAAAGATTTTGTTGGTTAGATATTGGTGTTTGTGACGCATTACAACATTCAATGAAACAAATGAAACAAAGAGTTCTGCTAAACACTTGCACCTGTTTTAGCAAATATTTTAAAAAAATTCCATTATTTTGAAATAATTAAATTTGAAAGTTTTTGCTTCATAATACAAAATGTTTAAAGTATATCAGATCTCTTGAGTAAATGACTGGTGAAGATGATTAAAGGTTTTTAATTATAATTAATTATTTGTATATTAAGTGTTTTTTCTATAATGAATGATTTGTACATTAAGTTTTTATTATGATGAATGATTTGTATATTAAGTCTTTATTATAATGAATGATTTGTATATTAAGACAATGTTTTTTTGTTCCCACTATGTGCAGATATCTGTTCAAGTCCTAAGTGTGTGTCAAAGATTTAAATACAGATTTTAAATGTCAATAACAATAAATTTCGTTATCAGTTAGACCAGTGTAGGAGAACTTGTGAAAGTTGTTTCTGTTGCTTTTCCTGTTTTTTGCATGCCACCTATTGATAACAAGACCTGTTAATACAAGGTATGCATATCACCATTCTGGTAGTGATGAACAATATAGATCTATCGATTTTGCTGTGTTCAGCTAAAACTTTGATGTGCTATTTTATTATATGCCTATATATATACTGTGATATTCTGTTTTGCCAAGATAAACAGAAAGCCATGATGTGATTATTCTATACACAGGCACATCATGGTGCATTACATACCCTTTGGCTAATGCTTAGTAGTAATGTCTGTTCAGGTAGGAACCTAAACAAAATAGGTCTGAAACATAGCAAAATAAATAAGAACCTAGGTTGAAAGAACCATTTGTCCATTTCAGCTAATGAAGTTCCATCAATCAGTGGAACAAGGAATGTGGAAGTGACTCTGAATACAGTTGTTACATTTCGTGTCAATGGGAGTGATGATGGTACATTTAACTATAGAGTGCTTAATAACACCATTGGAGCTACAGTCATCAAAAACCAAGACAACACAGGAAATGTTTCCTTGAGATTAAATAAAGCTGACCCTGTTGTTCTGAGGTAATTTTTTCTCACTTTCAAATCATAGGAACAACCTCGGTATCATTTTTTGTTTTACCTGCAAAGCATAGGCAAGACAAAGGTGGCACATCTTTGATGCCGTTATTGTTGCTGACTTATGTGTGTACATTAGGTGTGTTTTTCATGTAGCTCACTAAGTGTTGTGTATATTATCATGAAACTTGATGGGTGTATTATTTTGAAGGGTACTTCTAATCACTGGCAAAAGCAAGACACAATGACCTACTTTTTACCCGTCAGTGATTTTGTTGTGTATTTGGAATAGGACTCTGAGGAGCAGGTGTGAAAAAGCATCTAGCAGAATGATTGTCTCCAAAATTAGTCCACATGTGAAGATTTAAGAAAAAAAATAAAACCAGATCTACTTGACCTTGAAGTCAAGTCTAAGGTCATTTCTAGCACTTTTTATATTCATTGATCATATGTATTGAGTGACTTTGTGGGTATAAAAATGAATTTTTTCCCAGATATTTTTCAATATTTTTAAAATAAGTTCATTGAGTTCTGCCATTGATTTCAAGGACAGATTCTGAGATCTTGACTTGTGGGATTTATCTGTGATATCCTTTGAGCATGATAATACAAATTAGTCAGTGTATTTTTTTAAAACCAAACCCAGCTTATGAATATATCAGAATAATATATTGAACTGTGCCTGTTAATTGGGCCCTGGGTTGCTATGTGCTCTAAGCTGCTAACAATTATAGATCACCACCATTCCACCTCCGTCCATGGGATCAGCCATGTGGATATGTAAGAAAGTTAACCAGTAGCTTCCATTTTGGTCAGTAATTCTTCATGTTTTTGTGGGGATTCTTTCTGAACCTGATAGACTGATCAACACGTATAGCTTATCGTGTGCAGAAAAATGGCACTAAACTAATAATCATTAAAACAATAGTTGAGGTATCTTTAAACAGATTAAATATTTCACATTGCATTTATTATATTGTTTGAAGTTTTGTTTTCATTTTTGTCTTCAACTTCCACCTTTTTTGCAGTTTTAAATTTGGCCTTCAGAATAGGTAAACTTTGTTTTAAAAAGGAGCCATCTTAGCATGATTGATTGATTGATTGATTGATTGATTGACAAGACAAAAACTAATTTTGTCATGCGCACCTGATTAAATAATAAGTTTCTAAAGTAATTTATGTCAAAATATACCCAGATTGAAAATAAAACACACACACATTGAAAGAGGTAAGAATATTTGCATTATGAATCAAAAGAAATTCTCTACAATATTTCTCTTACAGAAGTCATAAAGTTTCTTTACAAAAGTGTAATGGCAGCATATTTGGATGACATCCTCCAGAAACATATGAACAGTTCCATTAAAGTTGAAGGAAAGAACGATCACTTTTTCCTTTGACATCATCTTGGTTTTCTGATAAATTGGGAAGTCCTTTCTTCATCCTTCCCATCAGTTTGTCGATCTAGGTATGGATTTTCTGACTCACCTCAATCTGATACATCTTCCCCACATTAATGTGGTCCAAGTTGTAATCCTTTTAGAATCCATTTGACACAAGAAATGGATAACAACTAGGGTGTTTCTGCAAATTCTTGGATTGTTCTATGCTGCAGTGGTTTTTATACTGCTTGGTTACCTCCCTTTGCAGATGACCATGGTATCACAGTGATGTCCTACTTTCATGACACTTGATTACATGATCAGTGTAATGAGAGAGTGTCATTCCTGGACCAATGATGCATCCATGGTTGGCTCACAATAGGAATACCTGATAAACAGCCGCACACAGATGTGACTATGTACAAATGCATGTACCTATCATTGAGCAACCTGTTGTTTATGCTAATCCACACCAATCTCTTGAAGATAAATGCTGGTATCAAAGCCTTGCATTTTGGAGTGATCATCTTCAGAACAGGATGGAGCTCTTCCTGTTAGTTAATTCAGCAGTGGTGATTTACTTCCTCATTCTGATCTGGTCATTTCGTCATTGGTGCACACAACACCAACACTGACATTCAGGTCAAACATTCCTGGCTGACTCTGTGTCTTGGCTGATTCTCAGCAAAGGAGGTAACATAGTCTCAATACAATGCATGTAGAGAAATAGACACATTAATCTATTCAGTGGGCGCTCACCAGTTAGTATGTACTTTTCAGATGGTGACGTATGTGAGGTGAAGTTGTTTGCATTTGTAACATGCACAATGGAGATAATGTTGGCATATCTCAATGCTACTTTGATGTAATGTGGCTGATATTTCTTTGGATACTGCACTTGTGGAAATTGTACATGATCTAAGCACATGGTATAACAAAATGGATGCTCCCATGTGCTTGAAAAATTAGCCAGAATTAATCAAAAGTACACTAACTTTAACAGTTATTAAACTAGGGAAAATGAATTTTGCTGAAGTAGGCAATAGCAGCTTCTGAAAGTGCAATGAACAAATTACAAAACATCTGAAAAGTAAAAAAAGTTATTGGATCATTTTTCTACAATTTACCTCTGAAGTCCAGGAAGTGAAAATAACCATGCGGAGCTAGCAGTTTTTTTTATTCGAGCACATCTTAAGTTAGCCCAAGCTGTATACTCTAGGACCTAAAGTACACCCATCAATCATACATCAAAATAAAGGGAATTGAAAGTTCTTCTCCCAACACCTAAGATATACAAAGTCTTTATTATATTGCCAGTATAACCAGTGAAGAAATCCCCGAAAATTATTTTTTCTTTAAAATTCTAGCCCTTTGCAAAGTACAAAACTGTAGAGCGCCACCTCAGCATTTAAGTGCCTTATGAATATAATAAATGTCAGAAGGTCTGAATTTCAGAATAATATATGATTAAATTTTATTCATTGCAAAGACTGTTAAATAAGATGAATTGTGATTAGATTCCTTTGTTTTGTACTCTTTAGTGTCACTGCTGTGGATGACAGTGGAGTACAGGCAGCGCCACTACAGATAACACTTGTCCTATGTACAGGATGCAGTACAAATGGCCAATGCAACTACACCAATTTCAGGGATGACAACCGCACCACAGACACATTCAAATATGCAGTCTGTATTTGTGAGCCATATTATGAAGGTATGATAAGAAAATGTGCTTCACATATTTATACATTAGAAAGGAGTTTATTCAGAATAAACCTTTTGAGGTTAATTCAATGAATATTACATATTTATTGTTCTGTTCACAAGCTACATCCATTGATAAACAGCATAAAAACAGTAGTTAATAAAATATGTCTTAGACTTGATATTTAAAATATCATACTAGTATGGAATAGAACCAAAATGTTTCCTGTGATTCTCATTTTCCTACTGACAGGCATTGATTGTGAGAAAGATTTTGATGGGTGTGCGAGCAATCCATGCTCTCCAATGAGGAACTGTACAGATATTCCTGCTGCAGAACACAAGAAGCGCGGTAAAAACTCCCAGGGATACAACTGTTCACTCTGTCCACATGGTTATAATAGCACAGATGATGGCAAATGCATTGGTATGAATTCATAGTACTTTAAAATCATTTGTATTCACTAATCTTGTTTAGTTGAAATCAGAAATATTAAAGAGCAATTTTTCGTTAACGCTAATGATTCTATTTTTGTATAATCCGTGTTTGTCTGTCTTTCAACCCTCCCTGTCGTCTCACCTTGGTTATGTTTTGTGTTTCAGGCACTGAGGTGGGGCATCTGTGCCCCAGCATAAACATGTTTTAGGTTTCTGCTTACTTTGTATGATTCTTCTACCTATCTTGGATATTATTTTTCCCAGTGAAATCTTCTGAACAGTACCATAAGTATGGTATTTATATCTTGAGTAGCAGCTGAAAAGAAAAGAAAGTATAGTATACACCTAGTAAAGGCATTATCTGAAAACCAGCTGGAAATTGTACAAAGACAGTACAGTACACAGTATGATCTGAAAACCAGCAGAAAACAGTACAAATACAGAACTATACAAAACTCGTATGGCATAGTCTGAAAACTAACTGGAAACTATAAAGACAGTATGGTACACAACTGGTATGGTATAGACTAAAAACCAGCTGGAAACAGTACAATGACAGTATGTTATAGTCTGAAAACTAACTGGAAACTATAAAGACAGTATTGGTACACAACTGGTATGGTATAGTCTGAAAACTAACTGGAAACTATAAAGACAGTATTGGTACACAACTGGTATGGTATAGTCTGAAAACTAACTGGAAACTATAAAGACAGTATTGGTACACAACTGGTATGGTATAGACTAAAAACCAGCTGGAAACAGTACAATGACAGTATGGTATAGTCTGAAAACTAACTGGAAACTATAAAGACAGTATTGGTACACAACTGGTATGGTATAGTCTGAAAACTAACTGGAAACTATAAAGACAGTATTGGTACACAACTGGTATGGTATGGTCTGAAAACTAACTGGAAACTATAAAGACAGTATTGGTACACAGCTGGTATGGTATAGTCTAAAAACCAGCTGGAAACAGTACAATGACAGTATGATATAGTCTGAAAACCAGCTGGAAACAGTACAATGACAGTATGGTACATAATTGGTATGGTATAGTCTGAAAACAAACTGGAAATTACAAAGACAGTTTGGTACACTACTGATATTGTATAGTCTGAAAACCAACTGTAAACAGTACAAAGACAGGTACACAATTAGTATGGTTAAGTCTGAAAACTAACTTTAAACAGTATAAATACAGGTACACAATTAGTATGGTTAAATCTGAAAACTAACTTTAAACAGTATAAATACAGGTACACAATTAGTATGGTTAAATCTGAAAACTAACTGTATACAGTATAAATACAGGTACACAATTAGTATGGTTAAATCTGAAAACTAACTGTATACAGTATAAATACAGGTACACAATTAGTATGGTTAAGCCTGAAAACTAACTTTTAACAGTATAAATACAGGCACACAATTAGTATGGTTAAATCTGAAAACTAACTTTAAACAGTATAAATACAGGTACACAATTAGTATGGTTAAGTCTGAAAACTAACTTTAAACAGTATAAATACAGGTACACAATTAGTATGGTTAAGTCTGAAAACTAACTTTAAACAGTATAAATACAGGTACACAATTAGTATGGTTAAATCTGAAAACCAACTGTAAACAGTATAAATACAGTAGGGTACAGAACTGGTATGCTATAGTCTGAAAACCAGCTGGAAACAGTACAAAGGCTGTATGGTATAGTCTGAAAACTAACTTGAAACAGTATAAATACAGTATGGTACACAACTGATATGGTCTAGTCTGAAAATCAACTGGAAACATTAAGAAGATACATGTAATACAGAAAGAATAATTTTTAACTGTTTGGAATGTTACACAATGGTGACATGTGATTCAAAATGGTATACAGACTTGATGTCAGTTTGAATGATTGTTGTTTTAAATTTTTGATATACTTATTTTAATTAAATTTAGGATAAAGTGATTTTCTTTGTCAAAGTTAAGATAAATTATGAAACTAAATATTAATAGCTACATATGGTGATATGATGGAAAACTGTCTTGATGTGTTCAATATTTTAGAGGAAAGAAACAGTTGATTGACAGCTATGGATGTTTTCTTATTAAAATTGTGCACAATGGTAGTTGTAAATAAGTTGCAAGTATGGTAACTACACTTCCTCACAAATTTGTATTTTGTAACCATTCTCAGATGAAGTACTATTATTTTCAGATTTAAATGAGTGCAGTAATAATAAAGGTGGATGTGATCATATCTGCACAAACATAGAGGGAAGCTTTACCTGCAGTTGCAATACAGGCTATCGGTTGGATCAGAATGGACATTCCTGCAATGGTAAAATTTCCTTGCATTTCATACACGAGAGTCTATTGTAAGATGAATATTTGTGGGAGTCATGTGTATTTCTAAGAGAACCATGAAGAAAAATATGTACAAACCCTATGTCTAATTTCTACAGTGAATCCCATAGTTAGAAACCCATTCCCCTCCCTTATTTAAAATAAAGGAAAAAAGTTTCTTCCACTACCACCCCCACCACCCTTTTTCATTTCTTGAAAAGACCCCCCACACATACATTCAAAAGTATTGCTTTAACCTAGTATGAAATCTGACGATGAGGACTTGAATACTCTACATTTCTACATCATCTTCTTGTACATATTCATTTTCTTGGTCTTGCTCATTCTATACTTTTTTCTGTTGGTTTTGTATGTTTGTCAATCTGCCAACAATTGTGTGCAAAATAACTGGAGTTGTTGATTGTCCACAGTTATCATACTCTGTGGATGGCTTGCACTTGAGGTATGGAAGAAGTATATTGATTTGGGGTCAAAAAGTAATAGGTCAAGGTCATGGAAAGAAAGATCTACACCATAACATTAGTTTCACATTACAATATTTGGACCTGTATATTTGATAACAGGATTTGAACCAACATCCATTCAATCTGAGTCCAGCATTCTATCCAGTGAGTCATGGTAGCTGTAGTTATTGAAGAGGCTTGTTGATTTAGGGATCAGAAGATCAAAGGCCTGGGTCACTGGATGGTTTATACTTGCGGTAATACAACCTGTAGATTATGCAGTCTTAAAGCTGGAGATCAATATCATGTCAAGTCTGATCAGCAAGCAATTGCTGCTCATTAAGTATTGTTCAAGACTGATACCTTGAATAAAGTTTGAGGTCATTTAAACCTATTGTTGGTAATTCCTTGTGTCTTTATTATCTGACTACTGCATAGCTACATAGACAATAATGAAACACAGGATGCATTTAATGTGCAGAAGGAAAGACACTGTTTCACTGTTTTTTGTTGTTGTTGTTATTAATAGTATTATTATTCTGATTGTTATTACAGATATCAACGAATGTGAAGAGAGCACAAGTACTTGTACCCAAATCTGCACCAACACACCTGGCAGTTTTAACTGTTCCTGTTATCCAGGATTCAATTACCAGAATGGATCATGTGTGATTGGTAAGCATACACTTGTTTGAAATGTATTGTAATGTGCAAATTTATAATTGTCTTAAGATTTGTCAGAAAATTAATTCATGACAGATTATCCATTTGACCACATAAAAATGTTTAATCAAGTTGGGTGTTTACTCTGTAAGGGACAACAGTTACTTAAAATCACAAATGTATGGAAGTTCTCAGTAGATGGTATTTCATATACAGGGGTCTTTCAAGTCAGATTTTAGTGGAACATATTCATTAGGATATGGATTTAGATGTATTTAAGCTATGTAGACCCTTTATGTAACAATCTGATATAAAACTTGCATACAGATAATTATTAACAGAACAGATCATGTGAGAAGAGATGTATTCATCTGCATAATTTTGTATCATAAACTGTAACAATAATATACAGCAATTAGGGTCTGAAATAAGTACACAGGAAACATTGTCTTGAAAGACAACACAGAAGTTCCACAAGATAGGTCATCAGTCAAAAAGGAATAACTGTTACTTATGTGTGAAATATGTTTTTTTCAAAAATCATCTGCTAAAACAGTGTTCTTTCTAGTCAGGTCTTACTGTAATATGTTTATTAAATGGGGTCTGGGTTGGGAATGCTTTCCATTGTCATATATCTTTATATAAGTAATACAGACAATTTTAGGTAAATGTAATATGATAAAACTTTTCAAGATCCATGCATATTTATTATATTTAAGGCATAGTAAATAGCTTCATAGTACTGCTGCCACTCTATGAATATTGAGCAAAGTGCAGCAGTTATATGTGTTCATATTTCTGTCTGTTCATCCATAGCAAAATTGTGTATGCATCTTCTTGCACATAGACCTTGACATATATGCATACATGTTTCTCTTTTGTTTGACTGTCATTAGAAGATGTTTTTTTTCTTCTTCCCAGTGTTTTGATCCAGGTCTTTTATATCTCAGAATGTTGATACATTGGTATCTAGCTTTGGCAGAAATGTTGTATTCATGTTTTTGAAAGTCTGGTATCTTCCACATATGGTGTGATATTTTTAGGTTAAACACTTGAATAATTTTATTATGGTGCATATTTTTGTTGGCTTAAATTCTAGATGTTTCTATGTCTTCTCTATATGCAGAAAGTTAGTGGCATCTTTGTCAACAGTGTCAATAACTCGTGTTAGATTTTTTAAAAGTCACAGATCTTTTACATCAAATGCTTGATTTACCTTACTGGAATGTTTGGTACAATATTACCATGTGTTTAGCTTTGTCTGCAATTGTAGGAAGCATGGCTCAGACATATGTTAGAACATATCTTGCCAGTGTAAAATATATGCAAGAACAGTCTGTCTTGCTTGTCAGCAAGATATGTTTGATGTTGTTCCTCTGCCTGTAAAAGATACATGCATGCTACATATTCATGTTTTGCCTGTATGAGAGTTTTGCCAGGTGTTTATATTGTGCCTGTTTGGGAGCTATGCTAGTGTTCATGTTTTGCATTTTTTAGAATTGTGAGATATTGTCATGGTAATATGCAAGAATTTTTATGTTCTTGTCTTGCCTGTGCTTTAAGAAATGCTGTATTGCCTATGAAATAGATATGGTTAGTGTTTCTGTCATGTCTGTCCAAGAACTGTGCATGAACTTTCTGCCTAGGCTGTGTTAGCATTAAACTGTCATAGTGTTGCAGTTCACATGTGAGATACCACAATACATGGAATACCGTATTTTCGCACATATAACTTGCGCATTATACGCGTTTTTTACAATCAGCGCAATCCCCTGGCAAGGTATATGCGTAAGCGTGTTATCTGAGGTTTTTTTTACAGCCAAAAGCGCATCGATGTATTTTGAGCAACCACCCTAATAAACCGGTGACAATTAATAAAAGATTTCTTTCATACACATACAGTATAAATGAGGTTTATTCAAATCTTTATGGAGAAAAAAAACAATTCGATGTTGATGCCGTGTTGTGCCGCTTGCGCGTCTGTACGTTATGGTATGTAATGAATATCATTTATTCGCATGAGGCATACACTAACTTGCATTATAAGAATATATTTCTTGTAATTTCTACGTAGGACAAAAACCAATAATCGGTTTAAAATCAGATTTCTAGAAACAATAATTGGTTTTGGAAAAAAAATGATATTAACTATACCGGCATGCGTGCATTCCAGCCAGAAATTAGCGGAAACCAGTAAATACACATAGTTTTATAGCAGTTGCTATTTTGCCTCAGTTTACGCGAAAAATATTACGACGTGGCATTTATAAATGTACCAGTAATACCAGTATTTATTATGCGCAGAAAGGGATAAAGGCGTTGGCGTTAAATCGCTGGATGGTGAGCGAGAGACGATAAACAGCCTTGTAACGTGTATCAGATGAGGCACCTCTGGCAGTCCTGTATTCCGGCAGGCTGTGTTGGTTACCACGCAGTACATGCATGGGCGCGCAATCCAAGATATCTTTACACAAAGACGGAATTTCTGTGCATTATGCACGTAGGCGCGTTATGTGCGAAAATACGGTACTTTATGCCGATCATTCATAATTTACCATTCACATTATTTGTCCTGTCTGATTGTATAATTCATGCAGTCTCAAAATTATTTTTTCTTTTTATAGGTGAACAGCTAAGTGGATGTAGTTTCATTAACTGCAGTAATGCCGATGGATGTACACAAAATGGCAATGCATCTGCAGTTTGTTTCTGTAAAGCAGGATATGAGTTCTCTTCCATTGGCACCAATAATTGTACAGGTTAGTGACACAAATAACATTGGGTAATTACATTTATTGCTGGATTTAAAATTATTTGGCCACATTATAAAACAATTCTAAGATATGGATTGATGAGGCATGTCATCTCTCTACTGTTGACACTCTGGTTAGGGTTTGCATATATAAACAAAATCTCAGACACTCATTCAAAGAGTCACTGAGGTCTGTGTTTTGATGAAATGTGGAGTACCACACATCTCAGAAAAGTAGGTCATTGACTTATTTGCTTTCATTCCATTGTTTTTGGTTAACTTTTGTAATTTTCATATTGCTGAAAAAGGTCAATGTTTCCTATACAAAAATAAATCGGTATCTAATTGTATCATATGGGGTGCTGCAGTTACCAGTGAAGGTCATATAACTGTGACCTTTGTTTTAGGTTTGCATTTAAATCTTTGTCTCTGCTACTAGTGCGTACAGAGTCCCAAAAGATGTCTCTAAGATGGATATGTGTCTCGTAGTTCAAAATAATCATATAATCAACAAGATTGACAAAGAGTCTGGAATTGCTACAATTTAGACTTTTCTTGTGAATTTGTCACTTAAACAAATTCGAAGAAACAAGATGAAAATGTATCCCACCTCAGTTAATGGAATATATGTAATTTTTGCACATTAAAGTATTAAGATAAAGGAAGATACAATGACCAAACTGTAATGTACATGATCCTGTTGCTTAGCAACTTAATGTATCATATGCATAACATTATGAGATAACATATGTTTATATATGAAATTGTCAGTAACTTTTTTCCAGTGAAATTTATAGCGTAGAAAAAAATCGTAACTCATGAATCTTAACATAAATTTTATTTCAGACATAGATGAATGTGCAAGGAAAACATGCTCGCAGAAATGTACCAATTCTTTGGGGAGTTATAAGTGTTCTTGTTACACTGGTTATACTATTGAAAATGACAAGACAACATGTAAAGGTATGTCATCTTTTCTCTCTCTCTGTCTGTTCATGTGTATGTGTGTGTGTATATATATATATATATATATATATATATATATATATATATATATATATATAATGGTACACAATTTTATCCAAATCGTCTCAGCTTTCCCATTGATTTTCTCTCTCTAAATAGACAATATGGGGAAATTTGTTGAGTGAGAGAACAAAATATACTTGCACCAAATAAACTACAAAAAAACCTGGGTCTTCATAATGGTGATGTGTACATTTTCAATGGGAATTTTATACAGTGTTCATAATACCAATTATACAAAGCTGTGCACAGTCTGTCGAGACTGTAAGGTATGTTTCTTGGTTAAAAGGAACACACTGTAGTCTATTTAAAGCTTTGTTAGTTAATATTCACTTAAGTCAATGGTAAGTATTTTAAATGTTTTAATTACATCTTGTTGTTTCTTTTTTTTGCTTTGTTTGCTATACCAAGTTGCCAGTAAGTGCAAAGCTGTGCACTCAGCATTCCTGTAACTTGCCTCTACCTGTACCTGTAGTGCTCTACTTACTTCATTAAACCCACTTTATGATTAAATAATAAGTGTTACATATTTTTTATCAGTATGAATGAAAATAGATGTTCAGTTAATAAAAGAAGGAATGTACCAATTTGATAAGAAGATTGTGATTATAAGCAAAAGGTAAATAACTATATAGACGCTGGATAGTGATATGCATAGTTCATTAATTCCATTAAAATACAGTTGTCTGTAGTCAGTCTTAACTGCTTTGGAAATCTAAATGTGTTGTGTAGTTGTATGTGATATAAATATATTTTTAAAAAAAACAATATATATATATATATATATATATATATATATAGTATGTTTGCACTTTGATATACCACTCATTGTGTAATTTTTCATTTAAAGAAAACTCAGCAAGCATCATTTCAATTTAATGAAAATGTTTACTTCTGCTATATCAATGATACAGCACAGGTATCAGCAAATGATTACTATTAATCTAAGTGAATATTATATGACATGGTCTAGAATGGGCATCTTTTATTTTCTTGCCTGTTAAACTAGATAGAAATACAGCAGAACAAATGCAGAATTTGGTTTCCTCGTGTGACTGTGTAATGGTTTTATATAACAAAATCTTTTGAGTTTGTTATGTGTTACATTATTAGATTGCTAATTGGATGTAACCTGGCACAATTTGTAAAATGTTTTTAACACTGTAACTAGATATCAGTGAAAGCAGATAATTGCTTAATTCTAAAAAGCCGCACAGTAAGTGGCATTTGATCTTGAAGCTAAGTGATTATGTGATCATAATGAGTATTGCCAATGCCATTGAATGTTATCAGTTTTGTTATGCATGCGGCAGAGAAACTGGGTGCTTATTTTTAAGCAGGGATTCATTCCTTTTTGGGGGAGATTCTTTACAGTTGTGAATCCTGTAGAAAACACTCGTAATTGGGTTGCAGTGGGTTCCACATTAGGACCTAAGAACTTGAATCTGCACACTTGACTTGACCTCTGTTATTTGATCTTGATATTTCTGATAGCACTATGTAGAAACTGACCATGAACCATTCTGAAAGTATATACTTATGAAACAAGAGCAAAACTTAGACAAATATGGTCACTGCAGTGAAATACAGACACAGACATATTTGTGTTTCATCTGGATCTGTTTTTATGTTAAATTTAGTGGAGTTGGTAAGGAAACCAGTTTGACTTTTTTATAGTGCCTTGGGATTTTATAAGTGCCATTATTTTTCATGTGGAATGCTTGATTGATAAAATTGTCTCTAATAGCATTGTCTAGAAATGGCAGCAAACACACAATAATGTTTTGAGATTTTTTGAATGTTTTTGTAAAGTGGTAATTCTGAAAGTAAATTCATGCTAGCTGTATTTCAGAAAAAAATATTGCACCATTAGTTTTTTTATATACAATAATATCTACCTTTATATACAATAATATCTAGCTTTATATATTTTAATATCTACCTTTATTTTTCAATATAGCATGTTCATTTCCAAGCTTCGGTGAGAACTGTACACAAACATGTCAATGCGAGTCTCGAGGTACACTGGGCTGTGACAATATAAAGGGATGCATATGTCTTAGTGGTTGGACAGGTCCAAATTGTGCACAAGATATTAATGAATGTGAAGCTGTGAATGCATGTGGTTTAGATCCTTTAAAGAAATGCACAAATACTCCAGGATCATTTGCCTGCGAATGTATAACAGGATATCAGCTTAATTCAACTAGTTACTGTCAAGGTAACAAACATACTTTCTTAGATTCTCTTTACATTGTCAGTTTTCAAGATCTTTTACCCTGCTTGGATTATTTGTTTTATTTACACATTAAAATAAAATATTCCTTAAAGATAGTTTACTTCTGATAAAGCTGTGTAAGACTGAACTCTAGAAAATCATTTACAAAGGTTGACTAATGTAATGTGCTTTAAATTATTATGTTGTTTAAAAAAGTAATATTTGTTGAGCCTGCATGGGAAAAAGAATTATTGTCACTTTTGTGCTAGCCTCTTGATTATTTCTGTTAATGCTGTGATTTAAGGTTTAATTTGTATTTGTTAATTTGTTTTACCTTCCAGTCATGAAAATATTGGAGTAATCATCATTGTGATTTTGTGCTCTGTCTGTGTTTGCATGTGTATGGATTAGATTTTTAGGTTTAGTCTTAATTTTTTTTAATAAAGAGTACACTTATTGTAAGTGTACTTTCCTTGTGTTCTAGTTTAGTAATTGTATGTGATGAAATCTCTAGAAATGAGATTGGTTTGAAAACCTATTTCTCAGATTCAGGATACAAATAAAGAGAAATTTGTTAGAGGACCCACCTGTACTCAAAATAATGGTGCAAAATATCGAATTAGGCTTCATGTAAGTTGTGGAAACTAAATGATGGAAAAATGAAAGGGGATTGGAATTTTTATTTTAAAAAATTTGGATCATACAAAAGAAAAACTAAAAGCGCATCAGAAAATTAGAAAAAGTATATGCAAATGATGTAAGTAATGTAGTACAGCATTCATTTATAGAACATTACCATACTTTGTGCAGGATTTTTGGTTTATGTTCATTTTTTCATACTTTATGTTCTGCAGTTTTCATACGTGTTAAACTTATTGCCATAGTACATATAATAATAATAATAATAATAATAATAATAATAATAATGATAATAGTAATAATAATAATAATGAAAATAATAATAATAGTAATGATAATAGTAATAATAATGAAGACTTTATATAGTGCCTCATCTTTAGAAAGTCTTAGTGCTTTACAACATATATAATGATATGACTACAAAATATCCCACAATGAAATTAGAAAACATAAAATCATGTTGAAGATATTTAAGGCAGGAAACATTTTTAGGTCTTTAAGTTTGTTCTTGCAGTCGAAAAGGTGAACTTTAAGAGCACTCTTGAAAGGGATCACTGTCTTTGTGTCCAATTTCAATGGGAATTTATTCCACGTTGCAAAAGAATGTTGTCCATATGACTTATTTTCATAGTGGGAATAATGAATATACGATTGTCAGAAGAGGAGCATAAGTATCTTGCTGGTGTGTACACATGGGTGAGTCCAGATAGGTATATTTGACTGGAGTCTATCAGTGAAACATAGAACAGAGAAAAATTTTGTGTTTGATATATAAGCAACTTTATATATAGACCGCTCAATGCTCTGGTGGTTAGGTCATCCACTGTGGAAGCAGGAGGTCATGGGTTCAATCCCCTGTCGAGTTATACCAAAGACTTAGAAAAATGGTACTAACAGCTGCCTCGCTTGGCGCTCAGCATTAAGAGGTTAGTGTTTGGACTGGGCTACATGTCTGCAGCATGATGCCCTAGTGCTAGACATCACTATAAACTGCCTCACTGCAGCCATCATACCAATGTGACTGAAAAATTGTTAAAAGCTACATTAAAAATCCTAATCACAGACACGTATATGGACCTCAAGCCCATAGTTTCATGAACGAATTGAGCTTTAGATTATGATACACTAACAAGGTCCATCGCTTCCACTTGTATTCATTGCCAAGGCCAGTCCTAAATTTCTGCCACAGAAATGAGATAGATCATGTTAATTCAGATAAATAGTGAAGCATATTGATATTTGAGCTAATCAGTTACATAAGAAGCATAATATTTGTAAGAATACTTTATGATTTTGATGACTGGTAAAAAAATTATAGGAAAAAATACCTCAAATCATGCCATGTATGTTAATAAATGATTACAAAATATTATCAATTCTAAGTCAAGCTGTCATTATTGTTAATGTACTGCTTTCAACATACAGCCTGGTCTGTTATTGCATACTGGACTGGCAAGTGAAGCTCTTCATTGTTTGGTGACTGATTTATTTATATGTGTAGTTTTACAAATGGACTCAACTTATAAAAGTAAGTTTTTATGGTTGTTGAGGAGCTATTAGTCTTATTTAATATGTTTATGTACATATCTATCTAAAAGGATGTATTTAATGATCTGTTTATCTGTTTGTGTATCTTTTATGGTCAAAATTACCTATGCAGTCTGTTCTCCAGCTATTGATTCAAACTCTTAACTACCTTTCTGTCTATTATTTATACTCTGATAACTTTAGCTATTGGCATAACTTTTAATTTATGCTGACATCTTGGTCAGTCTCCATGTTTTGTAATGATTTTCGCTAATTTAAACAAAAGTTTATAATATTTTGTTTAAGAATCCTGCTTTATTATTTTTGTAACTACTGCTAATGTGGTCTTTTATTATATTGACAGGATTGAGCTTGTGTTTTGGTGAGAGGTGCAATCCTAATTTCTTCTGGTCTTCAATTTTGAGGAGTTAGAATTGCTCTGGAAATATTGTCTTACCTGCAAAGAAATATTTGTGTCAAGTTTCAAAACAATTCTAAAATTTTCATTAAACCATACAAAATAAAATCTGACAATATTTGGATTTATTGCAAAGGAAGATATATTTAAAAAGCTGACAAATATTTATTGATTTCTAAATTGTAATTATTTTTGAGTTTTTATTAAAGGTTGATCTCAATGACAGTAGTTAAAACTGTTTTCAGAAGAATAAAAGTGGCTAACTGGTCAACAGTGCTCTATTTTGCGAATCACAGCCATCTCACCTGTGTATGGGTTGGGTCGAATCTTGATTCTGCTAATGTGGTTATGTGAGAAAGCTGGCCTGTTGCTTCTTGTGGGTCATTGTTTTTTTTGGGGGGGTTTCCACCGGTTCTTCCTCCACCATTTATACTGGCAGTCATGTTTAGCCGTTCTTGTGCTGAAAAATGGCATTTAATTCAACAACAACATGATACTGTAATTTGGATTCAATAGTGCTTGCTGAATGATGAGTGAAACAAGAGAAGATTTGTTGCCAATCAAGCCAAAAGATACTTAAAAAAATATTTATAGATATTCTGTAAAAGAGAAACTTTGTAGTATGGCTGTTGATCAAATCATTTTGGTATATTGCTCAATTATTCAGATATTGATGAATGCACTAATCCTGCTGTAAGCAAATGTGAGCAAGATTGTAGCAACACTCCTGGGTTATTCACATGCAGCTGCCGAAGTGGATATTTGTTGAATGTCACTGATGAGAAAAAATGTATAGGTAAATATACTTTTTCAGATTGAACATACCGGTAGGCATTTCCAGCATATAATGAAAAAAAAGTTTCTGTAAGCTAATATGTAAAAACAATTGCAAATCAACCTGTATAGAATTAATTTGCCCAATTTTGTTCCTGATAATCATACAGTTAGAGAACAGACATGGCAAGAAGATAAAACATCAAACATGTTGTTTTCCTGGAGTTTTTAGAAAATATTACTGTTAACATCATTGCAAATCCTTATGCTTCTGGCATAAACATTATTTTTTTCCCCCTGAATTATATCATCTGATTACACTTTACCGGTACATTGCAAAAATGAAATGAAACTACAGCAATAAAAGATAGGTTTGTATTTATATTATCATCTCTTTAATTCCACCCATCTTAATATTTTTTGAGACTATTCTACAAAAGAAAGACTGCTACATAAGAATAGCAAAAGAGCCAATTATTGTCAATAATAGATCTACATGAACTTTCTCAGTCTTCTATTTATAGCATTTACATGACCCATTTCTAGAGAAACATGGGTTTCATTAATTTATAAATGTTCAACTTATTTTTTAATGTTGATAATGACTTTTGTAGCGGACCAGTTTGTATTTTTAAAGGAAATCACACTGGATATTAAGCAAAATGAACGTTTATGGGTTGACTTGTGGATGAAATTTTCTTAGAGCAGACAGGTCTTTTTAAACTTAGTAGCATGCCTATCAGAAAATACGGAATTTTGTGGTGAAGAAGAGTATGAGATTGGTACAATGCAGAAAGTATGGACCGATCATTTGGTAAAAGTTATAGATATATAAGACAGTTAAGGTGAGTGTTGAACATAAATATTTTTAAAGTAACTTTTGTGTTTGTATTCTGGTTCTATTCCAAATGAATTTCTCCCATTTATGTGTGTTGACTTGCAGATTCAGGTTAGTAGTAAAAATTAATTATATTTCTCATACAGTGTGCCATAATTATAGCATGTTATACACTGGGTACAATGTTGTAGGCCCAGCAAAGGTACTAATATACATATTATACTTTTGTATTAGCAAATAATACACTTCTATATCTCACGGAGTTGGCATGTTATGTCCTGGTAAAAAGACCATAATGTTTAAGTCTCATCTGTGGTATGTTTAGCAAGATTTTATTAATAAAATATTTGAGCAAAGGACACATGACCATACAGTGAATCATTATTTATATGTGAGTCAGGAAATCCTGTTTTTTTTTCTTGAAAGTTGATGAATTTCACTAGTGCAATTTGCTTTTGTTTTCTAGACTTAGATGAATGTGCCACTGGCCAGTCAGGCTGTAGTCAGAAGTGTGTAAATAATCCAGGGAGGTTCTCCTGTGACTGTTACTTTGGGTACACTCTGCTGGATGACAGAAAAACTTGCTATGAAGGTAGTATTGCAGTCTCGTATGTCTGCATTGAGACATATGTATTATTTTTCCTTTGATGGTAGTAGCAGAAAAAGCTGTATGGTTCTGTATATAACTTTTTAAGAGTCATTTTTATTCTGAATCTGTTGATAAATTGATCCAAGCATTTGGTACAGTTGCATATATGCCTAAAGTTTGTACCTTGATGCGCAAGAATTCATTACTGTCATCACAAACTACCATTAAGCACAACACAATGTTTCATGGAACACTTCTTGTTATAAAGTTGAAGTCTTCCCAGCATTCTAAAATAATAACTGTTCTTGTAATTGCAGTTTTCTGATTGCAGCATAGTGAATATGCCTTTATCAATCAATACTTTTTAATTCACACCACTGAAATGTTTTTGTGTTAGCTTCTCTGTAACTTTGTCACCAGATTGCCTTTGTTTGTGGCCAGCAAAATTATCATTATTCTGTAAAATAATTTTCTTGATTGAACTGAAACTAACTCAGTTTTCATCTTCATTTTCTATTGAGCTACCAGAAAAGTTCAAATCTGGATAGGTTTAGATTTATTTAAATATTAATACTTGTCAGCTTATCTGTTTATATAAAGTAAGGAGGAGATTTATAAACAAGATCAGAACAGTTATAAAATTACTAGTTGTTTAACATGCACATTCCTTACTCATGAATATGAGATGAAATGAACAATATTTCAGTCCATTAGTTTGCTACCACCACTATGCTGTTAGGAATGGAACATACCAGTATTGTCCAGTTTACAAAAGTTAATTTCCAAGCAGTCAGATATATGAGAGTTCAAGTAGAAAATGAAAATATTTAAACATAGAAGAAGTCTGAAATATATTTTATTTTGCTTTTTTATATTGAATCGTGTTTACAAATTCATCTTTGCGAAACAAAAAGCTTGTCAGTTTAGTTTTTAGCACTCCTCAAGATCAATTTCTATTGACAAATTCTCTACTTTTTTAGTGGAAAACCCCTGCAGACTCATTCCAGACAAAAATTGCAGTCAAATTTGTGTGAAAACAGACACTCGGGCCTACTGTGGTTGTAGAGCAGGTTATAAGCTAGCAGTTGATAATGCAACATGTATAGGTGAGTTTTCTTATCTTTCTCTCTCAAACAATTCATCAGTGAGGGATCTTGTACTGCAAAACAATATAGCACTTTAAGGGTTAATTCAGTGTAAAAGGTATACACATTCCATCTCTCCATCTCTCTGTGAACTTGTGTATACTTCCCACCATACAATGTATGTACTTTTATATCTTTCCCTTTATCTTTGTATACATATGTAAGTTTGTGTATAACTGTTAATGTTTTTGTATGCCATTGTTCATATTAAGTTCATAATATTACAGACATAAATGAATGCAGTGATGACACATTGAACAAATGCAGTGCTAAGGACAAGTGCTCTAATACTGAAGGGGGATATGCCTGTTCCTGTAACATAGGATCCAAGCTTGACAATGATGGCAGGACTTGCATAGGTATTTGTTGCTGCTGTTATATTTTTGCATAGTACATATATAATTATGATGTCCATCTGTCTGTGTTACATTTTCTCTTCATACACAATACTTTTATTTTTGCTTCAACAACATTTTGTGAATGGCTAAGGAAGAAGCCTTTTGGTTTTGGGTTAAGAGGTCTAAGTTAAATGTCACAGTTACTATAAAAAAGGAATATATGGTTTCCACAGAGTAGCATTAGACCTAGTCACACAGGTTTTGGGGTCTAAAGATCAATGTTCACAGCAATTCTAATTACAAAAATATAATAATTTCTGCACATTTGGTTTAGTTCAAGAATGCTTTCCTTTACTGACCACTGGTGACCTTGATGAAAGCTCAAGGTCACCAGTGGTCAGTGTTATCCATAATCAACCATGTTCTGCTGGTGACTTTACATGTTACTTTTTAAGATGTGAGTATCTGCAGCACAAGTCAATCAGGTTGTGTAGGCATTCAGAATCAATGATTTCAGTAATGTGTGTCATTTGTTAGAATTTAATTGCAAATACATTTATAAGGAAATTAATAACTTTGATTAGATCGTCATTCATTAAAATTCCTTTCCAAATCATAAAAAATACGGCAAAATCAATAAGCCAGTGCTAATCATGTCGGCATTAATGGACACAGTTAAAACAAAAATTGATTAAGTGTCAATATATTGAATGCTGTGATGTTACAATGAAAGCGCGAATGTTGAAAACAAACAGTACTACTCTGTGTTTTTGTTAGGATAAATCTAACATTCTCTTTTCTTGGCTCATGTTTGTACTGGATGCCATTGAAAAATTAGTAGATTTTCATCTGGAAGTTTTATGGCATTTAAGGGGAAGAGCAATCAGCATTCTGTATTGAATAGGGTTTTGGTTCAATTATTTTAGCATGAAATCTTAAAAGTGCAATTAAAATTTAGTTTGACTAAATGCGCCTACATGACCTGTATGACTTTGTCTATAATATATTTTGCATAGTAAAGGTTCAAAACTTGTATTTTCCTAATTTCTTTTACTGTAAAATTCCAAATAATTTGCTAGAATGTGATGTTTTGGAATACATTTTTGCACTAATTTTGAAATATAGCAGCATAAACTAAACTTTGGAGAATTCTGAAAACTCGCTCTGTTATTTAAAATTTAACCTGGAGCAAGTGTAATACTGTCTAAATATCTAATGGCATTTTGTTTGTTGTTTTATGGTTTAACGCCATTTTTCAGCACACGATAGGCTATACATGGTGACCAGTATTATTGGTGGAGGAAGAACACGGGAAAACCCCCGGAAACTACCACCGACCCACGAAAAGCTGCTGGCAAGCTTTCTCACATAACTCCATTAGCCAAATCTTAGACTCGAACCCATGCAGACAGAGGTGATACGGCAGTGATCAGTAATGGAAAGCACTTTAGACCACTCAGCCACTCGGGGCCCCGCATTTTTTTATTTAAGTAAATTTTGAATAACTTGCTCAGAAAGATCTAAGAAGATCTTAGATCATGGTCTCTGTCCCGTACCCTGATGGATATGAGAATGGACTGACAAAATAGAATATGTACATTACAAGTATTATACAATAAAAACCAGGTCATCAAAAAGTCAATATCGAAATATGTGTACATGTACCTGTTTGAAAAAATTTGACATATACTGCTCTGGTGGTTCAAACAGATAGGCAGTTAATCGGGAAATTGATAATTGAAGTTCTACTATATAAGCTTTATCATTTGTCATGATTTCTTTATTTATTTCCCAGGCTGCAATAAGTTCCTATCTTGGGGACAGAACTGTACTAATGAGTGTAAATGTGGTGTAGGAGCCGTGAAATGTGATCCAGTCAAGGGATGTATATGTAGGAGTGGATGGACTGGTGCACGTTGTGACCAAGACATAAATGAATGTTTTAGCAACCCTTGCGCTGGAGAAAATATCATCTGTATAAACACTAATGGCGGTTACTATTGTCAGTGCAAAACAGGATATAGTAATTCATCAGGAGTTTGCACAGGTAGGTTCAATAGTGGACTTGTCATATCCATCTCCTTTAGCCGGATTGCAATACAACTTTGTGTCTTTCTTTGTCTTTCTCTTTTGATCTTTCTAGCTGTTTTACAGCACTGTGTGTATTGTGTCTTTGTATTTAATTCCATGTGTTGGATAACTCTCATGAAAGAATCACATAATTTCATATGCAGATCCATCAGTTCTACACTATTTAGACAACATAGGTCACATCAACGGATTTATTAACATTTCAGAGATTTTGCTGTTTGCTATTTTCTCTGTTTTGTACAAAGTCATACAATTTGATATGCAGATGTGTCATACAAATTATTATATTACAGATGTATCATACAAATTATTACATTACAGATGCATCATACAAATTATTGCATTACATATGGATTGTACAAATTATTACATTACAGATGTATCACACAAAGTATTAGATTACAAATGTATCATACAAATTATTAAATTACAGATATATAAATTATTAGTCTCATGAGAGAAACATAGGTTAGTGTGACCTAACTTGTTATGCATTTTGAATTTTAGTTCACTTAGATGTTGGCTGTATTGGTTTCAAGTTAGGAGAAAGGGTTTTCATTTGTTTAGCAAATCCACCCTTTCAACCCTAGAAAGATGCCTAAGATATGATGGTCAGCATGCCTTTATCCTGTTACCTATTCTCCAAACATTTAATTTCATCACTACAAAAATTAGAAGGAGAAGGCAAATTTTTTAACTATGTTCCTTCATATATATATATATATATATATATATATATATATATATATATATAGGGGATAAAAAAACAACACAAACGCCGATAAACTTGTGCGACTAGTTTCGCATTTATGCTTCTTCAGGCACAAACTTTATTTGAAAGAAACTGATGACGTCTATAAAGTTATAAACAATTACGTCATTAACATAACGTCATGCTTTTGAAAGAAGCAGATGACGTCTATATGTCAATAATTACGTAATTGACATAACATCATAATTTATATTCTTTATTATACAAATATCATATGTACAACTGGATCAGAATGATGCATGAGTCTCTAATGAAAACTGAGAGTGAGATTATAATGTAGAGACTAACAGTAATACATATAACTACATATTATATATATATATATACATACATACATATACACACATACACATACATATATATATATATATATATATATATATATATATATATATATATATACACATACACATACATATATATATATATATACATATACACACATATACATATAAATACAATATATCAAATCATCCACAAAAATTCTATACAATTTTATATAATGCCTTAGTATTAAGGCCATTAGGATAAACAGTATCTAACCGATTAATCCAGTAACTTTCTTTAATGAGTCTGTTCATTTCTCCGTGCACAATATCGATTGGCATGAAAGAAAAATCCCTTAATGAGTGATTATTTGTATTAAAATGCATTGAAACATTAGAGGAGAACTGAGGATCCATATAATTTTTTATATGAAAGCGGTGATTATTCATTCTCTTAGAAACTTGTTGAAGTGTTTGTCCAACATATTGCATGTTACATTTTTTACAGGTTATCAAATAAATTACATCAGTTGATATACAATCAGTGTTATAACGTAGAGAAAACATTTCTTTAGTATTGGAGCTACTAAAATAGGTACTTTCTGTAATATTTGCACATTGAGAGCACCTACGTCTGTTGCATTTAGATGACGAAAAACATCTTTGAAAATTTTTTTTCGGTTTAGTTCTGATCAAAAGATAATGTAAATTCCTAGGTCTTCTATAAGCAAGAATTGGCTTGCTCTTGTAAAGTGTTTTGATGCTGTTTTTTTCTGATAAGTTAAGGAGAGTCCAATATTTATTAATTATAAGGCCTATATTTGGCAAAGATGGATTATATTGTATTATGAAAGGAATTATATTTTTATCTTTCGTACATTCTGCTGTATTTAAAGCATCATTTTGGGTAAGAATACAGACTTTACTTACAGCAGACTCTATTATATGTATAGGATAATTTCTTTTTATGAAATATGTTTTTAATTCATTTAAAGAATGTTTTAATTGATGATCGTCTGAAATGATACGTCGATATCTTTTCGCCTGACTATACGGTATGCCATTTTTACATGACCTGGGATGACAAGACGAATATTCCACATATTGGTGGATATTAGTTTCTTTTACGTGAACATTTGTAGAGATAGTATTATCAGGATTTTTCATCACATTTACATCTAGAAAGGATACATGCGTAGTGGATGCAGTGTAAGTAAATTTAATTGTGGGGTGAAAATTATTTAGGCTATTAATAAATTTGTGTAGATCTTCTTCTGAGTGGTTCCAGATCATAAATATATCATCTAAAAATCTTAGCCAAACAGTGGGCTTAAAATTCTCGTTTTCAAGAAAATCTTTTTCTAATTTACCCATGAAAAGGGAAGCATATGAAGGAGCCATAGGACTACCCATTGCCGTACCCATTATTTGAATGTAATTAGTACCATTAAATTGGAAATTATTATTTTCCAAGATAAGAGTTATTATTTTACAAATATCTTCACTCGATAGTCTGTTATTATTAAGAGTGTTGTCAAGAAAATATTTACACGCCTTAATACCATCTGCATGCGGTATGTTTGTATACAATGATGTAACATCTAAAGATACAAGGAGGGAATTATGAGATAGTTGTGGAATAGACTTCAACTTTTTTATGAAATCAGTAGTATCTTTAATATATGAAGGAAGCGATTTCATTAAAGGCTGCAAAATACTATCTATAAATTTGGATAAGTTCTCTGTATATGAATTACAACCTGATATAATTGGTCGTCCTGGATAATTTAAAGGTAATGTATGATCAGGAAATTTATGAGTTTTGGGCAATATGTAGAACTGAGGTGTATGTATTTTGAGAGGAAAAGTATCAAATTCTTCATATACGGAGCTATTATTCTTAGATATTTCATCAATGCATGTGGAAATTTTAGATTTAATTTCTAATGAAGGGTCTTTATCGACTTTTTGATAGTACTTTTCATCATTTAATTGACGTTCAACTTCTTTAACATAGTCTTCCTGATTCATAATAATAATATTATTTGATTTATCAGCCTTTTTAATAACAATACTCTCGTCATTAATTAAATTATGTAAAGACTCCATTTCTTTCTTAGAAATATTACTATAACCTCTCTTATGAGGAATATTGTGTAATATTTCTTGTGTGATAGCTTCAATGTAAAAATCTAAATGAGAGTCACGTCCACTAGGTGGTGTAAAAGATGATTTGTTTTTATTGAAATAACCCATATTTTTTGAATTGAAAGAATCTGATTCACAATTAGAGTTGCTGCTTGATTTATCATAAAAAAATTCTTTTAATTTTAGGCGTCTAGAAAAATTGAAAATTTCTTCAGCTAATTTAATTTTATCATGAGATTTTGGTTTGGGACAAAATTTTAATCCTTTACTTAAAAGTATGTAATCATTATCCGTTAGTTTTTTACGTGATAGGTTTAACACTGTCTCTTTACCTCTATGAATTTGTTTTCTCCGTTTTTGTTCTTTTTTCCATTGTCTCCTACTACTAAATCTCTGGAATCTCCTGTTATTTTGTCTTGGTAAGTCTTTTGTATCAATTGTTCTAAAACTTTGACAAGGTGTGTCAATGTTTTTGTCATGGTCACTGACTCCGATTCCCCCATGATTACGGCCTCTGCGTAACTTTTCTTTGTTGTGCCATGGGGAGACCAGTTTTTTTGTTGCTCTTGCTGATCTTTACTGTTCTTGTTTGAATTTATCACATTCCTTTTTACCTCTCCCGTTTTGCTTGTTGATGCTTTTGGTACAGCTGTAGGTGTTACATTTTTCAATGTTGTAATTTGGTTCGGTTTTGAAGATTTCTGTTTGGGTGTATCTTTTCTCTGCTGTTGTGATGCTGTTTTAACATTTGAATGATTAACTGAATGTTTGTTCTTTGAATACTGCTGTTTTTGCTGTTGTTTTTGCATCGTATAACGTGCTCCATTCTTCTTCTCTAGTTGACTTTGTCCTTTATTCTCTCGCAATTTATGAATTTTTTTGTTTTGCTTGAGAAGTATACTATTTTTTGAAGATTCTGTTTTTTCATACACTTCTTGATCAAAGTCAAAAAGACTATGTCCGTCAAGTTTCTTTTTAAGTTTATCTCTAGCATTTTCCATTTGCTTTCCTATGTCTAGGGATATTTTCTTTTGTTCTTCTGCAAGTCTCTCGCATATATTTAATGAAACTTTATCCAAAAGGTTGTCAATTGATTTTTGGAATTCTTCACCGCCGTTTCCAATGTAAATTTTAAGTTTTAACTGTAGTCCTGACGGAATTATCCCTTCTTCGACACAGTTGTTTAAAAAGCTGCTGTGAAGACTTCTTTTCATTTGTTTTTCTGAAAGTTTTAGAATTTCGAATTTTAAAGACGTCAAATCTTCCGGCGGATCACTTTTTGATGCCATTGTGTTGTTGATAAAAATTCAGGGGATAAAAAAACAACACAAACGCCGATAAACTTGTGCGACTAGTTTCGCATTTATGCTTCTTCAGGCACAAACTTTATTTGAAAGAAACTGATGACGTCTATAAAGTTATAAACAATTACGTCATTAACATAACGTCATGCTTTTGAAAGAAGCAGATGACGTCTATATGTCAATAATTACGTAATTGACATAACATCATAATTTATATTCTTTATTATACAAATATCATATGTACAACTGGATCAGAATGATGCATGAGTCTCTAATGAAAACTGAGAGTGAGATTATAATGTAGAGACTAACAGTAATACATATAACTACATATTATATATATATATACATATATACATATACACACATACACATACATATATATATATATATATATATATACACACATACACATACATATATATATATATATACATATACACACATATACATATAAATACAATATATCAAATCATCCACAAAAATTCTATACAATTTTATATAATGCCTTAGTATTAAGGCCATTAGGATAAACAGTATCTAACCGATTAATCCAGTAACTTTCTTTAATGAGTCTGTTCATTTCTCCGTGCACAATATCGATTGGCATGAAAGAAAAATCCCTTAATGAGTGATTATTTGTATTAAAATGCATTGAAACATTAGAGGAGAACTGAGGATCCATATAATTTTTTATATGAAAGCGGTGATTATTCATTCTCTTAGAAACTTGTTGAAGTGTTTGTCCAACATATTGCATGTTACATTTTTTACAGGTTATCAAATAAATTACATCAGTTGATATACAATCAGTGTTATAACGTAGAGAAAACATTTCTTTAGTATTGGAGCTACTAAAATAGGTACTTTCTGTAATATTTGCACATTGAGAGCACCTACGTCTGTTGCATTTAGATGACGAAAAACATCTTTGAAAATTTTTTTTCCGGTTTAGTTCTGATCAAAAGATCTTGTAAATTCCTAGGTCTTCTATAAGCAAGAATTGGCTTGCTCTTGTAAAGTGTTTTGACGCTGTTTTTTTCTGATAAGTTAAGGAGAGTCCAATATTTATTAATTATAAGGCCTATATTTGGCAAAGATGGATTATATTGTATTATGAAAGGAATTATATTTTTATCTTTCGTACATTCTGCTGTATTTAAAGCATCATTTTGGGTAAGAATACAGACTTTACTTACAGCAGACTCTATTATATGTATAGGATAATTTCTTTTTATGAAATATGTTTTTAATTCATTTAAAGAATGTTTTAATTGATGATCGTCTGAAATGATACGTCGATATCTTTTCGCCTGACTATACGGTATGCCATTTTTACATGACCTGGGATGACAAGACGAATATTCCACATATTGGTGGATATTAGTTTCTTTTACGTGAACATTTGTAGAGATAGTATTATCAGGATTTTTCATCACATTTACATCTAGAAAGGATACATGCGTAGTGGATGCAGTGTAAGTAAATATAATTGTGGGGTGAAAATTATTTAGGCTATTAATAAATTTGTGTAGATCTTCTTCTGAGTGGTTCCAGATCATAAATATATCATCTAAAAATCTTAGCCAAACAGTGGGCTTAAAATTCTCGTTTTCAAGAAAATCTTTTTCTAATTTACCCATGAAAAGGGAAGCATATGAAGGAGCCATAGGACTACCCATTGCCGTACCCATTATTTGAATGTAATTAGTACCATTAAATTGGAAATTATTATTTTCCAAGATAAGAGTTATTATTTTACAACTATCTTCACTCGATAGTCTGTTATTATTAAGAGTGTTGTCAAGAAAATATTTACACGCCTTAATACCATCTGCATGCGGTATGTTTGTATACAATGATGTAACATCTAAAGATACAAGGAGGGAATTATGAGATAGTTGTGGAATAGACTTCAACTTTTTTATGAAATCAGTAGTATCTTTAATATATGAAGGAAGCGATTTCATTAAAGGCTGCAAAATACTATCTATAAATTTGGATAAGTTCTCTGTATATGAATTACAACCTGATATAATTGGTCGTCCTGGATAATTTAAAGGTAATGTATGATCAGGAAATTTATGAGTTTTGGGCAATATGTAGAACTGAGGTGTATGTATTTTGAGAGGAAAAGTATCAAATTCTTCATATACGGAGCTATTATTCTTAGATATTTCATCAATGCATGTGGAAATTTTAGATTTAATTTCTAATGAAGGGTCTTTATCGACTTTTTGATAGTACTTTTCATCATTTAATTGACGTTCAACTTCTTTAACATAGTCTTCCTGATTCATAATAATAATATTATTTGATTTATCAGCCTTTTTAATAACAATACTCTCGTCATTAATTAAATTATGTAAAGACTCCATTTCTTTCTTAGAAATATTACTATAACCTCTCTTATGAGGAATATTGTGTAATATTTCTTGTGTGATAGCTTCAATGTAAAAATCTAAATGAGAGTCACGTCCACTAGGTGGTGTAAAAGATGATTTGTTTTTATTGAAATAACCCATATTTTTTGAATTGAAAGAATCTGATTCACAATTAGAGTTGCTGCTTGATTTATCATAAAAAAATTCTTTTAATTTTAGGCGTCTAGAAAAATTGAAAATTTCTTCAGCTAATTTAATTTTATCATGAGATTTTGGTTTGGGACAAAATTTTAATCCTTTACTTAAAAGTATGTAATCATTATCCGTTAGTTTTTTACGTGATAGGTTTAACACTGTCTCTTTACCTCTATGAATTTGTTTTCTCCGTTTTTGTTCTTTTTTCCATTGTCTCCTACTACTAAATCTCTGGAATCTCCTGTTATTTTGTCTTGGTAAGTCTTTTGTATCAATTGTTCTAAAACTTTGACAAGGTGTGTCAATGTTTTTGTCATGGTCACTGACTCCGATTCCCCCATGATTACGGCCTATATATATATATATATATATATATCTCTTCATTTAGGTATATATATATATATATATATATACCTAATCACATTATTTTAAGACCATCCCCTCCACTTGTACCATGTAAGCATCCTCATAAGTATATTGCTCAGTTCAAGATGTGACATTTTTGTGTTCATCATGCATTGAGCCCAAGTGCACAGAACCAACATCCACTGGATATTCCATCAAGTCATTCCCCACCACTCTCGTGTAAGTGGAATTGCTGTCATTACAAAGAACTCCATGATCGAGCATCTAAACCACACCACAACCTTCAGTTTTTACTACACATCATTTGAAATAGTCCAAACCACTCGTACTGGAACTAAGGTCAGTCCATTTTTTCCACCTCTACAAACTATCGCATGACGTCCAAGCAAACCTAACAACTTGCTCACCTCCTATAGCAGAACAACTTGATAACTGCCTGCATTCATTACTTGACAATTGACTTCATTCATTGCCCCAACAGCCAATCGCATAATTGCAGAGTATGAATTCAGAAGTGTTTTTAGAAACAAAAACACAGTGATACCTTTCAAGAGTGCTCTTAAAACACCTATTTCAACAGCAAGAACAAACTTAAAGACCTAATTATGTTTACTGCCTTAAATCTTTTCAGCATATTTTATATTTTCTAATTTAATGATTTTTGTTTTCTGTAATCATAATCATTTATTTTGTTTTAGGTGTTTTCTAATGTTATCAAGTGCTTAGAGCTTCTAAAGATTAGATACTATAAATGTTCTCATTATTATTATAATTACTATTACTATTATTATTACTATTACTATTATTATTATTATTATTATAATTACTATTACTATTATTATTATTATTATTATTATTATTATTATTTATCTGTGTTTTCTTATGTGTATTTCATTGTATGTTGTTATTTTTTATTCAGATATCAATGAGTGTGCTGACGCTCAACTCAATAACTGTGACCAAATCTGTACCAACACTGCAGGAAGTTACCTATGCAGCTGTCAGCCGGGATTTATATTACACAATGGAGTAACCTGCAATGGTAACATTTTCATGTATATACTAAATTGGTTATAACATCGGCTTAAACGGCATACTTGATCAATGGTATCAAATAAATTTATGTTATACCCTCACCTCTGTAGATGATGTATGTAGTAATTGTGTTCATCTGTCTGTCTCCATTTAGCAACAACCTTGCAAGTGTATTTAGTCTAACAGGTCGTATGGATTGCCATGAAACTTGCTGAAAAATTCCTGTGCTCCAGTAACTTTTGAGCTTTTTCCTTAATAATTGTATATGGTATGTTACAATTCTTGAATCTATTTTTTTTTTTATGAAGAACTGAATATTAACAAATCGCTTAGCTCCTGAAATTTTGGAAAGCTATTGCATACTTTGTCTTGTAACTGTGTATGATGCAAACTCATTAGCACATTAGTCTCAAATATTTTGGTGGCTTGCTGAAAATCTGCTTATGTCCACAAAGTACTCTGCTTCTGCAATTTGTGTTAGAGTTGTTTCTGTATCTGTCATTTAGCATTAGGCATTGCATAACAAATTCTTATTTGCTAAAGTAACCCCTCATTGATTGACATGAAACTTGATAAATATGTTAATTACTTTAAAGATGCTCCTATATTGACAAATCATTTTGTGCTCAAATTTTTTTAAGCATTAATACCCTTTTTAAAAATTTTAACAGTTAATCAGAAGTCTCAATACATGGTTGAAACAAGAGCTTTCATATGTAATTATTTATAATTTACTGTATTTCATGTATTTTTGGTACCATTTAATTTTTTTGTACAAAATCCAGTTATGAAACTAATAATTATTTAAATTTATATTATTTTTCCATTCATGTCACTTTATATTTTTTGAAAACTTCTTTAAATTATTGGACATAAAATTAAAGAATACATGTTGCACTTAGTTTCTTGACAAAATTGACTTGTATCCTTTTTCACAATTTACCGGTAAATAGTACCCCTACATATTCAGGCCGTCATTTGGCCAACATTACACAACATAACAGCTACAAAGGAGTATGCTTTAAATGCAGATGAGCATGCACACTGAAACATTATGCCCCCTCCCCCCTCTCTCTCTCTCTTGTTCTTTCACTAAAACAAAACAAAAATCTTGTTGAGTACTTTTACTTTTATTGTAATTGGATTCTTTAGTTGAGAGCAGAATGAGACAGAAAATGTATGTTTATTTTGTTTGCTTGATCTGTTAGGTTCTTGAGTAGCATGTGTTCCATAGAACTTGTTCAAGGATGATCCCCTTTTTTTTCATACACTCACAAAATGATAATTTTTTTATTTTACATTATAATATTTTGTACACTGAAATTAATATTATATAATTTTATGTATGAAAACATTACATGAAATACGGGTAGTGGAAGTTCTTTTGCAGATAAAAGGTGATTATGTGTATTTGCTTATCCGCGTTATGCATCATTATAATTATCTGTCTGCTTTTCAAAGTTAATACAAAGTGTGCTTACTCATGTATGATATAATTTTACTGAGAAAGTACCAACCAAAGAATGTTTATGAAATTGATTAACTCATTTGAGTTTTAGATGAGATAAAACATTCAAGAAACACACTTAGTAAAAGCATTTTCAGCATAAATGTCAATAAAAACAAAGTCATTATAATAATAAAATGTTTAATTCCGTATATTCATTATGTTGTAACAAAAGGGATGTAACTTAACTGCAGTTTAATATGTTTTCTTGGCACTAATGTACTTGTGTTGATAGACACCAAACCAAACCAATCCTTGAGCTCAGTTTTAGTTACATTTGCATTTGTCATTTTTTGAAGTATTGGAAACCTTAAAACAGTTTCTTTTCTAAGTCAAGTTTCTGGACATTGTTACTATGAAGCTGAACTTTATAAATGAAATCTGTACACACATTTCCTATGTAATTGCTTAAAATGTTCATAATTACAGGTAATTTTTCAGTTGAATTTCATTATCTTTTCAGATATAAATGAATGTGCTGGAGTTAATAACTGTTCAGATGCTTGTCAAAATACTGTTGGAAGATATAGATGCACTTGCACACAGCCTGGGTTTAAACTTAACATTGAAGACAAAGTTTCATGCATCTGTAAGTTGTAATCCATGAGGTCATACAATGGTATAAGTGATAATCAGGTGACAAATATATCTTTTAGATATATGCAGACTGGCAAATTTGAGATAGAAATGTTATAGAACATTAGTTCAACACGTTTTCCATTTGAAAATTTAAACATAATGTTTCAATTATCTTTGACACTTTTTGCATTATGCTGATTCTATTAGTTATTCTGTAGAATTGAATTAATCAATTTTGTACTTCTCTGTGTAATGTTGTTAAGGCTGCTAGCATTTGTTGATAATGAAATCCTTTCAGTTTCAAGGTATTAATGTTATAGAGGTCTTTCAAAATAAAATTGTGACAGTTTTTCATTTCTCAACTGTTCACAGATAAATTAAAAATATGTAGGAGACAACTAAATATTTTTTATAGTTTTTAAATAATATTTGTGTCCCACCAGAGCTACAGGGGTGATACATATTGAGTTACTCTTGCATGTGTGTCTGTAAATCCATCTTTGTATGCATTGGGTTATGTATTGTGTTTAGATCAGTTTTCATGTATCGTGGTCTGCATTTATGTTCCATATTCACCTTTTTAGTGTCAATAAATCTTGATTTCAGCTGAAACTACCTGCGTACAAAGTGAAGTGAACTTCTGTTTGAACAAAAGTGCTTCCTGTGCTTCAGTATATAATAGAACCGAATGCTACTGTAAGAGAGGTTACCAATTTGATGCTGGCAACACCACCTGTATAGGTATTGTTCTATGTATCATTTTTTGCTTTTATATCTATACACACATGCAAATCATGTTGTCTGATTGTCCAGACTTGGCAGAAATCATTTTGCTTTACATGTATATCAATCGTTCCAAGTCAGCGACATAATGCTTCAGAAAGTCTCCCATTATCATGATGTTATGCATGTTCTAGAACATCAATAGACATATGAAGTCTCCTATATTCATCAACTGAGATAAATGATGCTTGAAAAGACCTTTAATATTTATAAAGTCAGGAGACATTATGCTTCAATAAGTCTTTAGTATTATTGTTGTCACACATCTAGAATAATGTCATGTCAGGGATATTTCAGTTAGTGTCACATATTCTTTATTTTATATATTTGTAGTATCATTACATTGCTAAAGATAACCATGATAGCTCAAGTTCATTTAGTGATGCAAAATTTTTTAATTAGACAATAATAGCATAAATTGTCAGTACATGACTTTTTTGTTCAGTTTATTTAAAATGTAATAATTGTTTCCCATAATTTAAATTAATGTGCTCTATACTTCTAGATTTCAATTGTAGCTGACATTTTTGTGGGGAAGGGGAGGGGCTTGAGAAGCTATTTTATAAGAACCTAAATCAATAGTTAAATTTTGACTTTTCCAGGTAAATTTTAATGTCAGTAGCAAATGTCCGACTTTATTTAGATAGCAATCCTATCATTTGTTCATGATAATTACATATAGTAATCTTTCATTCTTGCCATTGTTTCTTACACTTTCAGATATAAATGAATGCTTAAACAGTACTTACTGCCAGGAGACTTGCATAAATACAAACGGAAGTTTCGAATGTAGCTGCAGTATTGGGAAAAAGTTAGATGCTGACAAAAAGACCTGCATAGGTATGAGATAGTCAGATAGAAATACAAATTTGTTGTCATTGGAAGAAAGTAGGTGGACTTAGAGCTATGACTGCAATTAGGAATAATTCTGATTAGCTGGTATTGACAGTGATTTGTGCACGTGATAAATGCCATTCACTAGCTGTTTCACCTAACCTCCTTTCTTTGTTTTTACATCAAATACATTTACATGCTTATTGTGAAATATTTCATGTTTATTAATGAAATAAAGTTCAAATTTTAAATTATTTTTAGTAATTGTCTTGTATGTACATACATACATACATACATACATACATACATACGATGTTTTACTTTATTTTAATGGAGATCAGTTGGTGCTTTCGAATTATTCTGAGTTGTATGGATCTGTCTTTATAATGCTGGTCTTAAGGGCCATTAAAGTGACTTGGATTATAAAGAGGTATTTCAACAATGATATGATATAATAGATTATTAAACAATGAAGATAGAGTGAATGTTTACACCAGATCATATAATAATTGCTTTTTATCAACCAGTGACTGAAATGAAATTCATGGAGTAAAATTTACCGTTTTAAAAAGGGTCTATAACAATACTCTTGTAAGTGCGTTGTAAGAGTGATGCTGATATATTAATGGGTTTTGTTAATCGTTTTCATCATTTTACTGATATATCACGATCAAAATTAATGTTAACTAAACTTATTACAGGAAAAGAAAGTAGTCTTTTTATCGGTCAGTATTAATACCTATTCTTGGAAGTTTTGCAGTTCCTTATTTTTATCATGCAGAATGCCCAGAGAGGACCTATGGCATGAATTGTCAAAACACCTGTGCCTGTGTCACATCTAACACAGCAAATTGTTCCAAGACTACTGGAGTCTGCACATGTTTACCTGGATGGACCAACATCACCTGCGACACTGACATAGATGAATGTAAAACAGTCAATTGTACCTCAAATTCTGTCTGCAAGAATCTGAATGGGTCGTACACTTGTGAATGCATAAGTGGTTACCTAATGACAGCCAATGGTTTATGTCAAGGTAAAGTATATTTCATGCCATGTACATACTTAGATGGAATGAATATCCACATATATCTGATTTCACATCTGGCTAGGTTCATATATTTATTGCCATGTTCATACTTAGATGGAATGAAAATCCACATATATCTGATTTCATATCTGGTTAGGTTCACATAGGTATTGCCATTTTCATACTTAGATGGAATGAAAATCCAAATATATCTGATTTCATATCTGGCTAGGTTCACATATTTATTGCCATTTTCATACTTAGATGGAAGGAAAATCCACATATATCTGATTTCACATCTGGCTAGGTTCACATATTTATTAAAAGAGGATTTTTTGTTACTAAACAGAAATCAGTCCCAATTGTTTAAGCATGACTTCAGAAATCAGTCCCAATTGTTTAAGCATGACTTAGAATTAATTCAAACTGCTGTGTTTGCAGTCATGTCAAATCATCTACCATGTTTCATTCGGCCGGCTGACTGTGTTTTGTTTGCATGTATACTTATATGTGCAAAACCTGTATGTAGCATCATCGCTGAGTTTACCTGCTTATTTCAGTGGACCAGCTTTTATTATCAAACCTGCAGAGGGCAGTCTGATATAGTTCTTTAAAACATTTTTACCAAATAAAAAAGAAATTCATATTTTGTCTTGTACGACTGGTGCAAAACTGCTATTAACAGGAGTGATCCATATCAAGCCTAAAGTTCCCTAATATTCCTAATATGCCTCCTCAGATTGAGATTTCATATAATATGGATAGCGATATTACCGAAAACATTAATATGTTTGCCAAGAATAGAAATATTGAAAAGTATACCAGGGTCTGTTCTATTAATTTTACTTATCATCCTTGTGAGACTGCATGCAGATCAGAGTTTGTAGTTAAACTACTTTTGACAGCTATGGGACTACATGGAGTTTAGAGTCTATTATGTTAATTGTTCTTATGATAATAGTGGGACTGCATGCAGATCTGGGTCTGTATTATTAATTCAACTGATGATCATTGTGGGACTGCGTGCAGATCTGGGTCTGTATTATTAATTTTACTGATGATCATAGTGGGACTGCATGCAGATCTGGGTCTTTATTATTAAATCTACTGATGATCATAGTGGGACTGCGTGCAGATCTGGGTCTGTATTATTAATTCTACATATGATCATAGTGGGACTGCATGCAGATCTGGGTCTGTATTATTAATTCTACTGATGATCATAGTGGGACTGCATGCAGATCGGGGTGTGTATTATTAATTCTACATAGGATCATTGTGGGTCTGCATACAAAACAGTCTTTACTATTAATACTAGATATAATCATTTCCGTAAGCATTGCAGACCTAATCTGCTAAATATTATGTGAATGTATACTGATTTCAGTCATTACTGTTGATAGTTTGTTAATCACACACAGCTAATATATTTTACAATCATTCTTAAAAACTAAAAATAGTTTTATTTCATAATATTGTTTATTGATGCTTTTCGTGAGAAGTATTGTAGATTTTTTATGATTCCGCTCATTCATTCATTCAGTCATGGATGTAGGCATTAATAACAGGGTTCCCACGCTATCAGGAAAAAGCCAGGAGAAATGATACTTGTTTTCCCTACCATGAAAAGTCGTTGAATTTTGCAGATATTGACAAAAGTCAGGAAAAAAAACCAAGTATTTTCCTCAACAACTTGATGCCCAAAACAATTACATAATTGCGTCATAAATGAACTGATCGTGAATTCAATTTATTGAATTCTAACCAGAATATTAGGAAGTTGTAGTACGAATCATTTGGGTGCTTTCTGCAACTATATTTGTTGAGACAATCTATATGCTCAGTGGATTAGATTCATCTAGCAGACATTTTGTTTCAAAGACATCTCAATATTCATATATTTTTTTTATTTGGAAGGTATGAAAACCAGTGTAGTTTCACAAGAGGCATCCACTTAGCGGATGGGCTAGCAAACTTTAACATTGTTAAATCGATTTATACCTGCATGAAATTGATATTAAAATTATTTATTTTCTAAGAAATTGTGAGCATTAAAATCGTTAAATCTTTAATTTGCTGAAAGACGATAAAACTAATTTGTTATGAAATTTGAGCTGGTACTAGTGATTTTGATTGTTAGTCACATGAGCAAACAGAATCTCACAACCATCATTTTCAAATATTTTGAAAAAAATTAAATGAAAGTCATAGAGTGGTTATAATAATAATATTAATAATACAAAAACAAGAGGGCACAAGATTCTCCATATTTATTCCAAGACCAATTTTCGAAGTTGTGTTGTATCATGTGACTACCATGTTCACATGTGCTCTGTCAAGCAGTGAGTGGAACCAGACTATTACGCTTGAATCAGGCTGGCCTAGTTTCTTATTGTTCTCTAAATAAATATGTTGATAATTGTAAGTTCTTTCTGGTTTTTATAAAATGTATCCAACTTTCATTTAAAATAATTGAAATTTTGTACACCAACATTAAAAGGTTTGGTGTTGATATCAAGTGACAATCGGACTTCTGATGTCATTCTTTGAAATTTGTGAAGTCTTGCGACTATTACCACAAATGGCAAGCAACAGGTCAGGTTTCATCTATTCCGAGTTTTGTTTTGTCTGTCAGCAGATTAAATACATAACGATTATAATACTTGCCATTCTTGAGAAAAAAAAATAGCTTTCCTATCAGTTTTATACAGATATATGTCTGTTTAAATTTGACATGCCCACTGGAAAGCTATCTTGCGGTGGTGGCAGATTCAAGATATTTTATATGTAATTGCTCTGAACCCACACTTCATCCCAACTGTCCAAATGTGAAAAAAGGGGGTTGGAATATTCGGAGAAAACCCGTATTATAAACATTTTGAATATCTGCACTCAACTTTCAGTGCGAAACTATTACACCGTAACATGTAGCCTGATTCATTGATTTCAGATCTTAAATAGGACACAGGAGAAATGGGAAATTGTCGTCTCTTTTATTATATATTAAGAAATGATAAGAGCCCATGTATCAATACAGGTTTGGGGACTGGTTTATTAAAATATCAGAAGAAAAGTCGATATTACAGAAATTCAGTCCTTGTTCAAACAACAATATATAATTTTGAAGTCTTTTATCAAACTTTAAATCAAACCTATTGTAAAAATGTCTTTAAATGATGGAAATTTTAACCAGATTGTGTTAAGACGTTTAGGTTGGTTGAACATTTTGTAAGATTTTATTGGCACACATAAAGTCAGGGATAAAGTGTTTTTATTACAAGATAAGATTCTAATATTTTGCATTTATTAGGATTTTTCATACCATGATATGAAATGTGTATCTTGTATAACATGTACATATATTGCTCTAGAAATCTATAGAATAAATGGTTTGAAAGGAAACAAAATAATATATGCTTATTATGTTGTTTCCAGTTTGCAACATAATGCAGGTCAGCAAAGTAGAGTTAGAATTTGTGTTATGTTCATTGAAATGGCTTTAAATGTATTGGTAAGTAAAGAACAATGTTACCCCATTTGATCTGACTGAAGTGGAAGTGGAGAAATACAAAGTAAGATTGTTTATGTGAGAATATTTTCAGACCAGATTGATTTCATAACAAGACAGTCGCATGCAACTTGTATTTATTATCTCTCACAATAGTTTCTTAGCAGTTTAAAGTCACCATGTACTCATGTTGAATTGAAAAATGGACTTTTCAATTCAGACTTACATATTGGTCAAGTATGAATGACTTTTTTTAAGATTTAATGTACCATCTATGGTATAATAAAGCATTAGTAAAATTATATCAAACAAACATGTGTTGTCTAAATATTATTTTCCTTGTTTTATAGCATGTGACGGTACTCGCTATGGCAAAGATTGTGCATCCAGTTGTACATGTGTGGCCGACAACACTGTCTCCTGCAATAATGTGGATGGAAACTGCAGTTGCGTGCCAGGATGGAATGGAAGAAACTGTGAATCAGATGTGAATGAATGCCAAAATTCCACCATTTGTTCGGCTCAAAATAATACCATATGTGTAAATACCAATGGATCTTATACATGTGAATGCAACGCCGGTTATGTTAAAAAGAGTGGTGTGTGCACTGGTGAGTGTTTGATTCTTACACCTGTGATTATATGTTTTGAGCTGATGGCAAGCTCAATTTGCCTATTCAATACATTAAAGTTTTGTAGCAGTTACTTCCCATTGATGCAGCACTAGATTGCTACCTTTTGTGGAACAGATTTACTTTGTTTCATTAATAAAGTACATTGTTTGTGATAAATGATATCAAAATGTAATAGATACACTTATCAGTAGTTTCATATACATTAAACAGTTTACTGATACACATCCCCCTATATAAATATTTGAATTGATGCCATGCTCCATATTAAGTTTTGCAACAGTCACATCTCTTTGATGAAACATAAGATCAGGAGATTATCATTAGCTTTACACAGAGTTGTTAATGTTACACATTTTCAAGACAATTATCAATTGCATCTTTAATAAATTGTGCTAAAGCTGTTACCATAAATAAATATTTTTGCCAATTCGGTTTACAAAAGTAAATTCTTGGAAATATGTTACATCTGTGGGAACATTGATGATTTATAATATGTAGCCTTCGTATCAGTCATCTACTAGTTTAAACAAATTTCTGTTAAGTTCTTTTTTTTGTGGGGCACAAAGGTTTGTGGATTGATATAAACTAGGAACATAATGACCAAGCAGTTGAAATAAGTACCCTTTCTGAAATAAAAAAATGTGTTCTAACAAAACAGAAATCATGCACATGAAAGTAATACATTCACCGTAATCAAAAATTCAGTCTGAATTATTTTTTTATCAGATATTAATGAGTGTCTGGAGGGAACTCATAATTGCAGTGGCAAAGGACAGGAATGCAGAAATACTGTGGGAAGTTTCCAGTGTGTATGTGGAGCTGGATACCAGGGTGATAGCATCTCATGCACAGGTACCAGCTTTTTTGTCAGAAGGGATCTGTGATTCTTACTGATGCAGAGATTGTAGCGCATCACTTACAACACAGAATGAAATAAAATGACGGCAACATTAATTTAAAAAAACAGGGAAAAACTTTGTTTGCAGCCTAAATTTTAGACAGACATTTAAGGTTAAAATCCGATTTTTAAGTATGACAAACATTTTATCAGAGTCAAGCATTTAGTGTAGGAGCTATTGATGTAGCCACTAGCCAGATATGTATTAGACTGATGACATATAAAAAAAACTGACTTTTAGCTTGGAAAGCTCATTAAATTGCATGGTAAAAATTGAATGGGAATATTGATTAAATAACAAGGAAAACTGATTAAATAGCATGAACGATTGACTCAGAATATTGATTTTGCAAACAAAAACAACAATAATGACAAATGGAATTCTTTGTATCACAATATATTCCAACATAAACTATTATAATTTAGGATTATCCTTATTCAGTTGTACTGATTTGTCTATTATGACTGCAATGTTTTTCAGAATGTCCTAATAATACATGGGGAGTCAGCTGTATCAATAACTGCACTTGTAATTCATCCAACACTCTTCAGTGTAATAAAGCAACTGGCTGTGTGTGCTACTCAAACTGGACAGGTGTCAGCTGTGGTGATGATAAAAATGAGTGCGCGTTTGCTGAAACATGTCCACAACATGCTGACTGTACAAATTTCATTGGTGGATACTCGTGCCATTGCAATAAAGGATATATTTCCAGAGCTAATTCTTGTGTTGGTAAGTTTATGTGCCATTAAATTTTTATCTTGCCTGTCAGTAACCGATTCTCAAAGAGGCATCACTTCACAATGGCACCAGGGATGTCATAAATAGTGTTAATTTACTTTTGATTAAGACTGTAAGATGTAACTTGTACATAAATGAAATTAAAATGGAGCAGAATTAATGTGCCACAGTATTATACGAGATATTTTCAGATGTCTCTCATGCCTACATAATTCATTAGTGGCATTTACTTAGTGCAGGTGAGACTTACACAATACTTCCTTCCACAAACCCTTATTTATTTATTCACTTTTGCTTTAGTTTTAACTCATTTATTCCGGTTTTGATGAAATGATTGTCTGCTTCAGATATTCAGCAATTACTTTCCTCAATGTTTAGAAATAGTTAAACTTCTGACTATCTTATTTAAGATACAGAGTTCAAATGTCAAGGATTATAAGTATATTATGAAATATACCATTAACGGTTTCATAACATTGTGCACACTCCGCTAGTATGTGTGGAGATAACACTCCCCCGCCCCAACTCCATTTATTTCAAATTTATTTTACAAATGTGATGAAATTTCATCAATTTAAGTACAAAGTGAAAGGTGTAATGTTTAAGGCAATAATCAAGGATTGACAAAGTTTAGATATAATTGCTACTTCATTACAAGAGACAATGTGATGATAATCCTTATATTATTTACATATAGATTGTGTATCCCTATCTGCTCATTACATTTAATGAAAATCGAGTGAGTACAGTTTGATGTTCCTCTGTATTATTTATTCTTTAGTTCTCTGTCATTTTTTATTATAAATTCCAGTATATATAATTTTTTCTTGGTGTTGAAGTTGTATGATGTAGAAAATATATTAAACATGCATTCTTTTTCCTCAACAGCATGTTCCAACAACACATTTGGTAATGGCTGTGCTACAGTTTGTGCTTGTAATACTACCAATTCTGTTAATGCAGCTCAGAGCTGTAACAATGTTGATGGAGTTTGCCAGTGTAAAACAGGATGGCTTGAAGATTGCAACAAAGATAGGGATGAATGTGATGTTTCTCCTGCTATATGCGCTTTTCAAAACAACTCGGGTTGCCACAATACACCTGGATCTTATGAATGTTCATGTCTAATTGGATATGAAACAGTGAATAATACCTGTGTTCAGGGTAAGATACCAATTTCTTAGTCTTCTCTCTGGTGAAAGAGAGGTTGCACGTTTTCTGTGTAAAGTCTTGCATGGTCACATTTGTGAGATATGCATCAGCATAGAGATACATAGCAGTATGCCTGCTTCTTGGAACACTTGTTTCCTTTCTGCCATAAACATGTCTTGGCATTTGCAAATCAAATGATCTGTCAGTCCATTAGTTGATAAAGTTATCACAAGAACATGCATCATTGATTTATTAATGTTTTCAATAAATATTCACTTTTCAAACATACTTGGTTTTTGATCAGTTGTTGTAGAGTCAGACTATAGAATTTTTTTATACTCTTTCCTTGGCTGCTAAAATGTCAATATTTAAGGTCCAAGTTTTTACAGCTGACAAGAAATTGAACAAATCCTGTTAAAGTCTGACTCCACCGTGACAAAATGATTGAACAAACCCTGGTATAATCTGACTCAACAGTGACAAAAAATTTTAGCAAACCCTGGTTTTGTTGGAATCAACAGTGACAAAAAAGTTAAAGATCTACATTAAAGATAAATTTGAGACCTTTCTTGAAAATGAAAAATGTTTGGTAACTTGTATTATTTTTTTATATTACTGTGACCCATTAAGAAATTGCACTAAATCTTAATTTCTGAAGCCATAAAAAAGATTAGAAAATACAGAATGTTTATTTGAAAATCAGTTTTTTGGAAGGGGAAAAGAAAGATCTACCTGTGTATGCATGTATTATTAAAAAACAAATGTTATTTTTTTGTTTCTTTTTAGGTCCAACAATCACAACAACACAACAAACTGTTCCAAGTAAGTGTGTTCATTATTGAATTTTTAATATTTAATAACAAGAATATTATTGTACAATGATTTTTTTTTCTTGTTTGGTATGCTTTTAAGCTTATTTCAATTAATGTAATTTATGTTTTTACCCAAATATTCTAATGTTCTCTTGTAACTAGTCTTAAATTATCAGGAGCTGCTTTTTTTCTGCTCTGGTACAAGAAAGTAGGATTTCAAAAGCTGTTAAAATCCACTTAAGCCTAGAAGATAGCTAAGCACTATCCAGCAAATTAGACTGTTCTGGTGGCCTAATGGTTTGAGCATCTGCTTCGGATGTGGGAGGCCTTTGGCCAAGTCATACCAAAGACTTACAAAAAATGCTACTAACAGCTGCCTTGCTTGGCACTCAGCATTAAGAGATTAGTGTTAGGATAATGTGATTGGGTGGAACATCATGCTCGATGTCTGTGTTACTATGCCCCAGTACTAGACATCACTATAAGCTGCCACACTGCCGACACTGTAGCAATATGCCTGAAACATTGTTAAAGCTATGTTAACAAAATCAAAACTAAACACACACACACACCAGCAAACTAGGGGACTTTGTATCTTGATAGATGTGTGCACTGTATTAAAAATGACATAATTGTTTTCCACATGTCTATAAATACACAATTAAAATATGAGTTAGTACATGATTAACAACCATGGATGTATTTTCAGGAATCAAATGTAAACATTATCCCATTTGTGCAAAAAATTGTTTTTCAAGTTTATAATATATTTACTTCATAATAATAACTATCCACAGGGAAATCATAAATACAGTGATCACATAAATATTATCTACTTTCCCACTTCACAGCACCTCATAGATAAGATTAAAATGGTTGCTTTCTATAGCTTATTAACCTGTCTTAAAAAAGATATTGTGAATTTGTTTCTAACACCTCTAGTCAACAGTTAATGGAGACATCCTTTTAAAATAATCATCACAAAATTGATATACTATGAGTTTAAATTGATAGGTTTTATTCATTATATGAAAAAAATGGAAGGTTTAAATTCTGAAATTTCATTCCTTCTTTGTAGCAATTCTTTGTTTATTTGTTTGTTTGCTTTTGTTTGTTAGCTTTAACAGTTTTTAAGTCATATCGCTACGATGTCTGCAGTGAGGCAGTTTATAGTGATGTCTAGCACTGGGGCATCATGCTGCAAACATGTAGCATGATGTCCCAACCAGTCACATTATCCTGACTCCAGGCTGACCAGTCCGAACGCTAACCTCTTAATGCTGAGAATCAAGCGAGACAGCTGTTAGGACCATTTTTTTAAGTCTTTGGTATGACTCGACTGGGGATCAAATACACAACCTTCCGTTTCCATGGCAGATGCTCTAATCACTAGGCCACCGGAGCAGTGTAACAATTGTTAAGATGGTTATTGAATTCATGTGTGCTGGAGTCATTTGAAGTTTTTGGATACAGATTTTATTTTGGTATTGTCATATGTCATGAATCCTGAGTGTCATAGTTGTTTAATTAGACAGCTTTGCCACTTGATCTCCTTTCACCTGTATCCATGCTGTGACCTATGACATGTTCAAGGTCATTTGAAAATCTTGGTCAAGGTTTTTTAATAAGTAAGCTTCTTCGTGGCTGCAGGTCCCAAAACCTGAATGGACATGTATACTTGGATGCTTTGATATCGACACAAGTTTTTTTATTTATTTTTTATGGTTTAACACCATTTTTCAGCAAAATATAGGCTATACATGGCGGCCAGTGTTAATGGTGGAGAAAGAACTTAGAAAACCCGGGAAAGAACCACCAACCCCCGAGAAGCTACTGGCAAGCTTTATCACGTACCCACATTGGCTGAATCCGAGACTCGAACCCACGCAGACAGAGGTGAGATGGCAGTGATCCATAATGGACAGCGCTTTAGACCACTCGGCCAATCAGGGCCCCCATATTGACACAAGGCTATTTTAAGTTCTTTGTTTTCAGTTCATGCCCATGTATTTTCATGTGTCCTAAACACAGGATTTGTAGAAAGCACTGCACTTTCTTATTTATGCATTCCCACATCCTTCCCTTCCTTTTCCAGGACCCTCAAGTGATTCTCATTGTCTTTTAAAATTTAAAACACAATTATTAGATTAGAATATATAATTCCTTAAAATTTGATGTCATTATTTTTTCTTTTTCTTTTAGCTGGCAAAAAGATCATTGAGACAAGCATTTCTCTGAATTTTACATTCAGAAAATATGAAAATTTGGAAGTTAAAGCAACTTATGAGGAATACCGAGTTGCAGTTTTAAATATGGTAAGTATTGTTGATTACCTGTTTTTCCAAAATGTAAAAATTACCTTTGCAGATTTAAATTTGGTGCCAGTTAACAGGAAGTATATTTATGATTTTCAAGCCTGTTGCAATATATATTCTATATGCAAGCGCATAAACTTTGTATAACATTTTATCAAGCTGATTTTGATCTATCAGTAATTGGCTTGCTGCTTGTGAATGAAAGTATTTTAGTAAACTAAGCTTCTATGAATAATTTTGGAAACAATAAAACTTGCTAACTTTTTTTGTCATGTTTTTTCACTTTACTTTATTAAATTTGTAAACACACAAAAATCTATCAGAAATCAGGTCTTTTGGTTTGCATGCTTTTTGTTGGTTTTAATTGCATTATACAGATTATTGACTAGGTATTACTGAAGAAATGAAGCCAAGTGCTCTCTCCCAGTATCTGCTGTATTAGCTAATTTCCGCTGAAATTGAACTTGTGATCCTTGGATTACAAGTCTGATGTTGTAGCAACTGAGCTAATACGCCTGCTTGTATCAGAGCTTATTTGCTTTCTTCTTATAGATAACTTCATATTAGTGTCCTCAATAAACCTTCAGCAGTTTAGGACTGAAACAAGGAAATGAAAGGGGCTGTATAGAGAAATAACACTTATAACAATAGTCTTGAAGCTGTATTACAGCATATATAAATACAATGCATAAATAATATACTGAAACAAGGAAATGAAAGGGGCTGTATAGAGAAATAACTCTTATAACAATAGTCTTGAAGCTGTATTACAGCATATATAAATACAATGCATAAATAATATACTGAAACAAGGAAATGAAAGGGGCTGTATAGAGAAATAACACTTATAACAATAGTCTTGAAGCTGTATTACAGCATATATAAATACTATGCATAAATAATATACTGAAACAAGGAAATGAAAGGGGCTGTATAGAGAAATAACACTTATAACAATAGTCTTGAAGCTGTATTACAGCATATATAAATACTATGCATAAATAATATACAAAAGGTGGTGCAGTTGAAATTATTTGCTGGTAGGCATCAACCTATTGATTTGCATTTTATTCTGTTTTGCTGACACTATGTACAGTGATGAACATTGGGGATTAATTCATAAAATGATACTACCTGCTCCAGGAAAAGTAGGTCACATGCAAATATTTTAAATTTCTAACACTGAAGTTATTTTGTCTTGCTTCATCTTATTTTCTGCAAAACTTATGTTCAGTCATGATTAATATGCAAAAGTAGTTAACAGTGCCTTAATTATAACCTCTACTGATTATATTGTTGAGTTGAGGTGTGAGTCATTTCATTTTTTAGGATTTGTAATCCTGCTTATGAAATGTAGAGCACAGGTACCAGCATTTTATGCTGTGAGGATTTTGTAAAGTACAGGGAAATCCTAGAATAACGAGTTTCATAAAACATGAATTCAAAGATGGCAAGGTCTTGGCATTATTTCTGAAACTTGGCAATAATTTACCCAGTGTCCTGAAGCTGTAGACATCTTTAATGCCACAAGAGACCATTTATTAACACTTTTGCAAAATATGTTGTTTTTTTTACAGAAAAAGTCATACATCAATTTGCTTTTTGCTTATTTTTGAACAATGTTTGGTCCTTAGAAAGATGGCATTTATTAATGTGGCCCAGTGAGACAAGCATAATTAAACTTTCTGCGGGATTATTGTTATTTTTGTACCCAAATATGTCAGAGCTGTTCCATTAAATCATACATTGAACCCAGGGGCACATGCATAGAGATGGGTTTATAATTTTCTTATTATTTAAATATCAATTCTGTGAAATCAATGTACTCAAGCATATATTTTTTAAAACATTGTGTTTCCTAGGTACCATGTATGTTTAAATTGAACAGCCCTCAAGAATAAGTTGAGCATTACAAAAAACTCTCCATGAAATCATTTATTTTATATTTCTTTATTTTTTCTCTAGCTAACCTCTTACTATCGGCGTCATTTGGAAACTAATTTTGTTGGAGTCAACATTATAAGAATAAGGTAAGTGGATCCTTCATTTTATTAATTTACAAGTTTCATCCAAATTTACATTTTTTTAAAAAATATTACATTTGCATAATGATAATGATAATGAAACAAATGTAACAAATATCATAGATTTCTGCTATACAATTTTGGTAACTTTAATATTATTTATAGTTACATAATGCCTGGGTCATGTAAATAATAATGTAATTTATGAAATTCATGGATGGAAAAATAGAGATCTGAGCAGATATATAGAATAGAAGAACACATGCCCCTGCAGATTTGGTGACAGGTACAAGAATTGATGATGCGTTGGCTGGGTGTGTGGCTACAAATCTTACATGTTCATTGATGATCCAGAATCTATGAATTCAGCTAGCTAACTCAAGATAACATTCCAGACAGACAGACAGATCCTAAGCAGTTTCAGTTTCATGGTCTACTCTTTATTGAGGAAGGGTCAAATGTTTACACAGACTCCACAAACTTAGTGGTTCTTCCATCCATTGGTCTTTCTTCAGATTAGAGGTGGGGGCATCCAGTGAATTTTTATAGCATTGAGGTGGAAACACATTAAATTTTTACCTACATCGACTAGTTAACTAACATGTCTGCTTTCATTTACAGGAAGGGCAGTATCATTATTGAATTCACCTTGGAGATAATGGACATAACTGCAGCAGACATAACATTAGCAAAGGCTAATTTGGCTCTGGCCCAAGGTACAACAGTTGTATTGCAAGGACAGTCTATTTATGCCCAAAATTTGACTGTTGAGGGCAAACAAGGTGAGTACCAGATACTTATATTATATTCATAAGTATCTCTTTCTAATTATCTGTATGTTTGCTGTGAATTCACCTCTTTAACTGGGTACCAATTTCATGATTTTGTGCTTGCTTCAGACCATGATTGGACTCGACCAAAATGTGATGCCTGATCGTTTTGATAACTTTAAAATCCACCACTAAAAATGTAATTTTCACACAACCGCAACTACTGGGACACATAGGAATAAATGCATTCAGAATTGTTATGTTTCTTCTATGAAAATAAGTACAGTAATATATTAAGATCATTAATAATGGAGCTCAACATAGTAATATAATCTAACATTCTTCGGTGTTGTGTATTTCAGTCCCAGCAGATGCTAAACCTGATGATCTACTGTGTACATTATATATCCTCAACATTGGAGGAAGCTGTCCTTCTAATTATGAATGTGTTGTGTCAAATGGAAATCCAGACTGTCAGTAAGTAGTTGATTTTCATAGTTCATGTTCATATTTATTATTGAAGGGATTTTCAAGAAAAAGTGGAGAGAATGTGATTCTGTCTGTTAAGCAAGTTCATTGATATGGTCATTAGTTTATTTTGTCATGTATTTTCGATACTTCTTGAAACAGACTTCAAAAGTTTTTCTCTTGTCTGTCATAGAAGCAAAATTATGGATGTAAGTTTGATTTATTGACCTATCAATGCTATGATTATGTCTTACAGGTTTTGCACAAATAAAACATCTTCGAGTGGTGTATATATAAAACACTGCATTCTAAAGAGCTAGGGTTTGTATGAAAATATGCAGGTTTCATGTTCTTGGTATCCATGGCAGAAGTAACATGATCAGCATTAATTTCAAATTTATTTTTAAAGTTGAACATTGTTTTCTTATTTTTGTTAACCATTTTTATGGACTACACTTTATTGGATCTGTATACATTTTTTCCTTTTCCTTAAAGTCTTGCATTTGAAGTACACATTATTACATATTTAGCATTGCTTTTGTATTCCTGAAATTTGTGCATAAGCAGTACGTACTATTTGCAGATGTAGGCATATGTAGCATTGCTTTTTGTGTTCCAGATTATTGTGAATAAATGAGTATACATTATGGCATATATATCATTAGACTAAATTGTAATGTATTGTGAATCTAGTGTTGCTTAATGATTCTTCTCTAGAGTTTAGATTCATCACCTGGTGTGGGGTATAACTGTCACTGGGGTTATCTAAAGTGGTCTTTGTGATTTGGTTATTTAGTATTTTTATTGATACGAAAATGGGATGTATTTAATTTGGAGCATTTTTAGCATTAGTGTAATTAATTAGCATTAGTATAATTTATGTGACTATGGAACTGTGGTTTGTTCTTTACGATTACTATATCATGTTAGACGGCCATTTCCTTCTGAACTGGGAAAGTGGTCTTATCAAACGGGTGGCCTTTCCAGAGAGGGAATAAACTTTTTGTGAGAAGTATAAGTAATGTACGTAGCAACAAAGCAACATACACCAAAGAATTTAATATCTTAATTTTTTATCTTTGTTTAAAAGAAATGTTAATTATTAAAAGGTTCTTCTTGTTATAATAATAGATTTATTTCAACTGAATATACATTATTTTTATTCTTGGTGTAAGCGTGATATGCGAGTGGTTATTGTTGTCATGCACTATGAAAAACCAATTTTTAAAAAAAACCATTTAAATCTTGATACACATAATTCTTTTTCCATCTGCTAAATTTTCCCTGCTAATTTGCAAACAAAATTTTTGTCAAGTGGATGAAATGTCTTTGTAAAGGAAATGATAAACGTGTTGTCATGTGATTTTTAAGTCTTTGTGTGGTACCCTGTTTTGTTCAAGGGTCTCTGTGTGTGTTAATGCACAAAATCTATGTTATGCCTATGTGACCCAGTTATGATCTTGACAAATAACATCTGGTTATAATCATCAAAGAGAAGAACTTGACAGATGTGTGATTAAAAAAACATATAACATTGTCGAGTCCATTTCCTGTAAAACATCAGCTTTTTTAGACTGATAATGATTAGTCTTAGTGTTACATGTACTTTAGTCAACACTTTTTTCAGTAATGGAAACTTGATATTGGGAGACATGTATCGACGATAGATATAATCTGATTATTTACCTTATGTCACAATATGAATTAATTAACTGTTCTAGATACATTTGAAAAAATTGTGGCTGCTAGTGAGGGGTACATTTTAAAATTTATACTAATATGCTGGCGGGCCACTTGTTATATTAGAGGGGTGGCATTTCTCGAGGGGTACTTTTGAAACAAAACTTGTAGGTGCCAAGACATTCTGGCCATATAATTGTACGGGGGGGGGGGGGCATTTAAGAGGGGAACTAATGTACATTATTATGGATTTTTTAAAATTTCTATTTCAGGCCAAGAAAGACTTCAGGTATGGATTTGTTCTATTATAACTTTTTTAACATTAATATTACATCATAGACAATTTATCACATTTTCTAAAATGAAAATCAGTTTCGGTTATGTGAAACTATTTTTCTTTCTTAAATTTTCTAGTCTTTACAAGAGATATAAGGCATGTTTCAAGTATTAATTTTCAATCATATATAATGCTGTGGTTGTTTTTATTTTTGGATTGAATGCATTATTTTGTCAATTAGCTCATTGATTTATTTATGATAACATGAAGATTTTTAAGTATTTTATTGGTATTATTATTATTATTATTATTATTTACAGATAATTTTGACCTGGTAATTGGCCTGGGTGTTGGAATACCACTTTTCTTCCTCTGCTGTCTCATAATAGTTGTCATTGTAATTTATGTCATGAGAGCACGAAAATGGAAACCTTCCAATGAAGATCTTGAAAGGTTAAATTATATATATATATATATATATATATATATATATATATATATAGAGAGAGAGAGAGAGAGAGAGAGAGAGAGAGAGAGAGAGAGAGAGAGAGATATATTAAAGTAGTACTAGTTGTAGATTTGATGAGGACTGTTAAGGAATAGTTAAACAGCAAGGAAATGAAATTGTCATGGTAAATGAAGGCATTTTGTAATTAATGTGATTCATATTTATCTAGTTATGATAGGAGGTATCCTTGACAGAAAAATGTGCATTACCATATGCCCTGCATTACATCATCAGTTAAGAACATGTACTTGCTTGAATCCGGGAGTATTTACAGTCAATCATTTATGATCATACAAGTATTGTGTATGTCCAATGTGATTCTACCCTTCAATTAGTAATTCTCATTTATGCAAATTTGTATGAATTTTTTGGCCATTTAAATCTTACCATCAAGCACAACCTCGTTATCAGAATTTATGTTTATTAAACAAATTATGCAATAATCAAAATTCTGTTTCATTGCCATACCACAAAAATTGATGCTGACAATAGAAGCTTCATAGCAACTCCATTATTACTTTTTCGGTTAGAAATTATTTCCAAAGATTAAACTGAAACATACTTTCATTTTCTAGAACATCTATAAGTCAGGGATTCTTCCCGTCTGTGATGCCTACAAAGATATCAAGTTGGGGACGCACTGGTGGGCCATTCTATAATCAGCAAGTTTGGGAGGAAGACTCAAGTGCATCAACCTCCAGCAACAACAGCAGAAATAACCGTAGTATAAGAAACATACACCATGACTTTGAGAACGTGTACCAAGGAGAAATGAATGATATGGATATCACAGGTTTGTTTGCCTAATTTGTAGGAGCTTGGTGACATGTAGGTATCACTTTTATGGCAGCAAATGCAGCATCAGTGTTATGAAAATAATAAATAATATCTTTTTGTTAAAGTCTTTGTGAGCAGAGCGAAGTCATAATCACATTGTGTAACCGCTCTGGTGACCTAGTGGTTAGAGTGGATGCTGCAGGCGTGAGAGGTCATGGGTTTGATTCCTGTTCGATTCATACCAAAGACTTCTAGAAATGGTACTAACAACTGCCTTGCTTGGCACTCAGCATTAAGATGTTAGTGTTAAGACTGGTCTGCCTGGTGTTAGGATAATATGACTGGTTGGGACATCATCCTACAGGTCTGTGGCACGATGCCCAATGCTAGACATCACTATAAACTGCCTCACTGCTGACATCATAGCGATATGACTGAAAAATTGTTAAAGCTACGTTAAAAATCCTAATCAAACAAACATATAAGCATTGTGTGACTCAGGTGAGACTGAGGTTAAACACAGGTGAGCTACTATTGAGTTTCATAAAAATACCTGTTAAATTTTAACTTTTCATTACTATAGTACTGCTTGCTTTTGTCAGATTTTTAGTTAAAGTTTTCAAAGTCAATTAACTTCTTCAATGGAATGATATTAATATATAATTAAGGATTCTGTCCGGGTTTATTATGTATATTTGGCTTGTCTATGATGGATGTATTCACAACAGCAATTAACAAAATTTGAGTTAAAGCTGTCAGAAGTAGTATACTTTGCTGGTTCTTTTTTTTGTTTGATATTTTTGGTGTAATACTTTGATCATATGCCTAAAATTTGAGTGTACACAAGTGCCCTTTCTTGCAAGCTTAAGAACAGTGTTGTGTAATTCTAAAACCATTCAAAGATTAGACATCTTCCACAGAACTATTGTGTAGTCACAGGTTAAAAAAAATATTAATTGCCTTACTGACAAAGTTTTGTTGGGGTTGGCAGGTTTTTTTTGTTCAATAAAATTTTTGCTAAGACACATCTTGTTTTACCAAACCTTGGTTTAGACACAAGTTAGACACCATGTTCATGAAATTCTTGTTTATACACAGGTCAGACACCTGTGTTGATTTAGTTCACATACTTGGGTAATTGCTCCATATTTTTTGTTGTTGTAATATGTCCGATTTTCTTGTTGTAATTAATAAAGTAATTAATTATCTGTAAATTACTATGGACGAATTAAAAAGTGATATTTATTCTCATACTTACAGTTTAAGATTCTGGTCTTGTTTCTTTTAGAGACTTTTGATGTGCACATAAATAATTCAGTTCTAAGACATGTATATTTCATTTTATTTTTAGCATATAACAATCAGAGGGCATCCAACTTTTCGTGGGATTTCATGTATAATTATGTTAATCCAGATCAAAAGGTAAGTTGTTTCATTTCATTGGTAATAATGCACAGTAAGACTACAAAAATTAATTAAGGACAGAATTGCATTAGCTTCATGGAGTAAATGAGAACAAAATATATATATCAAAAACTTAGTACAATTTATCATAGCTAATAGAAAAAATGTCTTTATGTCAAGAAAAAAACTTTTCTGCACAAAATTTGTATATTTTACAGTATTTTTAAATTGTGACTGAGCTTTCATTTTCTATTAACCTGTTGTATAGTTGTCATATTTCATAGTGTAACTTTGCATCCCATAGTATCCAAATGCCAATTCATTGTTGTTTTTTTTAAAACTAGACTATTTACAAACGTTTTCATGAAAGACTGCCTTTGCATTATTCTAAGAAGTAGTATAATCTCGTCTGTGAAAACCAGTTTCTGTCTAAAGTATAATGAATGTTGCTTTTAGAAATATTATGTTGCCTTGGGAATAGAAAAAGTTTATGTTGAATTGATGCTTGTGCATATTCAGAAATTAAATTTGGTTTAACTACTTTTCTCATGGATTACAAGCTTTTTGCTCTTTGAGATGAGACTGTTATATTTATCAGTTCTTTATGTATAAGCCCATTCAAAAATGATTTCAATTTAGTTTGAATCTTTAAGTGTTCTTAATTTTCATATTGACCACTCCTGGGACTTTTCACAAAATATTCTGCAGAGATAAAATTACTACAGTAGCTCTGTGACCATGGTTGAAAATTTGTTCTATAACACTGAAAACTATGCAGAAAAGGTCAGTTCAACATTTTGACTCAACTTTCTATGTAAAGCCCATGAGTAACTCGTCTCTCTAATATATTCATGTTTCATTTAGACAGTTTGTCTTTTATCATTCTATGTAAGTATACATTACTATCTTATAAAGGAATTTAATTTGCTTTGCATATTTTTTTGGCAAATCAATTGTATTTCATTACTCATAACTGCAGTTAAATGTTTTTTTTTCTCTCACCATTTTAGTATGAAATTAAAAGACCACAGCATGATATGCAGCCTAATCCTATATATACGGTATGTATTGAGATAAATACACCAGTCTTTGTTGTCAATCAGTCAAGCTGGCCTGGCTTTTATTAATTTTAAGCAGAGTTTGATTTAACATTAGGAATGCTGACATAAATTACTGTAAAAGTGACAATATGTTTTCATATGAAAATTAATTTTAATAGGAACATCATATTTGGCATCTTATTAATATCAAATTTGGTACCGTATAAACATTACATATGATAAAATGTGAATATCATACTTGTAACTGAATATGTACATACACATATATACACTATTCCAAAGTTGGATCCTGTTAGGACTAGTTGGCTTGGTGTCAGGATAATGTAACTGAGTGAGACATGATGCTACATGTCTGGAATGATGCCCCATTGCTAAACATCACTATAAACTGCCATACTATATATATTGTAATTACATTACTTCAAAACTGCTATTGCTATGTAAAAATCCAAATCACACACACAAGCAAATATGGTATATATCTGTATATCCATTTGGTCCTTTGTCTATCTATATGTCTGTATCCATCTCTACTTTTGTCTCTCTATAAGTCTGTATCCATCTCTACTTTTGTCTGTCTATATGTCTATCCATCTCTGCTTTTGTCTCTCTATATGTCTGTATCCATCTCGACTTGTGTCTGTCTATGTCTGTATCCATCTTTGCTTTTGTCTCTATATGTCTGTATCCATATCTACTTTTGTCTATCTATATATCTTTATCCATCTCTACTTTTGTCTGTCTATATGTCTATCCATCTCTACTTTTGTCTGTATATATATATCTATCCATCTCTACTTTTGTCTCTCTATATGTCTGTATCCATCTCAACTTTTGTCTATCTATATGTCTGTATCCATCTCTACTTTTGTCTGTATATATGTCTATCCATCTCTACTTTTGTCTGTCTATATGTCTGTATCCATCTCTACTTTTGTCTATCTATATATCTGTATCCATCTCTACTTTTGTCTCTCTATATATCTGTATCCATCTCTACTTTTGTCTATTTATATGTCTATCTATCTCTACATTTGTCTATTTTTATGTCTGTATGTCCATAATTCCATTAAACATCTGAATCTATCTGTCCATTTGTATATCTATTACTTTATATCCATCCATCCTTTTGTCTTTCTATCGATCCTTTGTCAATATGTCTGTATATAAATTGGTATTTTGTCTTTGTAAAGGATTAGGTTGCTTCCCTTTTTGGGGTGGGGTGCTTCCATTTTATTTAAATTAATATAGAAGACCCACTCTGGCTTGTTTTTATCAGAAATTGAAGTAGTGATAGAGAGATGCAAAGCTCTGTGCCCACCTGTCAGCGATGCCTACAGTTAAATTAATGATTATATTTATTGAAATTTAGATAACAACAATTTAATATAATTCAAACAGTATTCTCTCAAATACAATTCAGCTAATATCATATCACTCCACCAAGTGATGGCCAGGGTCATCCTTTGAATTAGTGTATGAAATTTTCCCTTCTATCCTGAGTCTTACTCATCTGTATGTTTCTTCTCTTTTCCTTTGTCTTCCTCTGTTCTTTCTTCTACTTCTCCCTCTGTCCTTCTTTCTCTCTTTTGTATCCCAGTGACTCAAACCACAGCTGGGGTAATTCCATCTGGTCCCTCAACCTTCCTTCTATCTTCTCTTTGTCCCCCAGAGACTCAGACCACAGCACTGAGTACTTCCCTCTGGTCCCTAAAGCGTCTTCCCTTTTAGTCTCCCAGAGACTTGGACCACTGCACTGGGTATTTCCCTGTGGTCCCTAAATGCTTCTAAAAATCACATACACAGACATTAGCAAAGCATATACCTTTTGCTACGTAACACACACTAGGATTAGTATCGTCAGATATGCCATTACTGTTTTCTGGTGACGCATTAGTTAGTGCCCATCGAAATACACATTCTCCCTGTTAAGTGTACACGGTAAATATATATATATATATATATATATATATATATATATATATATATATATATATATATATATAATTCTCAATCTTATTATATACAAAGCAATAACATATAATCAGACACATTTCTGTACATTCACTTCTACAAGTGTACACAGCTATGCAAATTCATGCTCTGATATATTCAAACATGATTCTCCTACAAGTATACACAAATAGACAAATTCCTATACTAATGTTGCACACCATAAAATATGTTAACTATCAAAATGGAAAGGTTTTATAATATAATTTGAGTCAGTTATGTAAGTTTTGTGTTTTTTAATCATTTACTTGTCAAAAGTCAGGTTGAGTACGAAGGTAGTTTTTGATACAAAATGATACTGTGGTTGACATTTTTTTGTTTATATCTGCTTTAGTAGAAGATTATTGTATATAATCACATGTAAACAAAGATCCTGATCTGCCATAGCATCTGCAGATCAGGGTCTGTTGCTTTTATCTAGTGATTACTCACAGATCCAGATCTGCTGGTATTATATGTGATGGCAGATCGAGATCTGTGCAATTTTCAATTTATATGTTAGCTCTTGTTTTCCTTCCTTAATAAGTATAAATGAAATAAAATGATAAAATTTTAAAATTCATTTTGACATAATATTCAGAAATGTTACTGATTGATTAATATTTTTTTGGCACATCAGATTAATGAACCAAATCTGTTTTGCTCATAAAGGTGTGATATACCATTTCTCCTTTGAATACGTTCCCCAATCACATTACTTTAGGGATATTAGCCTGCTACCTCGCGAATCCAGCCCTACCAAAAGACGAAAATTCGTCTTTCCTGTCTATGTCATATAGACAAAGGGCAATAACTCTTGCCCATTACCTCCCCTTGCCGCCCGTTAGGTGTCGCTTCTTTAGTTTTTTAGCTTCGCTTACGCGAAAACACGTACAATTAGACCTCCAATGAATCCAAGCCATCTTAGTGTAAATTCTGACCATCCGAAGTTAAATTTGGAATTACTGTGTTGGATAATCATTCCTCTACAGGTCGTATACATTATTTTACAATATTTTCCAATTTGAGTGACTTTGTCACCTTTTCTAGACTTCGGACCAGGTTGCAACGTGGTCAAAGCATGTAATACATGTAGCACTCAATAATTTCGCTTATTCCGTATGTAACGTTTACGATATTAGCGACTAATAACGTGCTGCATTGATAATGTGTGCTGTATTTATCTTCTTTGACGTTTCAGTAGACTTCAAAAAAGTCTTTGAACGACCAATTGCGACTATTTAATGGCGGACTTCGTGTTGTAGTCACGAATTCACGCGACACTTAATCATTTCGCTTCCTCCGTTAGTTACGGTTATGGAATAGCGACTTAATAGCGTACTGAATTGTTAATTTGTGCTTTGTTTATCTTCTTTCCGTTTCAGTAGACTTCGCCTCTGAACGACCAGTTGCGACTATTTAATGGCGGAATTTCGTGTTGTAGTCACGAATTCACACGACACTTAATCATTTCGCTTCCTCCGTTAGTTACGGTTATGGAATAGCGACTTAATAGCGTACTGATTGTTAATTTGTGCTTTGTTTATCTTCTTTCCGTTTCAGTAGACTTCGTCTCTGAACGACCAGTTGCGACTATTTAATGGCGGAATTTCGTGTTGTAGTCACGAATTCACGCGACACTTAATCATTTCGCTTCCTTCTTTAGTTACGGTTATGGAATAGCGACTTAATAGCGTACTGAATTGTTAATTTGTGCTTTGTTTATCATCTTTTCGTTTCAGTAGACTTCGTCTTGAACGACCTATTGCAACATGCTCACGGTGATAACTAGTGTGGTCATTAAGAGTTAACATGGCACGGAATAATTTGACTACTCCGTTAATAACGGTTATAGTATTATCGAATTAATAATATGCTGAATTTTTTTTAATCTGTGCTTTGTTCTCTTCTTTTGTCGTTTCAGTAGCAAAGTCGACAACGAAGGCATGAATGGCAAAATGGGTGTTGGCAATGTGGAAATGGAGGAAATTATGTTGACATGGTTTAGGCTGCCCAGTGGATGTAAATTTCACCGCAGGTCCGTGCATGGCTTTCGGGCCTGTAAGTCCGGACGCATGGAGTCTAGGCTGGATCAATTGGATCCATTTTATTATGCACTTTCGCCGTCCGTCCAGCCGTCCGTCCAGCCGACACCGTCAGTTCAGCCGGCACTTCAGCAGGCACCAACCGGCACTAGCCATACATCCGGCACCGTCCGTTCAGCCCAAATGGCACCGGACGGCCAGCCGACCTTCCAGCTGGCATCAACAGGCACCGGCCGTTCAGCCCAAATGGCACCGGCCGGCCAGCCGACCTTCCAGCCTGCATCAACAGGCACCGGCCGTCCACCCGGCAACGACCGTTCAGCCCAAATGGCACCGGTCGTCCAGCCGACCTTCCAGCCGGCATCAACCGGCACCGGCTGTCCATCCGACAACGACCGTTCAGCCCAAATGGCACCGGTCGTCCAGCCGACCTTCCAGCCTGCATCAACAGGCACCGGCCGTCCACCCGGCAACAACCGTTCAGACCAAATGGTACCGGTCGTCCAGTCGACCTTCCAGCCGGCATCAACCGGCACCGGCCGTCCATCCGGCAACGACCGTTCAGCCCAAATGGCACCGGTCGTCCAGCCGACCTTCCAGCCGGCATCAACCTATGCAGGCCGTCCATCCGGCAACGACCGTTCAGCCCAAATGGCACCGGTCGTCCAGCCGACCTTCCAGCCGGCATCAACCTGCACCGGCCGTCCATCCGGCAACGACCGTTCAGCCCAAATGGTACCGGTCGTGCAACCGACCTTCCAGCCGGCATCAACCTGCACCGGCCGTCCATCCGGCAACGACCGTTCAGCCCAAATGGCACCGGTCTTCCAGCCGACATCAACCTGCACCGGCTGTACATTTGATTTACGGAGATTATAGTGATGTACCCGTCAGTCAATCTGTACTACTGGTTACATATCACTACCATGAGAGAGATGTTATAGATGTATCTCCGTCCAATCAGACCATTCGAGAGGCAGGTGCCGGTCATAGCCGGACCTTCGCCGACATTCCGGCCGACCATATACCAGACAAATCAGTCGGTATCGCCGGTGTACACCTCCCGTCACGTCAAATACGTGTCGGTGTGATTTTAAAACAAGGGAGAATTAGTGACATTATCAGAGATGACGGAATCGAGTTATCTATGCCACTTGGTATGCGCTACCCAGATATGGCAGTTTTACCAGAACAGGACTTTCAGGCCGACCATTCGTCAGTTCAATCAGCCGTTAGTGCCGGCCGTCCATATGTTCACGGCTTCTCCACAAGGGAGATTTAGTGAAAGTGTCAATTATGACAGAATTGCGTCATCTAGGTCACCTGGTATGCTGGACAGATATGCAAGCTATACCAGAACCAACATTCCCTCTGAGCGAATGGTAGATGGGTGCACAGTGCTGGCCGCACTACATAAGCATTATGTAATTATTATTACCTTCTAGCCGGCACCAACCGGCACCGGGCGTCCATCCGGCAATGACCGTTCAGCCATATGGCACCGGTCATCCAGCCGGCACTAACCGGCACCGGGCGTCGATCCGGCAATGACCGTTCAACCCAAATGGCACCGGTTGTCCAGCCAAGCTTCCAGCCGACACTTGCCGGCACTGACAGTCCATCCGGCTCCGGCCGTCCAGCCCAACAGGCACCGGTCGTCCAACCGTATGGAGATTTTAGTCATATACCAGTCCGTCCGACTGTACCGCTGTACCAGCACGGGGACTTTTATCATACCGCAATCCGCACAAATCGGATTGACGAAGATTCTAGTGATGTTTCCGTCTGTCAATCCGTACTACCGGTTACATATCACTACCATGACTCTGATGTTGGCGACGAATCTCTCGATCCAACCCGACCATTCGAGCGGTCGGTGCCGGTCATAGCCGGCCCGTCGCAGGCGTTCAGGCCAAACATATACCAATCAATTCATTCGGCATTGCCGGCCGTCCATAGGCTATCAACTCATCCACAAGGGAGAGTGAATGCCTTTTTTAGAGATGACGGAATCGAGTCATCTATGCCACCTGGTATGCATTACCCCGATATGGATGCTTTACCAGAGCAAGATTATGCACATAGTGAGTGCGATGAATCACAGGCAAATCAGCTGTATGCAGATCCAACTATGGAACGGACTGAGTTCAGCTTCAAAGCCGCAGTGGAGGAAATTTTTAGGGTGTTAAGGCCCCTTCAGAATGCCCTCCACCTCCTGCTGCAATTACCGACTATAGGGTTAGTGCGTCGGTCGATCTGGATGAAGGGGAAGAGATTCTATCCTTCCGCCTCCTTCCCCAGTCGACAAAATTAAGGAAATTAATGACCGTCTGTCGACACGTATAGGGGATCCAGGAAATGCTAAGGCGTTCTTTTCTGAAAGCCAAGTACCAGCGTCGTTTTCAGGTCGATGGTACAAAACTCACTCCGATGCGTTCAATACTGAGGTCCTGGCTCGGGATAAAATAGGGCAGCAGTCCATATGTCTGCGGCATTGTCTTATAAAGTGGACAAAACTGTGTTCAATGCCACGTCCAAGCTGGTTCGAATGTAGTCGCTACGTCTTCACTGTTAGACCTAGCCTCCCTAGCCATTTTCAGGATCGCTGAAAAATCTGGCAATGAACATGCTTGGGATTCGACGGCCCGGTTAGCTAGGGTTCTTAACAGGGCAGCTCACCATTCCATGGCCAATGCGCTGACTGCTTCTGCCAACCTAGACCTGATACGTCGTGACGCATGTCTGAAGGGCACGTCGCTTAAACCCCATCATAAGCTGGCTAGATATGACCGACGCACATTTCACGTCCCTATCCCACGAGTAGCGGACATTCTCCGTTGTGCTTGTCGGGACTAGGCTTATCAGTTCCATGTCATACCTTTTGGCCTAAATTTAAGCACTTGGGCTAGTACCAAGGTTATGGGTTACGTCGTCACCCTGTTCTGCTCGACTTCATCTATTGCGTCGGCAGTATATTTGGATGACATCCTCCAGAAACATCTGTCAAGTTCTATTCTGCTCAAAGGCAGAAACGATCTTATATCACTTTACGTCATATAGGCTTTCTCGTGAACTGGATAAAGTTTGATCTCTGTCCAATCCGGATTTTGGTCCATCTGGGTGTGGAGTTTCTCCCGATCTGAATCTGGTAAGGCTTCCTCGAGTTTGGGATTATCCAGATAATTGCACTCGTAGAGTCCGTTTCCGACAGGATGCGCATTTTAGCGAGAGAGTTGCAGATCCTCGGATTATTCAATGCGGCAGCAGACTTGATCCCGATCAGCCGTCCTTTTATGCGCCCTTTACAAAGGACGTTGCTAGCGTAATTGCGCTCTTTTCAAGTCCCTTCGATCCCAGAAAACAGTCATGCTCACGCCAGAGATACAATCATTCTTGAGTCAATGGCACAACCCCTGTAGGCTGTCCACAGGGATTACTCTGGAGATACCCCAAGGGGATAACGGTATGTTCCGCCACTAATACCTACGGTTGGGGTGCCCACCTGTTGCCGAACTTCGATACTGTCAGCGGCACGTGGGTGCCAGGGGAGAGCCCTTTCCACATCAACCTTTCAGAAATAACGGCTGTCATCAATGCCTTTCATTTTGGGCAGGATCAACTCTTATTACAAACTGCCCTCATTATGTCAGACAACATTGTGATGGTGCCTTGCCTCAAAACAAGGGGACACCAATCACCAGACCTGTGCAATCTGAACTGGCAATTTCTACATTGGTTCGACAATCTCCACCTCAATGTACAATTCAGACACATTCTTGGCAGACTCAATGTCTTGGCTGACACTCTATCTAGTCATTCACACAGAATGGTCACTCCATCAATCGGACTTTCTTCCAATTGACACACTTTGGAGACGTCCGATGATTGATCTTTTGCAACAAGATGGAATCGCAAGTTCTCCACCTTTCATCTCACAGGTTCCAGACCCAGAAGCTTGGGTCGTGGATGCTCGATCAATCACCTGGAAAGGGTTGTGGGCATTCTCCTACCCTCCCACGGTCTTGGTACTGGAATTAATCCAGAAGTTAAGGGGTCAGAATTGTCAGATGGTTCTGATTACCCCTCTCAGATGGAACAACTCCTGGGTCTCCGATCTACTCAATCCAGGCGATAGATCTACCCAGGAAGATTACAGTCAGCACAAGTATTCACAAGCAACCGCGGCCAGGGGTGTTCCACCCCTGTCCGGACCGTCTTTATGTTCAAGCTTGGCTCTTGTCCAGACAGCCTTGCAAGACAAACAATTTAAATCTTTGATTGCGGAGAGAATCTCGAGAGCAAGAAGGCCCTCTACTCTGAAGGTTTACGAGGGCAAGTGGCATGTTTTCAGAGACTGGTACCATATCATTCACATTGTTCCTCTGAGTGTCACAATCCCTCAACTGGCCAACTTTTCTCTGTCTTTTCGAGGAGAAACATCTGGCTCCAGTTATTCTCAAATGTTACCGCTCCATGATATCAGACACATTCCGCCATTCTGGTACATGTGCTATCAGCCATGACAAAGATTTGTCAGATCTTTAGACATTTAAAAAAAAAAAAAAAAAAAAAAAAAAAAAAAAATTTAATCGACTTATATCCCTCACCCTGTTTTCAAATGGAATCTGTCCTGGGTTTTAACATGACTCAATTCAGACAGTATCGAGTCTTTAACCCACGATTAGTTAAAGCTACTATCATACAAATTGGGTTTCTTGATAGCCTTAGCTTCAGCATGCAGGGTGAGCGAGTTACATGTCCTTTCTAGTGACCCGAACTCTCTTTCGTTTCGATCAGAGGGTTTGATGGTCCTCTTGACGCAGCCAGGCTTCGTAGTCCAAAATAGATTACCATACATTGCGATCAACGAGTCGTCATTAGCTCGCTTTCTTTATAGATAAGTCAGGATCAACAGCCATGTAAGATCCTGTTTGGGCACTCTAGCACCATTTCAATGCATAGAGGTGAGTCAGGTCACATACTAGCACCTCTTTCTTCTGGCGATAGCTGGGATATGAGATATCACCATTCAAGCCCTTGCTTCATGGCTGTAGTGGGTTATACGCTCGGCGTACTCTGAGAATTCGCAAATCAGTCACCTTATAGAAGCTGTTGCAGAGTCAACCTTCTACAGTTTTATCTTCAAGTTTGTACTCGCAGAGGCAAACATTGATTCTAGTAGGTCCGGTGTTGGGCAGCCCAGACGCCCACCAGACCCATGTGCAACAATCAGCACAGCCTATTAGCTTCGCTGGATTCGCCAGATAAATTTTCGTAGGTAAGAAGATTTCAATAACTATCTTCTTAACCGCATAAAAGGGTCACATATCACGTGACCCTGGGCTGTGTTGCTGATTGAAAATTAGGAGACCGGGTTATCATTCACATGGGGAATCCAACCATCATTCCCTAGAGGATACCCGGGGTGGAGGTCGGATGCTCCGCATTCCCTCCTCCTATTACTTATTCTCCTAAAGTAATGTGATTGGGGAACGTATTCAAAGGAGAAAGCAAATTTTTTAGTAAATTATGTTTCTCCGAGAATACTTACCCAATCACATTACTAAGAAACCCTCCCAACCACCCCGCCATGCGAGCATCCTCGTGTTTTATATATCGCTCAGCTTAAAAACTAAAGAAGCGACACCTAACGGGCGGCAAGGGGAGGTAATGGGCAAGAGTTATTGCCCTTTGTCTATATGACATAGACAGGAAAGACGAATTTTCGTCTTTTGGTAGGGCTGGATTCGCGAGGTAGCAGGCTAATATCCCTAAAGTAATGTGATTGGGTAAGTATTCTCGGAGAAACATAATTTACTAAAAAATTTGCTTTCTACAGGCAAGAGAATGGGGCAGAGATAGAAAAGGGCCTTTCTATTACTTATTTGTTTACATGGAATATACGAACCTTCAGAAGGGTTGTTCCATATTAACTTATTCTTCGGGGATGGAAGGGAAGTCAAACTAATATGGTTTGATGTTCTGTGCAGAAAGCATTTCTTGATATCATCTACATTAGTGGGAAGTCTCGCATGTTATCTGTGTTTCAAATAGTTCCTTCTTACCCAGGTATGTTTTGTTGATATAAATAGCCCTAATAGAGAAGGGTAACCATGGAAAGTAAGCATATCTTTTCATTAGGCCTAATTATGGTATGAACCTGACCATCTTCATTGAGATAAGCATGTAATTTAGTTGTATTGTTATTCTTAATGTTCTCAAAATGGCGGATACATGACTGTACAGGTTCATTGTTTCTCTTCTCATAGCATATGTCAGACATGGAATTTGATGTAAACCCAACACTATCTGCTTTAGAAATTTTCACGTTATTAATTTCATTCAGGTTGAATCTAGTTGGAATAAACATAACAGACCAGTCTGTTATGTTCATATGTACCTACAAAGAATGCGTTCCGTGTCGAGAACTAGCAACCATGGTGGTTGATTCTCTTTTGGAAAATGATTTTATCTAATAAAAATAATTGAAGATTTATTCTGAGACTGTTTAAACCCACAAAGTTAAGCAATAATTAGAAAACATGCTTGTGTGGCGATAGTTTCCCATAAAACCATGATGTTCAGAGCTGTCTTAGCACTGATTTGTCTCATAAAGCATTGAAGCAGCAGCCATGTTTGGTGTTAGGTTCCAAGAAAATCATAATCAAATGGATTTTAATAACTGTTTTGGTCTCAAAGCATGCTGGGATTGAAACAAGACAGTGGTGGTAGGTTCCCAAACAATCAAAATATTCAATTAGATTTTAGTAATTGATTTGTTTCAAAGCTTGCTGGTGGTAGGCTCTAAGATAATCAAGATGCTCAAGTGGATTATAGTAATTGATTTGGTTCATAATGCATGCTGGGATTGAAACAAGACAGTGGTTGTAGGTTCCAAGAACATCATAATCTATTGTATTTTGATAACTGATTTGTCTCAGAGCTTGCTGGGATTGAAACAAGACAGTGGTGGTAGGTTCCAAGGAAATCATGATGTTTAAGCGAATTTTAGTAATAGATTTGACTCCTCAAGCATTGCAGCAGTAGCCATGGGTGGTGGTAAGTTCCAAGAAAATCATGATGTTCAAGTGAATTTTTGTGATTGATTTGTCCTTGTGGAGCATGCTGGGATTGATATGCGGCATTATGGCAGATACAGTTGATTTTTACTTTCTATCAAAGATTAAGGTATATGTATGCAATACTGCTAAAGGTGGTAAAATTTCATTTTTAGTGTCATGAAAATATGTTCTTTTATTTTATTACAGAGGGAATCAGCTTCCTAGGAGGAAACAATACGATGTTTCACTACTTGTTACATTGCTGCCAAACTTGAAAATCTCAACAAGGCATAGAAGGCGCTTTGTTCCTCGTTATGCTGCCAAATGAGGAAATCAATATTTGTTGTTGCATTTTATTGTGAATGCCAAATTATGTTTTAGAAGTGCATATATACGTTCAATTATTATTTCATTATAGATGTAAATATATATTTGAGAAGCAAATAATAATGTTATTTACCTCATGCATGAGTAAAACTGTAAAATAGAAGTAGCTTATTATAGTGTTTCCTGTTGTTTTAAATGTTGTATAATAATCATTGAGTCCTAAAATGTAAAATAGAATATCTATTTATAATCATGAGGCTACAGAGGTCAAGTTTGCTATATACACTTAATAAAAAGGTTTATTTTATCTCACTACAGTGGGTTTAAAATCTGCATGCAGATCTTACTCTTCTGATACAATTCATATGCATTGTTTGTGGAAAATTAAAAGAAATTAATTTTAATATGTTGTGGTCCTGACCTAGCATTCTCATATGAGGATATGTGTGCATGGTTGAGGATGTAGTTGTATCTATATTTCCACCTATCTATAAAAGTTTTATAAATGTAGCCTGTTCATTCTGTGTTAACTTGAAATGATACGTTGCTGATTTCTGAATGATGTAAGAGATTTTAAGTGGATCTTTTGAGATATTTCAGTAGTTAGCAAGACTTGATTTAGCAACCACTTATTGAAAGTTTTATTAAAAAGAGTCTTCATATCAGATATGTATAGGGTACTGCATTTATATGAGATGATATGAAAGACTTTCTTGGAGCAATATGGCATGACTTTGAGGTGCAGTAATAATCAAAAATATGATATTTTCCCCAAACAGGTACAGTAACCTTCTAATCATATTCTCAACTTTTTCTATCTATGGCTTAATTATAAAAGATATATTGTAAGAAACAAAATAATTGAACTGTATTGTATTTGAAAATGCATACATTACCATTCAGGGGTCCCGAGTGATCTAAAGAGCTATCCATTACGGATCACTGCCATCTCATCTCTGTCTGCGTGGGTTCAAGTCTAAGATTCGGCTAATGTAGTTATTTGAGAAAGCTTGCCAGTAGCTTCTCGTGGGTCAGTGGTTCTTTCGATGGTTTTCCTGGGTTCTTCCTCTATTAATACTGGCCGACATATTGTGTGCTGAAAAATGGTGTTAACACTACAACAACAACAACAACAACACCATTACCATTCACCAATACACAACAATATTAATGCGCACATAACATCACCCAGCATCCCTCTCTTGGACTTCCTTATGTGCTTGACATTAATATAAAAATGAATTATTATTTTGGTCTACTTTAAATTCAAATTTCAAGTCGTATTGTGCATGAATGCAAATTGCAACAATTCCACTTGGTTGGGAACAGATGGATTTTGTTATGGATTCTACTAAATTCTGCTTTCAGTGGACTGGATTTATTAGCTGTGTCATTCCCACACAAAGTACTTGTGATTTCAGTAAGGAAGGCCCTGCATTGAATCAGCTGCATGTGTGTTTCTGTTCTGTTATTGATTCAAAAGGTAGTTAGTAATACATTATACAATTTTTAGACACACACATGGTGCAATATGGAGCTGTGCAATAAGGAAAAATACTGCACATTCTGAAAATGTAAAGTTAATAAATAATGTTTTTTTATCATGTTATACAGACTTGGCCAAAGCCTTGAACAGGTTTTTTAACAGATATTATTGTAAATAAAAACAAGACTTTTATTATCAATGTTTAAATCTGTGAATATGAACTGTGATAAATTCATATATAGTTCAGTAAATCAATAGATATCAAGCTAGCTGGTATCTAGCTTGTAAAGTAGTTAGAGATGTTAACAGCCAATCAAATAGAAAGATTGTTATATTATAAAAGGACATTGAAACATGAAATACTCCTATCAAGAATTAGGTTCTACTTTGGATGTGATTCTCCAAAATTGTATTGATATTTCATCACGTATGTAGTCGTAGTCTGTAAGCAGTGTTAAATGTATTTCCTATCTTATTTCCATTTTATGTCTCTTGAATTGAACATTCTTTAAATTATTCAGTTAGGTTTTTATAACTATTTTATGTTGCTTGTTAATTTGAAACTGACACGGTCTTGTGATATACTTATAGTTTGACGTTGATAACATTTGCGCTGCATTAATTCCAAGTTGTGGTTTATATGTCAGTTCATATGTATAGTTGAGGAAGAGTAGAACTTTACATGTTTTTCTTTAGTTAAGAACCAAGTTTTTTTCATGGCTGTCATGTCTGTAATCCTTTGTACATTTTATGAGTTCTTTTAAGTTTATAAATAGTTATGTGTTGAAACTTTCATCATTTTTTTCTCTGTACCAAAACTATGCATAGTTTTGGTAAGAACAGTTCACTGTATCAGATGTGTACAAATTATTTAGCGAGAACATGTTTGTATAATGGACACTTGCAGATATTAATGATAAGCATTTATCTGTACCTGATATTTGCAAATTGTCAGTTGGGACATGTTTCCTGTCCCTAAGATCTGCAGTCATTCAATAGAAACACATCTGGACATAGAATAATAAATACTTTCATTAAGAAAAATGCACCTAATGTCTACAGATTTAAAAAACATGCACTTAAGGACTGCATATGTTATCTGAGAATATGTTCCATGTACTTAAATTTTGGTTCTGTGAAAACATGTTCTTAATTAGAATCTGTTACTTTCGAAAGCTAAAAGTTCTGTGTGATTACAAAAATGGATTAATTGTTATCAACTGATCAGGTATGAAATGTAAGCAGATATGAAAAACTGCAGACTGTATTTTACAGACATGAATTTCCTTTGTCTGCTTAATTATTGGATCCAAGTAAATTTCCATCTTAGCAGTATTAACACCAGCTCAGCATCAATGATATTTTGGTGTCCATCTACTTATCCATGCATGAATACAAACATTAGAACAACTGGAAAACGGTAAAGAGTTGACTGAGCAAAGACTAGGCAATTGTCACTGTATTAAAAATGTTTAACAAATGATTGACGATTGTAAATACTTTATGTATGAATACACTATAAACAGGAATTTTATTTTTCTCAAATATCTGTGCAAAACCTAAGTATTTTATCATATATCATTATAATTATATAGCAATAATTCATCTGGGATGTTAATTGCTAACGAAAAGGTAATCAGACACCCTACCCCACCCAGATGTATGCTACTTTTCAACAATGACTCGTTACTCACTTTATACTTGGCAGCAGGTACATGTAAGTTATTAAGGCAAGGAAATATTATGCCATTATAACAAATGTAACTTTTTCATTAAAAAAATGTCACAATTTGTTCATGACAGTTGAGACACATCTATATAGATGCACCATTTGTTATAGTATTTGTTATGTTATAGGTCATTAGTTTTTGTTTCTGATCCTTTGTTAACAAAATATTTACAAACATAGCACATTATTTTTCCATTCCTTGTGTATAAATTATATCATATTTAGATCATATGTCTGTCTTGATAGTTGGATAATAAAGAATACATGGAATAAGTTCTTTGCTCAAATTGCAGACAATACAAATTTATTATTAAATCTTCGGTTTAGTAAGCACTCTTTATTATTTTACTTTTGGGGCAAAAAGCCATGTTCAATGATTTAATGACTTTATTTATCCTATATTTTTGTTATGAAATTCTTTAATTTGTATCTGATGTAACAAAAACAATTTGTATAGTGGTGCAGTTTATAATGCTCAAAATGTAAATGTTAACTTCTTTATAGGGCAACATATTAACACAGCAGATAATGGTGACAATATATTACTGGTCAGTAAAATTGAATTTTAGAGAGCTTAATACATTTATTTTAATCATTTTGCCATATTGACATAGATATATAAATATATATTTTGCTACGAAGTTTTATAACTTAATTACAAATAAAATGAGAAATGTATGCTTGTTTATTTTCTTTCAAAACTTTTGCACATGGCTGAGTATTGTATACATGTAAACCTTCTGGGTTTTCTTCCTGAGATGAAGTGTGCCTTCCCTCTCTACCATCACTGATTGCAAATCTTGTGCATGCACAGAATTATTATTAACAGATATTATTTTCACATATTGCTGCCTGTGTATTATATTTACGGTAATGCTGTGATTGCATGACTGCATTGGATTAATACGGCAAGACAAGTTGCTAATTTCAAGCAGTATAACACAATAAACATCATTTGGCACAAGCACTGAACCACATGATAAAGTATCACCCTTGATTATTATTGAACTGCACATCAATAGGTGTAGAAAACAAAAAAATAGTCAGTGTGTTTCCGAGTTTGAGTGCCCGTACAATGAGTTGATTTTGAATGTATTTCAAGACTGCCACTATTGCTTAACCAGCTTGAAGCAGTTGTCCCTCTTTTGTGATGTTTTTCCTGATGTATGTGCATGTTGCCTATCTTCGTATACATTATTGTGTTTCATCATACATTGGCTGTTCAGTTAGTATGTATTTCTTCATCTCCTTGTTTTGGAAATGAGAACAATTAGAATTTTTCTCAGATGTCTTGCTCTACTGCTACCAAGTCCTTTGTTCTTGAATAAATCACCATCACATGATCGCCAGTCAACCCGTTTATATTATGATGGACCCTCATTAATTAATTTAAATGAACACTCCTTGGCTCTCCACACTACATTTTGCTCAAGACTAAACGAACTGGGACTACATTCATCATCGCTTAAATGTAAACGGAAGCGAGAAAAAGAAATGTTTCAAAGCTGGCTTGCGTAGAACAGGAAGAAGAATAAAATTATCTCCCTTTCGCCATTTCCAGTTCAACAATTTACAAATGTGGCTGTTAATTTAGATAACCTGGTTCAATTCCCTATGAAATAATCAACCTTTGTGTCAACTATCCCAGAGATACCACTGCTGATTGCTTTTTTCAATGCCAAATTAGTATGATTACTGAAAAAGCACACAGAAATAGTAAATTTTGTTGATCAGAATATCGACGTCTTCTTCCTCACAGAAACATGGCTAAAAACATCAGGTGATGGTCCCAAGTGAGCGGATCTAACACCCACTGGTCACTCCATCAAGTCGTTCCCCCGACACTTGCGGAGAAGGAATTGCTGTCATCACAAAGAATTCATGATAAAATGTCTTAAAGACAACACAACCTTCAATTTCTGTCACACATTGTTTGAACTAGTCCAAACAACACTCTCTCTGGAACAACGGTCAGTCTGTTTGTTCTGCCTCTACCACCCTCCTCAATGTAGAAAAAACAAGCTGATTGAATCTCATTTTAGAGCAGTCTCCAAATCTCTTGGAGTATGGAAATTAGGTGGCAACCTGATTATTATTTCACTTTGACTGTCCTGGAAACCCATACACATCAAAACTCCTAGATTCCATTCATATTTTCAACCTTAAACAGCTAACCAACCCACCCATAAACATGGTCACATTTAAGACTGGATTTTTCATAGACCGGATGATAATATACTACGGTCCATCCCTGTATTCCATGAACTTGTATCAGATCACCTCTGCATTATATGCTATCTATATGTATCACTCTCTAACCCTCCGCCTTCATTTGCTACTAAGAGAAACATCAGTATGATAAATAGAACCAAACTAATGCATGACATCCACGCAAACCTAACAACTTGCTTACCTCCTACAGGAGAACAACTCGATAACTGACTGCGTACATTGCATGAAACACATGCCACAGCCACTAAGTGCCGAGTACCAATTAAAAAGTGTTCTTCGTGGAATAGCAGTGTTTGGGACCAGCTTCACGCTGCTAAAAGAGACCGCCATAAAGCGGAGAGGCATTGGCTTTCCACTACTCACTATTCATAAACAAATCAACGAAGACGCTAAGAACAAACATTGTACATTTAGCCAAATTATCCCATAACAGTACTAAGATCACAGGAAGTTCCGGCTGCAAAGAGCTCTTCGAGATTACTAACAAACTAATGTCAAGGAACAAATGTAGACCACTTTCAACTATCTTCTCTCTAGTAGACCTTCCAGACCTGTTTGCAAATTTCTTCTGCGTCAAGGTCGTAACCATTTGAGATAAGCTTTACAAAACAATTTCATTTAACTCGTCGTCATCATACATTTGCGATATAGAATTTCAGCGACAACCGTTGCCAGCATTTGAACATGTCTTTATGGATTTAGTACGAACAATCATGATGAAAAGTGCACCAAAGTCATGAAAACGTGATCCAACTCCAACATCGCTTCATCGGGAGTGCTCAGATCCAATATTGCCTTCACTAACTGATGTTATTAATAACTCTCTCTCTCTCGTATGGGGAATTCCCATCATTTCTCAAAACTGCAATTGTAAAGTCTCTGCTGACGAAACCATCACCCGACCATAATGATTTAAAGAACTAATACCCAGGTTCTAATCTCCCGTTCATATAAAAAAATCTTAGAAAAAGTTGTTCTAACCCATCTTGTATCTCATCTGAATTCATCCAGTCATTTCAGCAATGTACAGTCTGCATATTACCCTTGCCACAGTACTGAAACTACTTTTCTGAAAGTAGTTAATGACATTTTCTATGCTCTAGATAGCGGAAAGATTACAGTCCTCACTCTCCTTGCGCTGTCTGCAGCATTTGACACAATATACCATGATATATTACTTCATCATCACTAGCATGTATTTGGCATTCACAATACACCCTTAATGTGGTTCAAGTCCTACTTAGTCAACAGGACACAAATTGTATCTGCAAATGTGATATATATCAGCCCAGTTATCCACATTTACTCATCTTTCGTTTTATTCCTCGGTACAAGTCGAAATAATTAAGTTTTTTAAAAAAAATATATCATTACTCCGTTATCAAAATTTAAGTAATTTTAAATCATTTTATAAACTTGCTTATGGCGAAGTCTTTAATACGTATAAAGTATGAAAACAAAAATTATTCTATGTCAGATGTTATGAATTATTCCTAATCGGCATATCATGATCATAACATACAAAAAAAGAGCCTTTTCAGAATCATACTCTTTCTCGATAATAAATCTAGGGTACAACGGAAGTAAAAGAGAGATCCTTTGCCTATTCCTTGCGAAATTGTTTAGTCACATAAGTGTATAGTTTTTAAATATTGCAAGAGACACGGATCTAAGCAGAGAATAAACATGTATATATAAGTTCATTTTGTGTCATCCTGTTTAAGTGCGAGTCTATTTACAAGTTCATTTCGTGTCATCCTGTTTAAGCTAGAGACCATTTGTAAGTTCCTTTCGTGTAATACTATTTAAGCGTAAGTCTATTTATCAATTCATTTCGTGTCATACAGTTTAGTCCAGAAGAGTCCATGTCAAAATGCCTTACGATTGCTCTTACGTCCGTATAACGATTATTACTTTTAATATTTCCTCTAGAGTAATGTGTATGTAATGCAAGAATTAAGGATTTCATTGAGAAAGTTTCCTTTTACCTTACTACATGAATTCCAAGCAATAAAGTCACTTTGATTAAGTGTATTTTCATCATCTTTAAACTACTGATTGGTTAGCAGAAAAATATAGTTATTAAACTGTTGAAATAAATAAGTATGTTCTTTTGATCTTCGACTGTATGCACACAAATGTTTGTCGCAATATATGGCTTTACTTTACCTCGTTGAAAATATAGAAAATAGGTCAAGCAGGCCATGCACATGCATTGTACAGTACCTACCAATCAATACAAATTCTATTCGTTCAATGTAATTTCTTCGTACAAATGATTTTTCCTCTTGCCGTAGTCAACGTGGAAATCAAACTTTAGACCATTAAAATGTTGCACCAGATAATGTAAAGTCGTTCGACAGCTCAGTAATTTAGTTGAGCACTTTAGTTTTTCCTGGGTAAAACAAGTAGATTTCAATTTTCTAAAATTCTAAGAATTAAATAAGGGAAGAAAATACGTTAAGAAATTGTGATCTAAATGATGATAACGCAGCAAAAACAATACTATTTAACTCCATATTTTAACGAATAAGCACGCTCGAATCGTCTAGATTGCATACAAAAGAAAATAGGTTTTATAAACAAAATCAGCAGCGAACAGTGTTAGTGTTCTGTTATGTATTATTATACGTGTTCTAATATATGTATGTCGTAACTTCTAGCTAATAAATACACGACTTACAATTCTCAGATTTTGAAAGTTGAAAGGTTGAAAGCACTCATAAAATAGTTGGGATGAAAAATGAACAATGTAATTACAAACATATTAAATGTATTAAATTGTTGTGTTTTTTTTTCCTCTTCTCAAACCGAACACATCTACTGTGTTAAAACCATGCCATTAAACGAGGTCATATTATCTTTCTGTTTATCGTGTCTTGCTGCTGTAAATTTGGAATTAATTCCGAGAATTCTATTTGATTCATGTATTCTTTGCATTTAATATTTCATTTTATTTTTACTGATTTTGTTACTTGACCATCTGTTTTTTTTCTATCTAGTACAATGACACAAATGACAGAATAAACATGTTTTTTTTTTTAATCGAAAAAAGAAAGTTTAACATTAGTTTCATTACCACCGAAATAGACTGCTTGGTTTCTCAACGTGGTGAAATTTAAATATGCGAAGAATAATGATTGGGTTTCCTTATGTGCGTTTCTTTCATAAAACATTCGTTTCGAATATACATTTTCCAATCATCGTCCACACAAAGAATAATTGCAATTGATGTAAGCACGTTCAAATACGTTGAGTATTGATTTGAGAAAGGCCATCGATTTTGATAATTTTACATCAAGTTTCAGTTCATCTCAGGAATCCAAATAGTATGTGCGTTAAGATTCAGACAGAAAGATGTGCACAACACACATATAGTTCGTCTTGGATACATGAAGTTTCTGAGGAAACATGCATTATATTGTTGAGAATTGTTTTCGCTGTAATACCAGGCACCCATATTAAATTACATTCTTCTAAAATTTCAAATAGGCGTCTGCAAGAAAAGTATGATATTGAAGAAACTCATATACATGGATTGGGTCAAAGTAATTCATTCTTAAATCCATTACAGAGCCAGTTTATGTGCATTCGTATGTTAAATGGCATATTATACAGTACGAATGACGATCCACAGCTGAAACTAAATACCGGTAATACATAAAATGTAATTTTCCCAAATCCCTGCCTATGAATAAATTCATCACATTAATATGCCATTACGTTCTTCCATTTTTATCATTGTCGCCGCACAGGTACTCCTCTGTGTGTGTATGTGCGTGATTTGGATTTTTAACGGAAAAAAGCTGTAGCACTTTATCAGTCATATCGCAACGATGTCTGCAGTGTGGCAGTTTATTGTGATGTTTAGCAGTAGGGCATCATGGCACAGACATGTAATATGATATCCCACCAAATCACACTATTTTAACACAAAGCCGAGCAGTCTTAATACTAACCTCTTAATGCTGCTCACCTAGCAATGCAGCTGACAGTGAAAGTTTTGAAAGTCATTGGTATGACTCGGCCGGTGATCTATCCCGCGACCTTCCGCATCTGAGGCGGTCGATTCAACAGCTTAGGCCACCGGAACGGTGAAACTAAAAGGGAATAACTCAAGTTGGTGTTGTTTTGATTAAACAAAATCCTTTTTAATATTTATTGCTGATATCTCTAACATATAATATTTTTTTTTATCTTCCTTGTTCTTTCTGTCATGTATGTTTCTCTGCATGTGATCGTTCTGACTTATAATCGTTATTTTCTATTCTGTGTATGTCTTTTTGAGGTGGATCTACCTCTCGTTCATTTTACCTAACGCTATATACAATACGAAATTTGTTATTGATTGGAGCTGTTGATACGGTAGTCTGGTCCCCTGCTTAGTATGCTCCCATGCGTTGCACTCCGCTATACTAAGTCAGGCGAACGCCGACGCCATATTGTCACGTGATCAAAACAAATGGCCTCACATGGAGAGATATCGGTAATCTAACCGTGGCACATTTATTGCTTTAATATTCTGTTTGTTAGTGACACAATGCGAATTTTACTAATACTTTCGATTTGAAATATAACAGGCGCTATCTTGTGTTAAAGCTTAACCAGCAAATCGGTTACGTAGGTATTTTTACAAATATTTATACAATTAGGCGACGACAAAGTATAGTGATACACACAACAATTTTTGTAAAATATTGCATCTTTCCCACTGGATCATCTCAAAAATTATATTTCCAATCGATTCCTTGATAAATTTTACGTCGAAATTGATGTGTGGTTATGTACGGCGGCTTTTTTTCCCCCCAAGATTAAGACGAAAATACCTTCCGCATTTTACCAGGGGTGAGGGTAACGATTGTTTCGCAAATAAAGCACATTTTACACTGCGTCATCTAAAATATTTAAGTTGCAACGAATTTCTTGATCAAATTAATATAAATATGCATATATCGTTTTCCATGACAGCTCAAATTTTGTCAAATATTAGGATTAATATAACAACCCTCTTCTACGAATGGTTGAAAGGGACATTTTGTCAAATATTGCGCATTTCGACTGCATCAAGTACGATATTTCATTTGCTTTCGATTACTTGATAATTATTACGTCGGACTTTGTATAAGGTGGTAGATGACATCCTTGACTGGCCACAAAGGTTGATATCAAATCCCTTCAATCAAGCGGGGGGAGGGGGGGGGGGTCAAATATTGCCAAAGATGGAATATTTTCGACATCATCATTTCAATGTTCCATTTTAATTCAGTTGCTTGATCAATTTTACACTGACATTAATATATTGATATATGTAACAGCACAGGATTTGCCATTTACCAAAGATTAATCATGATTTAGCTAGGATTACCTCAAAGAGGGTAGTACATTTTTTGCAATAAAATGACTTGATGCATCTTTATCAGTTTTGGATATCATCTTTTTAGGCAATACAGACAAAATATCATTCATGATATTTCATGTTAGATTATATGAACATTAAAAATAAGAGGAGTCAATATAAAACAACACAGTTTAAAGGAATTGTTTAATACTTGTGTTGAGAGAAAGTGGAGAAATTTAGAAGGGCATAGGGAGGGGTAAAGGATTCCTCTGTTCATGTGTAGCATTCACTTTTTAAAACCAAAACACTAGCCTTCATTTATAAGTGTTTGCTGGAGGCTTGGATTGAGATTGAGTATGGAATGAAAAATCTCATTTTGACTGATTCAACCAAAATGTATCAAATTGGTAAAATCTTATTTACTCTGGTGTTCTGGCATATTTTTAAAAAAAAACAATTATTAAATTATACCATATATATATGCCAAAGTTTATGATGAAATCTTCATGGTATTAAGTTAAATAAATATCCTTTTTTAAGGGAACATTGTATGTTTAATGACCGACAATAACACAAGATACGTGAAGCATTTATCATAAAAAAATGCTTTCAAAAATATCTTTATTATATCTATATTTCGGTTACAATACAAAATTGTTACAAAATTAATACCAGTAATAATTATTGTGTCATTTGAAAATACACTGAATTGATTCTTTGATACCTAATGAGAATAAAAAATAAAAACATTTTTCTTGAAATGTTCTAATTTTTTTTTATAGAATGGAGCATTATCCTAGTTTCCACACCTACTGTAAAAGACAGAGGTCATCACCAACAGGAAAGACTCCTGTGCAGATCGAGAAGCGCAGACAGTTAGAGGTATATCATAATATCTATTTACATTTGCAGTTGGCAACATTCTGTACTGATTAACTTTGAAAAAATTCTAAATGCATAACCTCAAGATTTACATGCAAGACCTTGTTTAATGAGATACTCATTTTATGTTGATAATTTGAATCAGATATGTTACAAAAGTGAAACAGATATTCTCTTAAAACTATACATGACTTTTTTTGTATTTAACTCATCAGTAAGACAAGTAAATAAGCATTAATATAAAAATCAATTGTTTATCTTTATTTATGCATTTGTAAGGTACACATGGGAATATAAAAAGTATTTCTTATTATAATGAAGTACTGTAATTAAAAAATATATAATCACTGATTATATATTGTTTACCATACCATTATTATAGGCATACATCAAACACAGTGTGACACTTACATTTACTGTATTGCAGGACCAATGTATTGTATTTTGACATCAAGTTTGTTTTTACATTGATATATAAATGACATACAAGCACACATTTTATTGGCTTTTAGCTTGTCATCCAGTATTATTTTCATTTTATACTCTAGTGCTTTGTTTTGTTTGTTATAATAGTTGTTAGCAGGTAATTTTCTTACATTATTATGCACTTAGCAGCCTTGTAACATTAAGGATTGAAAATGAAGATAATACGTAAATACTTGCAGTATTAAGTTGCCATAGGTATTTAACTAACAGTTATTTGTCTTTTCAAATTCTTGAAGTATTTGTTACTGAGTCTGAGATTTATATGACAAGTACCAACTTGTACTTACAGTTAATTTCAAACATTATAGCTCATAACTGTTTCTTGATTCCAGTTTCCAGACCAAAATAGATCGTACAAGAAATGGAGTAAAGAAGAGAAGTTAGCAATGATGGAGTTTGTGACGGAGCATGGGCTACCATCAGCAAATGTTAACAAATTCTGGGAGGAGTGTGCACGCTACATTTTCCAAACTACTGGCCTTGTGAAATCAGGTTACACTTTGCAAAATATATGCAGAATATGAATCTCTTTGGATCTTAACACTACCTACCTTTTAACTGTACCGTCACCAACTCTGAAGCAGTATACTTCAATTGAATGCATTCCATTACCATGCATGACAGATAATTATGTTACATTTTGTGATTTTAAAATATTTTATTAATGGTCTTTGATTAGGAAATATTAGTTTTTATTGTCAGCTTGGTTTTGTTGTATACTTCACACTTTGTCCAGGTCTTTTGTTTTAAAGGCCCATGAATTTCTAATTGCTAGAACTGGTGAATAGTCTTAGTTTAGTGTATCATAATGGGCGTGGCTTCATTTTCTTGAGTTTGTGTGGCAACAAGTATATGCTAGATCATCAGAAATCCAAAGGTTGATAGTTCAAAGAAAATGTTTGTGGCATAACCCCATTTAATATATTTCCTTGTGTTTGAATCATGTTTGGCATTATTTGCCACTTGTCATAGGTCAAGCATTATTTGCCACTTGCCATAGTTCAGGCTTTATTAGCCACATGCCATATGTTAGGCATTATTAGCCACATGTCATAGGTCAGGCATTTTTATCCACTTGTGATAGGTAGGCATTATTAGCCACTTGCCATTACACAGGCATTTAGACAGGGTTCGTACTCAAATATGAATGATAAATTCAAAGACTTTTCCCAAACTTTCAAAGACCACAAACAGAGATTTCCAAGACCTATTTTTGCTAACATTGTGTATACAGGTCATATGAGAAAACAACGAATGCCAAATACCACAATATTGTTTACTGATTAAAGTCAAACTATAATTAATTTCCTAAAATTACATTATAATGATCGAGAAGATAGGTTAACATTCATTGTTTTTTTCTCCAGAAATAAGTAACATATGTGTCAGATTTAATACAACATAAATTGTTCTCTTAAAGACATCAGCACTGCTTTAAATGCATTATTTTATTTGCTTTTTTTTCTCTTCAATCATTTTGGAAAGAGATGCCACCACTGTCATCTTTTCCTCTGCTCTTCTCCTAAGAGCATTTGACTCTGTGACAAGCACAATGAGTCCTTTTAACTCTGCCTCTTCTGCTTTCTGTACAGAGGAAGCATGTAGGCTGGCAATGTCAGCTTCAAGACGCAGCTTTTTGGCTTTAAGTTCTTCCACTTCATCCAAGGCCAACTCCCGTTTCTTTCCTTTTGGGTTTTTCTTCTCATCCTTCTCCTCTGCTTTCTTCTTATCCAGATAGGCATGGTACTTATGTCTTGCAGAGGAGGCATATGTCATCATTTCATTGCTAAAGTAGAAGTTGCTAGAGCTGCTTTGGTAGGCTGCTTTGTACTTGTCACACCATCTGCTGCTGGCTGTGAAAAGTATGCACTTACTGGTGCGACTTGTTTTGCAGATATTGTATTTTGTTGGTGCTTACATCCTAGAAACGAAACAAAAGTAATTATCACTGCAAGAATTTTAATGAATCTAAATGAAAACATACAACTTCATGATGCATGAAAGTAATTTTTAAATCGGTTTTACATGCTAGTAAGAAAAGCTATTTAGACACAAATTACCATTTAAAAATGGCTTCTGAAAAAGTGAAATAAAATATTGTTTTTTTTTTATTAAAAAAGGCTGTGATGTGTGGGCACCTAATTCTCTGACTTTAAAATTAGGTTAGGCGGGTTTTCCCCCATTTTTTGTGATAAACAATTCAAGAACAATAACTCTTGTTTAACTCTAATATAGTGTACGCATGCGCACTTTGAAACTGTTTATCCGTGAATTTAATTTAGTACAATGCATGTTTCTGTATTAAATCAAGTAATATTGTTATGTAGAACAAAATTTTCGAAAATGAATTTTTTCCTCAAATGTGTTAAATAAACCGACCGTAGAAGTACATTTAAAGAGGCCCTCTTTTGCTATATCTACCAAATCATCAAACTAAACGATCTTATTTTATACCCGACGAGTAATGAATTACCATTATTTTCCCAAAAATACCAATTGCTTATACTTCTGCATCTTTGTTCCACCAAATGAACATGTAGTTACTAATTTGCAACTTACCTTTGGCATGACTTGTAAGGGCTCCTTCTCCCATTGAAGCCAAGTTGATCGTCTTTTTACACAATGTACAAAACGCCTTTCGTTTGCATAACTTATCCTTTTGCAGCCATTCCTTGTACTTCTCTTGTTCAAGCCAGATATCGTTGAAAGAGCAAAGACCTGGCATTTTTAAACACTGAACTTGCAGAAGATGTAAATCGAATGAAGAAATTTTGAATTCTCGAGCGTGTAACTTTCGCGAACTTTCTACGTAGAATTAGTGTAATTAACATTTTGATTGGCTAAAACTGATGGACTCGTCCAGTCAAATTCAACTATTCGTCAAACGAAAGAAGCCAGGAAAACCAGCTGCTAACGACCATGGGCAATTTTATTGGCGACTTCCTTTGATGAAGTGTGTAGCGGCACCGTATGGCTTTGATGAAGAGTGCATGCGTGATTGAAGTCGCCGCCGAGGCATACTTTGGATGGCCAAACAAAACAAAGCCTCTTTTGTTAATGCGGCGGCAATAAACTGAACGGGTCATCAAAAGAAAGAAACCAGGATAACTGGATTACATCTGAATCTAACAATCTCGGATATTTTTATTTGTGATTTTGGAAAGAAATTAATTTTTGAGGGGTTTATTTCAATTTTCAAAGACTTTTAAAGACCTCAGGGTAATATGCTCGATTTTCCCAAACTTTCAAGGCCTTGAAAATGCTACCTCATTTTTCCCAAACTCTCAAAGACCTTCAAAGACCGTACGAACCCTGCTAGAGCCACCTGCCATGTCAAGTATTATGAACCACTTGCCATAGATTAGGCATCATTAGCCACTTGCAATAGGTCAGGCATTATGAGCCACTTTTTATGGGCCAGTCATTATGAGCAACTTGCCATAGGTCAGGCATTTTTAGCCTTTTTCAGTTCTTGTTGTCAATGATTTTGAAACATAAGTGCCATAATAAGGATTTACATTTAGAGCAAATTAATTGATATTGTTGAGTAATTAAACTTTATTAGCGCATGCCAAGGCATTAAAACCAAGGCCACACTATACAAAAATAATGGAATTTGGTGTTAAGTTCAAGTCTTGCTTGCCCGATGTGGGTGAGGAAGTTTGCCAGTAGCTTCCCATGGGTCAGTGGTTCCTCTCAGGGTTTTCTTTGGTTCTTCCTACACCAGTTAACTGGGAAATGGCAATTAGTTCACAGCAACAACAATAAATCAATCACACCCAAGCATCCAATATGGCTACCTGGAAGTGTTTGTCAACTATTTTCATGTAAATAAGGCTCTGAAGCTAAATTGATGTGTATATTTTGAGTGAAATTTTTTTGAAGAAACTCCACTTACTATTTAGCCTAATGTTTTTGATTATTTGGTTGTAGCATGTACAGTAGTATAGATTATGTCTGTGTAATCCTTTTATGTTGTACACTGAATAGGTATGGTATGTTTTAAAAAACTTTATATGAATTTTTTTCTTTACGATTGTTTAGGAGCTTCATGCAAATCACAGCATGCCAGGGTGAAATGCTTGTTCCCTTCTGCATGTTTGGCCACCGATGAAAGCACCACCATTTGTGACGTGTCCAACAGTTCAAGAAAAAATGAAGCATCAACTCAGTATGATCACATTTATACTTGTACAGTATCTACACAAACAGACCCAGTCTTACCAGTCTTGGACATAAGGTATAAAACGTGAGGTATATATTTGTTTAAAAAGCATCACACTGCAATACAAATTTTGAGGTAAAGACAATTGAGAAGGTAGGTTCTTGAGCTGGCATTTTAAGTTTAAATTATATATAGATAAATATCAATAAATTGTGATATAATAATTCAAATCCTTTGACACTTAATGTCAGTCTGTGGATATAAATAAAACTGACAGGCACTGAAGTCCAAAAATCAGAAAAGTCTGTTAAACTATAATCTTCCTTTGTTTCAGCAGATAATATCTTACATGCATTGCTACAGCCAATCAATCTGGAGAAATTGCTTTACATAAGCTATACCTCAATAGTCCATTGACACAATAAAAAAAACTAACCTCAGTTCCTTGTGGTAGCCAAAATACTTCTATCTGAATGTCACTCTTTTAACTACACACAACATGCAGTCCTTCCACTTAATATTAGTTTTAAAAAACATGATATATGTATTATTTGATCTTTACATATCTCTATTTCAGAGAAACTGAAAGAGAGTGGAGCTATATTTCTGTACGTGATAAATTGCCAAAATCAAAAAATGAAGTGGAAACATTAGCTATGAAATTATCAAATACAAGATTATCATCATTTGATGATGTAACTCTCTCTGATAGAGCAACATTGCTGCATGCTGCTCTATATACTTCCACTGAAACAATTGCCGAGACTGTGTTAAATAGTGAGTCACTCAGAAAAGCTGTAAAGATGTTACTTATTTGGGAAGTTGAACAAAAAGCATCTTCCAAATGTATAAGGGATGAAAGCAGCATCTTATATCCTAATCGGGATTTAACTGCATTTTCATGGAATGATATATGCACAGAACTTTTTCAGATTAATCCTTTATTGGCTGAAGTATTACTAGCAGTAGCATTGCCAACAGGCAAACTTGGCATGATTGAACCCATTAGGTCACTTCTGCCCAAGTTAGGACTTGTATACTCAATACTTATGAGCAATAGGTTTGTGGAATTATCACTTGTACAGAAGATAATAGCTATCACTATGAAAAATGAACAGACTCATGAAAAGGTCCAAGTTATTTTAGTTTGTTATGTATTGTTATGATTTCAGTATTCCAACAGTTTAACTTATTGACAATCCATGGCATGCTTTCTGAATTTTCAAGGTTTTAAACATTGTATCCCCAATTTTTTTCAGTGCTTGAACACTTTAATAGGAAGCTAGCACTCAGTATATTATTTAGTCAAATGGTGCATCTCGGAATTGTTATTTTTATTTTCAGAAGATGTTATTGCTACTTGCATGTTTTGTTGAGCTATGGTTCGTCTTTCCTTTAAGTCACAGGAAACTCTTACTTTAGACCAACACTAAAACAGACGTTGAATTCTCATCATTTTAAAATATGCATAATCGAGAAGTCAATAGTTGTGACCAGTCTTGGCAGCAAGTAGGGAAAGTTATTTCTTATTGACATATTTGACTTGTATCATACATGATAAAATTTGGGTGATACAATGATTGAGTTGGACACTTTTATTCACCTTAACTTATTTGTTACAAGATTGCTGCCCTCTTACCCAAATGTTTCTAACTGCTGCTTGATATTTTGCATGTATATTTTCAAAATCTTGCATGTGAATTTGTTATATAATTTTTTTTATTTATTTCTGGCCCAGTTCTTACCCTTTTTCAGATTTCTAAAGGAAAGCACACCTAATGGAGGTCTTACAAAGTGCCAACAACTATAATAAACTTTTACTCTACCATAGAAATTAAGTTTTCAAGGAATATACAAGCCATTTCCAGTTCTATTTACATGTTCTTTAGATTAAATAACAGGTAATAACTTGAAATTTTATATGGATAACTGATGAATAAAATTTCAAACCCTTCTTAGCTGAATAATAAGTGCATAACCTTAATGCTTAGAAATGTAGTCCGGTAACCAAATTCAAGTAATTATTATTTAAACTTGAATGGATCAAACATGAAAGACAATTTCATAAAGGAACTTCAGTTTTCAATAAAATGTTATACAATATTATTTTTAAAAAAAACTGGCATACATTCTAAATGGCTGACAAAATATGATCAAACTATATTGTTCAATGCACATTGTGAATCAATATTATGATATAACACTCATTTTGTCTATTTATAAGGTTTATTTTGGATGATGGTTTGGCATTGTAAGCTAATATATCTTAGTGGCCGAGCATTTGTAGACACAGATTCAGGTTCAAATTATACATCAGGCTCATCACACACATGCTGCTAGTTTATTATGCATCTGTGAATTTTATAAGCAGTCGGCTATCACAGACAAGAATATTTTATGTTTCAGTGGTCATCAAGTTTAGTATCTTATCTTTTATTGTTAATACAGTGAAGCATATGAGACCTTTTCTCTAGTATAAATAATAGGAGACATCAGTATGATAATATGATACAAGAAGGTTTAATTTTTTTTTTCTTGTTCCCAACAGGTTTTTGATAGGTTGCAAATTCTGGGTGTTTCCAGTAGTTATGAAGCTACTATCAGAGAAGTGGACAAATTAGCCAATTCATGTTTTAAGGAGCTGCAGTTAGCAGTCAGGGAAGGAAGAGTTTTCAGAATTGTTGGGGACAATGTAAATTTTAGAACTGGGGTGCGACATGAAAGGGAAAATTATCATGGAGGGACAAAACATTGGTTTGCATCTGCAGCTATTGTGCAACACATGAATTTTGCCAATCTACCAGACCAGCCACAGGGGTCGATTCAAGACCTAGCATTGGATCAGTTATCTCCTTCACAGAGAGATCAGAGAAGGTTAAAATCCAACTACACAACCCTGATTTTAAATGCAGCAGTGTATTATCTCCCCTTTCTGAAAAAGTTTCAAGATTTTTATTGTAGTGAAATTGAAGGTGAATTCTCTGAGGAGCTTGCAAATAAATCAGTTATAGTTCCACTTCCAGTTCTTCCTTACAATGAACAACAGTATAGTGATGTCTGTAAGATAATGCAGTCATACAATGAAACAATAGATGAAATCTATGGATGCACAAATCATCCTCCAGTACATATAGGTGGTGATCAATTGACCAGGGAGAGATTTAGTGGTGCAAAAGGATTACATCAAGGTGCTTTTGATGCGAGAGAAAGACTGAGGGATCTGTATCCAATTACTTTTGAACTCTGGCATACAGCCATGAATTTCTTGACAATGGCTTATCAGAAGCTCTTTAGCTTGGATGGTTTTGAAACTGGCTCTATGAATGGAGAGAGAATTCGTATAAGACGGCATGATGTGAACGCTGACGTGAAGAATCATTATGATGTAGACAAAGATTTCTTTTTGTCATTTGTTAAATCATACATTGTTGAGGCACTGTGTGATTTCTTCGGACTTTGTGATCTAAACAGTACTCCAACCAAGAACATACCTCCAGACCCTATGACAGATTTGTGGCTCCATCAGACTATGGATCATTTTATTGAAATATATGTCTTCTCAGGGCACAAGATTCACATGATTGTTGAAGAAACGGTCAAGGATTCACTGATCCCCATTACAGTTAAAGTTAGTGATGTGGAAGTGAAAACCATATACATTTTAAAGCAAGGAAAGAAGACAGTTTCAAAGCCAAAGGACACTGATCATGTGCAACAGTATGGCCATACTGTATTACAGGTTGGTTTACTGTACATGGAGTTTTTGGATGTAATACACAGACCTGACAGGGATAGGTTACTTGGTTGCCTTAAATACATGATGTTGATGTTCAAGAGTCATAACAGCAGAAGTAAATATGCTTTTGAAATCTTGCGCCTATTATGCCATCAACAAGCATCATATAGTTTGCGCACTGCATATCAAAGTATCTATGGCCTTTTTGTCAACATCAGGGGGAAGAAAGATAGTCATATACCAGCAGATCTAGCAATGGAACATCTTGTAAAAAGGACCAAAAAAATGCTTAAAGGACTGGGCCCAATGAACAAAGACAAAAACCTACTGGCCAGATCTAAAGCAGTAGCGGTTATGGACAACATTGCTGATAATTTTGACAGCATATCTGATGTAAAAGTGAGGGCGGGCTATCACAAAGAGAGAAACTCTCATACCGATGAGTTGAAAATGATATATAATCTGCGAGAAGTGAAACCTTTTGTGCCACATTCAGGCAGGTGTTTCAGTGCTCACAAAAATATACTGGCACCAGCAGATTCAGTAAATGGACTTGAGTTTGAGTCCTGGATCGATTATCACAAAGTCAGATTGGAATTTGAATCTGGAAAGTAACATTAAACATCTAAAAACAGTCAGTAAATCTCTATCATGGAATTTTACAGACCATCATCTGCCACAATACATATGAATAGCAGCCCATTTTAAATTAAACCTCAGTTGAATAAATGACAGTTATTCTCAGTTAATGACATGTGATAAATTGTTCATATTACATGCATAGTCATCATATATTGTTATAAATTTTTCATTAGTTTCTTGCAACTGATCGGATGGTCTAAGTGGTTAGAACATCCACCTCAGATGCAGAAGGTCACATGTTCTAATCCCAAATATGTCATACAAAGACATATAAAAATGGTCCTAGCAGCTGCCTCACTTGGTGCTCACCATTAAGAAGTTAGTATTAGGACTGGTGGGATTGGTATCAGTATAATGTGACTGGGTGGGACATCATGCTACATGTCCGTGGCATTATGCTTCAATGTTAGACCTCACTATAAACTGCCACAATGTAGACATCCTAGTGATACGACTGAACTACATTGAAAATGCAATCACACACACAACGTTATTGCCCCATTTTTATTATTAATGCAGGCATGCACTAGTACCATGCTTACTAATTAATGATAATTAATCAATAACATCAAAATAATTCCCCCGCCCCATGCATGTGTGAGATGATGAGAAATTGGTGGTTTGTTTAAGTAAGCAATTTGTACATTTCCCTAGTTTTATTTCAAACTTTGGCAGAGCCAAGACATAGGCATCACTCATCTGTTATATCATAATAGTGTCTTATCTTTTTTCTCCTGTGATACAATTCCCAAATTGTGAAGATATTATACATGTCCCCTTTTTCATCTCCACATAACCATAGCCTCCTTCTGCTCATGATGCAAGTTTCAGGTAATTTGAGAATGATGAATAATTTGTTATTGCCAAATCCCAAATTCGAGGTGATGCTGTAGGAGGCATTGGTCTTATTTTTAAAATATACTTTAGCCTCGACACATGCCCATTATGTCCTGTTGGCAAGGTTATAGTCAATAGAAAATTAAAATGGATTGGAATCAAAAAGGGTGAAAGGGCATACATTTACTTCTGCGTGTGACTTGCATTTTTAACCTAACTTTAACAATTTTTCAGTCATATTGCTACAATGTCTATAGTGTGACACCATGCCGCAGACATGTATCATCATGACTCATCCAGTAGCATTATCCTGATACCAGGCCACCAGTACTAACACATAACTTCTTAATGCTGAATGCATAGTAAGGCAGCTGTTAATACTATATTTATAAGTCTTTGGTATGAGTCATTAACTCGGGTTTGAAGCGGTGACCTACCATACAAGGGATGACTCAATAGTTAAGGGACAATAGCTCTAACTACTAGGCCACCACAGCGGTCAACAATTACTTTCTTGGTCTGAATAACTTTTATTTCCTAAAGGTAACAAGTATTGCATTCAGTGAATCAGCAATGTACCTAGGAATGTTGTAATACCGAACAATTTCATTTATGTCCATAGGAATAATATCAAATGTTTCAGTTATGCGTTTCAGTAAATCATCATGGAGGTGAAATGCAATTTCACCAGATATATCCGATCTCACATATTCCTTTAAAGCCATATGCACAAGGTATCTATCTATTTGTTTTTGTCCTGTAATCTGTTTCATACAAAATGCACTTCCAAGTGCATCATTTTCACAAAGGTCGCAGCATATAAATTCAGCCTCCTCATATGGACAGCCAAAATAATTATTTAAAAATTGGCGTCTGCAGCCACTTTCAAGTGTTAAATATCCTTTCATATCCTTCTCAAGAAGTTTTGAAGATAAGTCATTGTTGTTGTAAAAGATTATGGCTTCAGCTTTAAGGCCATCCCTTCCTGCACGTCCAACCTCTTGAACATACTCTGAAGTGAAATGAAAATATGTATTCTTTATTCTACAAAGAGTCCATGACTCTATCCTAGAATACCAATAATATGATGAAACACATGAAAACCCAGTATTGGATTCATGCTTGAAAGGCAACTAATTTCTCGTATTTTAAAGACAAGTTCAGGATATGGTGGAAGTCAATAAAACAATTGGTTTTCCTGCTTCATTTTTCTTATTAAAATTTATAAGGAAAAACAGTGTCCAATTTTAGTAGACTTGATGAGAAGAGAAATATTTATTCATACATGTATTTGAATTAATTATTGCATTCCTTCCAAGACTACTAAAATAAACTAACTGAACAGGTAAATTACTTGAGTACACAAGGAAGAAGTTCATTTTCTATCAATGTTTTGTGCACTGACCTTTCTTAAAGACCAACACACTATTATATCTAAGGAAGTAGAATATGCAAGTATCAAATTGTATGTATTTTCAGACCTAATATACATATAACAAAGACTGATTTTATGGTGTGTATGAGTATACCTTCCACTGAAGATGGGCATCCAGCATGAATCACTCTATGCACCTTTCTAAGGTCTGCCCCCATTCCAAGTGCAATTGTTGCAAAAATGATTTTTATGTGATTGTTTTCACTTGAAAGACTGTGCAGAATATATTCATTTACTTTGCTATATTGTGGAGAGTGGTATTGCACTACAATGCAGTTTTCTTCCTTTTTTTCTCCATTGTACAGTTGATCACCTAGAAGTAGCTTAGCTTGCTCAATAGCTTTACCACACCATACAAGTCTTGTGTAGACTATTGTGACAGGAAAGCATGACCCATTCTCCTTTGTTCGAATAAGGTCCTCAAACAGTGATTTGAAAACACAGTCATAAGGTGAAGTTGGTGTTGTGTCACTTGAATATGGCGGTCGTCGTCTTACTAGCAAACGGATGTTTTTTCTTAGAAGAGGTGTACAGTTAATTATGCTGCATCTGGAAAGTTTCAACTCTTTCTTGATTGATTTGATGCTGTCTTTATTAATAGTTGCTGTCATAGCACAGATTGTACAAACTGGGAAAAGAGCCCGAAGATTTTTAATCTCCTTGTATGCAGGTCTAAATTCATCCTGCCAATGCAAAATGCAGTGGGCTTCATCAATAATCATGCATACCTGTTGCTTTGTCCATTCAGCCTCAAGTAGGCATTCAAGAACATTCTTATCCAGTATGTCTTCTGGGTGTCCAACCATATACGAAAATTCACCCATGCGTAATTTACTAAGATCTTGAAAATTTTCAGTGACACGTATCACATGCCCATCAAGTGTTGAACAAAGCTGATTAAGAATGACATTGAGAGGTTCCAGTACTATGACTTTGCACTGAAGGTAGAAAGGAATCAGTTCAAAAATCAAAGTCTTTCCATATCCTGTGGGTAATACAACAACTAAGTCTTTAGATTCTCTCAGGTTGTACAAAGCATCTATTTGTCTGGGCCTGAGCCCTGTAATTGGTGTCTCTGAAGCAAGAATTGTCTGGTTATATTTAATTACAGCTTGTTTGAGAATACACATCCGATCTAAGCAAGACATCTGCAAATAGGATGAAAATGAGAAAGCTTTGATAATATAACACTGGCAAACAACCATGTTTATGAAGGTTGCTATATATCAATAAGTGTACATGTGATTATGTAATGGCAAACAACTATGTTTATGAAGGTTGCAATATATCAATAAGTGTGCATGTGATTATGTAATGGCAAACAACCATGTTTATGAAGGTTGCAATATATCAATAAGTGTACATGTGACTAAATTAATTTTTCCAGTCAGCAAAGCAATCATTATGAAGCCATTTATCCAATTTTTTCTTCTGAAACATTTTTACAAATAGCATGTCATTAAAATATTGTGATTTTTACTGTCAGTAAAATCTATCTCAATTTATCTGAAGCAAGTTTGTTTAGAGGTTTCTGTGTGTGCATATGTGTTTTGGAAGATACCATTACTATCTGAATGATAAAGGATATTAAAGATCATACAATGTATTTTGTGTCATCCAGTTTAGTTGAAATATGTTGATGATGGGGAAAAAATCCTTAGAAAGTGTTCATGCTTACTACCTTTCTAGTTTTCTTTCTATAGCACATCTTAAGTAGAAACGATCTGCTTCAAAAGGACTGCACATACATGTGTCTCATACATATACTTGACAAATACTTCACTGATTAACACTTAACCAAGTATGAGTAATATTCTGTTGATGCATATTTAATAATTATCATGAAAACTACATGCATCTTGATAGGCTGATATGTGTTTCAGTACTAATACTGTACAAAGTGTATGCAGAATGTGTGTTTAAGTTGATGTTAATCATAAAACAAGTATAATTGATACTTGTTATTTAATTCTTTCGAATCAGTTGATATGAATGTTACACAACTTATTTCTTATTAATAAACTCATTTGAGATATATACACACACAAAACAATTTTAAGACATGCTGCCATATTCAAGTTATTTTCTTTTCATATATATATATATATATATATATATATATATATATATATATATATATATATATATACACACACAATGGCATAAATTAAAATATGTATCACATTTGCATATAACTATCAGAATATTACAATGACATGAAAAAGAGAAACTAAGAAAGACACATGTGCATGTGTTTATTTGATACCTTTCCATTTAAATTGAATTAACTTGAGAGTTATTGCTGTTAATATTTAATCATACAAGGCTCAATGATTACTTTAATGAACATGTCAGTGTGTTTTATTGGTTTTTATATTTAAATATAACAACACATTTGGTTAAATTGATAAATCAGTGTTAGGACGTATATTGGATGAATGATTGTGACAGTATAAGAAATGTAAATACTGTTCAATTTCATGTCATACTTCAGTAATGATGAAAAATACAAAATAAATATGAAACATTTGTCTCAACTTGTCTACAATGTTAGCCTTAATAATGCATCTCCATTACATCGATACTTAAAATTAAGATTACACTAAGTTTTGGAATTTTATTAACTGAATAATGAAAATAGCATTCATTATGGAAGCAAATCAAATTAGTGATAATAAAATGTAAACTTCTGTACAGTGCTTAACATTAAATGCACTAACATTGTCTTTCAGTTATGATGATATATTGAGTAACTTTTGAAGAATCTTACCAAGCATGTAAATGGAACCTGAATTCAGTTCATCGTTTATGTTAGAAATCTTACAACACAGTAGCACATTAAATTTTTATCATGTGGAGGCACTTAAAGTGCCTTGCTAATGAATAGAATATATTTACAGTAATAATGTAGAAACTGTCTTGAAAGACCTCCCCTTCTGCTAAAGAATAATAATATCTCAAGACAAGTAGTCTTTCATAACAGGTCATAACACGATATAATGAATAAATCTGTGCATGGTGATTGTGGTCTCTTATAGCAGTGGTCTCTCAAGACCGGTTTTACTGTATATCACTATCAATGTACATGATGTGGCAATACATTTGGCTCATACTCTCCCAAAGATTTATTGATAGGACATACTCCCAGTCAAGTCTGTCTGATAGTATTTTAGACCCCTTCACCACCACCCCAGGTTGTAGGGGATGCTATGCCACTTTCTTTTCATGAAATCAATTTGAAATGGAACTGACAGAAATGTTGGTATTTTTATCTTAATCATTTACAAAATGTGGGTTGTCATGTTCAATGATACATGAATATCAATGTAAAGTTGATCAAGCAATTAATTTAAAATGGAACATTGAAATGATGATGTCGAAAATATTCCATCTTTGGCAATATTTGACCCCCCCCCCCCGCTTGATTGAAGGGATTTGATATCAACCTTTGTGGCCAGTCAAGGATGTCATCTACCACCTTATACAAAGTCCGACGTAATAATTATCAAGTAATCGAAAGCAAATGAAATATCGTACTTGATGCAGTCGAAATGCGCAATATTTGACAAAATGTCCCTTTCAACCATTCGTAGAAGAGGGTTGTTATATTAATCCTAATATTTGACAAAATTTGAGCTGTCATGGAAAACGATATATGCATATTTATATTAATTTGATCAAGAAATTCGTTGCAACTTAAATATTTTAGATGACGCAGTGTAAAATGTGCTTTATTTGCGAAACAATCGTTACCCTCACCCCTGGTAAAATGGGGAAGGTATTTTCGTCTTAATCTTGGGGGGAAAAAAAGCCGCCGTACATAACCACACATCAATTTCGACGTAAAATTTATCAAGGAATCGATTGGAAATATAATTTTTGAGATGATCCAGTGGGAAAGATGCAATATTTTACAAAAATTGTTGTGTGTATCACTATACTTTGTCGTCGCCTAATTGTATAAATATTTGTAAAAATACCTACGTAACCGATTTGCTGGTTAAGCTTTAACACAAGATAGCGCCTGTTATATTTCAAATCGAAAGTATTAGTAAAATTCGCATTGTGTCACTAACAAACAGAATATTAAAGCAATAAATGTGCCACGGTTAGATTACCGATATCTCTCCATGTGAGGCCATTTGTTTTGATCACGTGACAATATGGCGTCGGCGTTCGCCTGACTTAGTATAGCGGAGTGCAACGCATGGGAGCATACTAAGCAGGGGACCAGACTATTGATACGGTTGATAAAATCATATTTACAGCTTAGATGTTCTGTCATATCTGTCACAGTGAATACAAAACCATTATCTCTTGAATCTATAATCTAAGCATATAGTTCCAGTATAATGTTGTATTATTATTATTATTATTATTATTATTATTATTATTATTATTATTATTATTATTATTTCTAGTAGTAGTAGTAGTAGTAGTAGTAGTAGTATTTATGAACATTGCCTGAATTCAAAATAAAAACATTGATATATATATATATATATATATATATATATATATATATATATATATATATATATATATATATATATATATGCAAACAAAATCATAAACATCAAGAGTGTAAGAAATGCGTGACTAAAAGCATACCTATACATGGCACTACTGGCATTGTTTAAACATGAGGTTACATTTCTTGAACACTCTAAGGACTAAGCAGCTTTTATTTTAACAACGTACCATTACGATTATTTACTAGTACTGACTGTTTTGACTTCATAATGTCCTAGTAACTATGCACATATTAACAGTGGCCCGAATAATTGTAACGGCTTCCTTAACACGACGAAACATTTCAACTATTGAAAGAAATAATGCGGGAGTAATTTTGGCCCCCCCCCACCCCCACCCCCCCCCCCCCCCCCCCCCCGTCCTCGACTTGATTTTTGATATGTTAGCTTGATTCGACAAGTCGCTGTAAACATTCCAGGACTCCCCGAACCACCGACCCACGAGAAGCTACTAGGAAGCCTTCTCACGTACCCACATTGGCTGAGCTTGAGATTCGAACCCACTCAAACAAATCAGAGATCCATAACAGTGAGCACTTTAGATCATGATTCAGCCACTAACTTTGGAACAATTCCGAAAAAGAACGGAATCACGAGTGTTTTAATTGACTGAACTAAGGACTGGAACGTCTTAAATCTAAACTGGATATTTGAGCGTTGTTTAAACCTTTTATATTTATCATTTCAAAGAACTGTTTATGACAGATACATTTTATACAGATACATTCTTTCCTTCCAAGATTGGGGTAGATTGCATGAATGATGAAATTTATGACAAACAACAGCAACCAAATTCTAAGTATAGAATGAAAGTGAAAATAGAGTTTTGACTGACACATCATATTTATCTAGCTAACCATACCACGACTGCAATCTTTGGATTGGTAGAGACATGACAATTGCCTTTTCTAGAGTACATGACACTTTCTTTTCTCCAAAATGCAAAATAGCTTACTGAAACAGGTAGACTAACGTGAAACAGACCACACACATGCGCTAAACAGATAAAATGATTGATGAAGTGACCGCTCCCTTGGCCTAAATGGTTAGGGCGTCTGCATTTCTGTCTTCATCCTCGAACCAGGCGCCATTTACCCTTAGTACCATGCGCGTGCGGGAGGTCACGGGTTCAAACTCCAGTAGAGTCTTACGAAAGAGTTATAAAAATGTTGCAAGCGGCTGTCTCGTTTGGGCTCAGCAATTAGGTTAGCGTCAGGACTTGTTGGCCTTGTGTCATAATAATGTTACATGCAGCATGATGTCCTAATGCTCGATATCACTATAAACTGGAAAACTGCAGAAATCGTAGCGATCTGACCAAAATTGTCTAAGCTACGTTATCAATCCGAAAACACACACACACCTAAATGCATGATACATGTAGCGCCTCTACTATTTAGAGCTGGATTTTGTTTTTAAACTTGTTAAGGATTGTACATTAAAGGTTATAGACTGGTACAATTTTACAGTAGAGCAAAGTCCCTTTGCAGGTAAACTTTGCGAAAGGATAGTACAACAGAAGACTGACAGTCAAAAAAGATAAAAGTAGCAACGAAATATCGTTAGTAATTGTAGCATACATATAAATACTAAAATATAAATGGAGAGAACGACATTCAAAAGGCAGCGAAATATATCCGAAGTGGTTATAGGGGGCATATAGATAACTCTAAAGGAAATGAAGGTAGATCAGTTTAAAGGCAGCAAAAACGAATGCCGATAACACTTACAGAGTTAACAGACAATCGAAGAATGCAACAAAAGTCAAATATTAATTACTGTATTCGGTCGCTACCAGCTACAATATTTGAATCTTACCGAATAACACAATCGATATGAGCGCTTTTTCCATCTTTTTTTAACCGATGTTTGTCTATTCAAACCACGGTTTCACCAAATACTTCTTATAGAAAAATTGACCTCACCTTGGTATCTGGAGCGAGACTTATAACAAGCAGATCAGACACATTACACAATAGTCTTAAAATTTGAATAACTCAAATAAAGAAGACAATGTTCCTAAGGAGACGTTAGAAGGACATAAATGACAGCAGAGAGTCTCAAATTAATACGGGACAAAGCTGATATAACGTACGACCAAAACGTATTATGTTCATGAAGAGTCTATAGATTAGCATTTTTGTGGTTTATAGAGACGGCTGATACTAATACCACCACAATACGAACTTAAAGGCAATATATAGTAGTGTCGAAAATTATATGGGATATAACAATCCCCCACCCCACTCATTCTGTTTCTAAATGAATAATAGTATTTTGTTCTTCATACGTACTATCCAAATGTGTAGGAGCTTTGCTACTGAGGCTGAAATTTTCCAAAGAAACAACAAATTAACAACATCGTTATTAGATTAAGACTATATCGAAATGTATGTTGATTACAGGTGTTGAATATGTCATTTATAAATTATATTCATTACTAAAACCTATACAAATACTCGATTCAAAGCTTAGTCAAGAAATTATGTAGATTAAATCTACTGAACATTCTTGCAGCCACTAGTATAGTCCTGAAAATTGTTGGGTTTAAAAAAGGCGTGGTTTGGCCCCGGGATGAGGAGTAGAGGCTTGGTAACTAAGGATCGAACGGACTGCTTAGACATCTAGAAATTCGTCACGGAGATTAGCAACAAGTGTCATACTCTGATGTATAATATACCTTTCATTTTGTGCGATTGCTAAGAATCGGAACAATTCTTTCCGGTATGTGCAAAATATGGTGTCTTTAACCTCGGAATAAGGCTCTTTATCTAAAGTTTCTGAAATATTACATAGCAAATAAACCAGATTACCAGGAAGATGACATATCTCTTATCTTCTTCTTTTATGCGATGGTACTTTGTACTCAGTTTGGACGTTAATGTTTCTACCATCACGCCGACTTTTATATGAAGTTCATACATGAACATTGTCTATTTATATATGAGTATGTATATGCGTATGTGCGTCTGTGTGTATGTTCACATGGTGGCTCATTAATCAGACTTTTATATTTGCCTATTCTGGTTTTACTTTACCAAACCGTTACGCGGCTCTAATGATTCCACCTTGCATTAACCAACTTCGATTTTAGTCAGTTACAGAGATTACAATATTGCATATTTGTGGACGAAACTAAGTCCTTCCAAACCAATATGTGTCACGCTTGCTAAGCCCCAGCCATAAAGTTCTGTATACAGAAGCGTAGCTAGAGTGTTTGGATAGCATGGACAAGATTCATTTTTACGCGCCTCCCCATCCCAAATCTGAAATTCGAAAATTCCATATACAATCTATTTCAAATCCCATTTTGGCGCCACCACTAGTCTGGCGCCCGGAGACATATGTCCCCCCAATGTCCCCCACCCCCACCCCCCAGCTACGCGTCTGTATGTATAAGCTATAATCTACCTTGGGGATATTGCCATGTGTTTGATCTCTAAAGATTTCGCGTGGTTAATGTTTGAAATCTTATGCAAGGTTACCATAACCCGGAAGACCGGAAACTTGAGTCGGTAAAGGCGACCGGTCGCGTCACCGAACAAAGGCTTGCCGTTATCACACTTAAATGTTAAAGGTTAGTTCTAGGATCCATGGAAGTCATCTACAGCAATATCCAATCAAAAATTGGGACAGAGTGCGTTATTACAATTCAGACCCGAATTATACCTTCCGAAATTGTTACGGTATTTTAGTATTCTTCTGGAATCAATATAGTTTACCGCGATAATGAAGCCACTCGTAATCTGGCAGAAATCCTCAGCGGTAGATTCAAAATAAAGACAAAGCTTTGAAAAGGTCGGTAAGCAATTTGATTGATTTTGCAAAATATTTACGGCATCAGAATTGTAATTAATTGTAGTATGTTCACTTAATTATTAAGATCGTTTAATATGTATAAAGTTATCATGTGGTCAGAATTAATTTTGTAATTCGCTGTTAAGTTACATCGAAGTAAACCAGAGCATTTATTAATGCGTTATTCTAGAATTTATGCATTCTTGAATTGTGAATTTGAAAACATTGTAAAGTATGTAAGATTAGTTAATATGAACGTATGCATATATCAGAACATAGATATTTGAATATTTGCGAGCTTGGCATAAGTGTCAGGTAAAGAAATGCGTCTGATTATTGGGATATTGTGCTGTTGTTGTGGTTGTTGGATTTAACGCCATTTATCAGCAAACGATAAGCTATACATGGCGGCCAGTATTAATGGCGGAGGAAGAACCCGGAAAACTCCCGGAACGAACCACCGACCCACGAGAAGCTGCTGGTAAGCTTTCTCAGATACCCACATTGGCCGAATTTGAGACTCGAACCCACGCAGACAGAAAAACGTGAGAAAGCAGTGATTCGTAACTGAGAGCGCTTTATACATCTCGGCCACTCGGGCTCCCCGTAATTGTGTTGCATTACGGTATTATGCATATGTAACGGAAGTTATTGATGTATTTGAAAGAACTAATTAATACTCTGCTTTATTATGATATTTGTTTTATCGTTCAAGAAAGTATGGGGATCTAGATGAAAACGAATGCATGACCGAAGAAATTTAATAGCCAATATCTGATGATAGGCTGTTAGTTTGAGATGAGATGGCTAAGTAAAGAGATCTTACCGTCTGTGTATTTTCATAGGTAGCTTTTTAGGCGGACATATATCTTTCTGTTTTATTTGGGTCCCAAGTCTTTAAGAGTTGGAGCCGGAATTGAGACTGCAGCCAGCCGAGACAGAAGAAGTCGTCGACAGAAGTATAGCCGTGTGCTAGAAAGTGAAGGAGGAGGAGAAAGAGTCTGGATAAAGTAGAGGAGGATGAGGAATCTATAGAAATTCGAGAAGGAGGAGGAGGAGGAAAAATAATTTGGATGGGGATCGTGGAGGAAGAGGAGAAGGGATTTGGAGAAATAAGGGAGACAAATGATACAACAGTTAAGTAGAAATACAGGGACAGGTGGAAATCAATCTCATACTGCTCATGAAACGATGAAATAAGTTTATTAAAGGGCCGAACGGAAAGAGTTTAATTGAAACTTTGAGTAATTTCATTACTGACTTTTTATTAAATTGTTATTCATTGAATTTCAACCACGATAGCATTTTTAACCAACACTGACTTGGTCTCAGAGTGTTACATCTATCTTTCGCTAAATTTAACTTCCATAATAGTTTAAGTAAATATTGAGAGCACCCCTCCCCAACCATATGCAATGTCACAATAGGGCTTGTTAGATCATTCGAGCTGTCTCCTCAGATATGTTCTAAATACACGAGGCATAATGTTTAAATCTGAATAAAATTTTAATTGAGGCTCATAGTTCTGTTTTACAAAATGACCAAGTTTACTTGGAATCTAGATTTCTAGTCTAGTTCTGACCTCTGTACAGATATGTTATGTCGGCCGGCATTTCCTTTCCATTCTCTCAAAATCCAGTTTCTGATTAGTGTGACCGGTGCTCAAACGTCTGAAGTTTGAGCCTCTTATGAAATCTAAATAGTATTGTTTGCTGATGTATTTCTAATTTTGAGAATAAAAATTAAATTGTGACATTTTTGACGTCATATTTTACAATGAACATTTATACCTCAGCATTTCGTTCTCTGCCTCCTCTTTTACTTAAACCTCAATCGTTTCTTTCCGTTTTTTTTTCTTTCCATTTGCTTACTTCTTTTAGGGAGTGTGAGAGTGGGTAGTGTGTGTCTTCTTTGCTTAAGCTTCCACTTTTTTACGTCCTTAGGAATACATTCTGATGGCGTTCTCTGCCTTGTCAAACGTTTATGTTTGCATTGTTGCATTTCACAGGTTACATACTTGTATGGTTGTATTGTGCTCTTTAGTCAGTTGTTGGTTATTTCTTATAGTCACTGTTTCCGGATGCTGCACCATTTACCAGCAATTCTTAGCTGATAGGATGCCCAGCCTAATTTCTTCATAATTTTTCTTTGAAGTCAAGTCGCAAGTAATATATTCTCTTCTTCGTTCTTTTCCTCTTCTTTACAACAACCCATCGCATCTCACTCTGGATCAATTCCCAAATGTGTCTTTTTGATGGGTTTCGCTATTGCAGTGCCTTTTCCGGATTTGCTACCCCTTACGTCCATTGATGTGATTGTCACGATGGTATTGAATTGCTGCGCTATGATGTTGCTTGCTATTCCTTGTTCTTGCCCTTCTGATTGCTCTTCTGTCTTGGCACAATTTCTGGGATTATGCCATTTAGCCCACATTTGTGACGTTTCCTATGAAAGATACATTCAGTTATGCCTTTTTGCACAGTTAAATCCTTAGCCATTAGTATACAATTGGATGTTTGGGGAATGATGCCATCTTCAATTCTTTAATGTTGGTGTCAAATGTTTGCTGGAATATTTATATTACTGCCTCTAGTGGCATGTTTATAGATATCCCTGCAAGATGAACGTCTATATTTTGGCTGCTGTTATTATTTCAATTGTAGGTGCCTTCACTACTCGCATTGTTTTTCTTCCATTGACTGTTATAGCGTCATCTTACGTAATGCTTGTTTACGTCACTGGTATATTATGAACATTCTCGTTCCATTCCGTTCGTGAAGGATTCAGTCTCTTTTACTTTGATTCTTTTTACTATTTGTATAAGTCTTTGGAATGGCTCGGCCGAGGTTGGAGCACGCGACCTCGCACTGTCGATGCAGAAGCTCCACTTAGGCAACCAGAGCGGTGTGTTGTAGTTAAACAATATATATATATATATATATATATATATATATATATATATATATATATATATATATATATATATATATATATATATATATGTTTAAAATAATCCCCAATCCATATTAATAACACCACAAAGTTTGATTGAATGAACACAGTGTATCGTTTCCACCTCAGGCTCTTGATATCTATCGCAACTTTCTTTCTAAAATTCATTATCTGACTCTATGTTAGCAGATCAACTTCGACTAATTATGCTAAAGCGATTATTCCACTTATATTAATTTCCTCTTTCTTCCGCTCTAAAGTCAGCAAATTTAGGACGTTTGACTGAAATTACTGACATAAAAATCACCATATATCATAATATTCAATGAAATAACTTGAACCTTTTCTGCCAGTCAACTTTGCAAATGAACAGAAAATATGCTTCACATGATTTTGCTTTCGTTAAATTTTCTTACACTGTCCATTTTAATTCGTGTTTTTCGAGTGCTATCTCGTGTAGCATAAGATTCGAGGTAAAGAGGTAAGTGCTGATGTTAAATGTATGCCTACTTCTGATGAAAGAATAACAAATCGCCTTGAAAACTCGTATGTCGAGGAATAATATTACCTTCGAAGTGTGGTTCACTTATTTTTAAAGATAATTGCCTATTTTTTTAATACAAAAAAGTGAATATTCTACAGTGGTCGTTTTTTATCGTTGTCTTTTACTTGGCATTATCATTTTCTCCGAAAAATCCACATCAATACACCCGCCCCCCCCCCCCCCCCCAACAAAAAACAAACAAAAAACACAAAAAAAACCAACAACAAACAAACATAAAAAAACACAACAACAATACAATAGACTGATAATTATGACCAAGAATTTATCAAGATCGATATGATTCTATTTTTGTACTGCACATTCTTCTGAATGTTTCATGAACACGAAGAACGTAATTCTCTTAGCACAATCGCTGTTTTTGCGTAGAAAAGACATTGTATATGAATCGTTGATAAGTGCGGTTCTTCCAGTTTAAGACTGTTCAACAAAACAATCTTACCTACTACACAAATTATGAGATCCCTGTTAAATATACATATCCAGATAGAATTTACAGCCGTATGCTCAATATATAATATCCACCTTAAATCAATAACGTGATATCAAGTGAGTTGCTTTTGATATGCTTTGATGTTCCTGTCGATCATGAACATCTTCCACGCGACCAGACTCATTGTCAAAGAATTGTTATATTTATTCCACGTCTAGTTAAGCCTATTAGAAACAAGAAAGCAAAGTGCGACTTTGTTAAGAAATGTTTATCCAATTCTCGCGTCGTTAATCTTCAAGAATGAGAAGTGGAAGGGATCCGCATTTTATAGTTCAGAGAGTTTATCTTACCTTATATAATTTTGAAACTCGTTTTGTCTTCACCATTTGTCCACCAAATTGATATTATTATCTATATATCCAAAAATGCGATGATATGTTATATAAATCCTATATATGCATGCACATAACGACCTCTTAGGTTAAGTGATGATGATGATGATGATGATGATGATGATGCAAACATACCTAAAGTAGTACATGATCTTCTCTGATACAATATGGGGTAGGACTGATATAATTAACTCTTGATAGAGTCTTAGAAAGGCATTTTTACATATACAGGTGAACAACGTTTTTGCCGACAACGAATGGTCCGGCACCTCTTTTAGTCCGGACAAAATTATGAGTGTGCACATGAAATTCACGACACGGCCAAATTAGTTTACTGGGAGTGCACTCACTTGGGTTCTTTTCACAGCAGTTGTTGGTGGTGATACTTGTATGTTGTGTAATTTTTAGGTTATATACCTAACATTTAACTATAGCTATTGCTTCTAAGAAAGATGCAAGTGTCAAGGGTGGTGTCAAGCTTAAACACCAGTCAATATCCATAGAAAATAAATGTCACTGCTGAAAAAGTGGACCGTGGAGTTCCTTGCGAAAGCTGTGTGACACATAATGATATGGGAGCTGTCCATTTACTTTGTTCGCATGGAGGTGGGGTGGGGCTATCCAAATGCATACGCTTGCGTATGAGGGAGGGTCTACTGATAATGAACTTATGCATATGAAACGTGTGTGTGTGTGTGTGTGTGTGTGTGTGTGTGTGTGTGTGAAACATCGACAGCAATTTGTCTAATATGTAACCTGTTCGACTGGGTCCAGTCGGCTATTGAATTTCAGTGGACACTAGACAAACTTTAATGCTACGCAGCTGGTTTCATTGATGCAGCTATACATTCAACGTCAGTGGAGTACCTGTTTAATTAAATACGTTAATCCTTGATAATTTATGCGTGGATTAACTTATATGCCATTCTATAGAATAAAGTGGTGGTTGTGGTGGCAGGTAGGTCATTTCAATTTTTTATTTTACGGAATGTGTAGAGGGGCAAAACTTGACGGGCTTGTTAATTTTCGTATATAGGCTACAACAATTTTGCAGCACATGCACATTTGGCAAATGCGGCATCACCCTCCCAATGAAGTTCCTGGGTGGTGGTGCGTCAAGTCTACGTGCGCAAGTGGGGAGTGTGTGTAAAAAAAGTACGTATGTGTACAGGGAGGGGGAGTGGATCAAGCTTTGCCAGATTTTTGCGTTCGTACTAAATGGATGGCCCCTATTGAAATTCTATTCAGACAGTGATTCCATGAAGAGAATGAACATTGTAAAAGAAACCTTAAAAGATAGTAAGGGTACAAAGCATGACCGAGTGATGATATTATGGTTTCGACAATGTTGGAGTGAGGGAATCTGTCAGGTTGGTAATGAACCAGGCGCAGTTGTTTCATAAAAAAAAAAAAAAAAAAACATTAGTGGAACTATAGTGAAGGACGGCTTCGAAGGTTAAAGAAGCGTCATGAAATTTCCATGCATAAAATGTGTGCAGGAAAACGGTCTTCCTACCAAGATGGAGCTGCCGAGTATGTGGACAAATTTTTAGAAGCATGTAAAATGATGAGTACACCAGTCCCGAGTAGGTGTATAATGCAGTTGAAATTGCATCATATTGGTGATGCATGACCTGGGTTGGTCCGGGAAACCTGTTAATCTGGCAAGGCTTTGGAGCCATGGGTGCGGAAAAATCGGTGGTTTACCCGTACCAAAATAAGTCAGAGCGGTGCGTATACTATTAGAGATATAAATGCAATGAAAGCTATATATAAAACAGCTAAGCCTAGCTCCTATATAAAGACCAGAAAAGTACTTTCATATTTCTTGATTTTTTATTTGTTTCTTTGATTAGGTTTTTTAACGTAGCTTTAACAATGTTTCATTCATATCGCTATGATGTCTGCAGTGAGGCAGTTTATATTGATATCTAGCACTGGGGCATCATGCCGCAGACATGTATCATGATGTCCCACCCAGTCACATAATCTTGACGCCAGGCTGTTTATCTAACACTAACCACTTAATGATGAGCACCAAGCGAGGCAGCTGTTAGTACCATTTTCGTAAGTCTTTGGTATGACTCGGCCGGGATCGAACCCACAACCTCCCGTTTCCGCGCCGGACACTCTAACCACTATGCCACCGAAGCGTTTCATATTTCTTGATAGATCGGTGCCATTAAAGAAAGTCACACTGAGAAAAGAAGGTTGACATTTTGTAGGATTTTTCTTCATGAGCAGTAGAGAGGATTATTATTAGGTTCTAAAACTGTCAACAACAATGATTATATAGACACACACACACACACACACACACACACACACACACATATATATATATACATGTTTGTGAGTCAGCCACCTAATCACATCTTATTAATTTACAGATGATATGGTCAATAAACAAGTTATAACTTGCGAAGGAACAATTCATATATCCATACCTCATTTTGAATTTCATTGTTAGGTTTCTGCAAAATGATGGTCAGTATGGATGGTTCCGCCATTTAAACAATTATTTGGGGCATATTTCACTGCAGTACAATCATTAATAATTGTAAGATAATAACTATGTATTTATTCATTTATTTATCCATGTGTTTCAATGATTTATGAATCAGCCTCTGTTTATTGCAAACATCATAAACGTGCGCGAACAATTATAATTAAAAGCTCAAGAAAAACAGCTAAATATCAAACTATTCGTTTAGACCGGGAAGGTCTGTACTGTTTTACCACTAGCCTTGTAAACTGAAATCTTATCTAGTCTCGAGTACACTGTCTGAAGATCACTGAAAGAAAAACCTGTGTCTGATATTACATCCAAACTTCCTGTTTCCATATTCAGTCTTGTCTAATTCTTAATATGCGTGTATAGCTTGAAGTAGGTCATGGTCATTGGACATTTAACCATTTAAACAGGTACACGTCTGATGACATATACGCAATAATACAATTATATCATATATATATATATATATATATATATATATATATATATATATATATATATATATATATATATATATATATATATATATATATATATATATATATATATATATATATAATTGAGACACCATTGGTGCAATAATACAAAAATAAAAACATTCTTTCATTCACAGACCCATATATCAATGATACATTTTTCCTCATTCATTAATCAAAAAATTATAAATAAAAAAAAACGATAAATGTATTCATTGTTGTTTTCTAAATGATATTAAAATGGTACACAATTTCATAGGAATCCTTTCTTTTTTCCATTCCCATTTGGTTCGTAAATGACAAAATAAGCGCAGATCTGGAATGAGAGAGAAAAACATATTGCGCTGCGTGAAACATTACTTTTTTTAAAGGCATCAGACAGATGTCACCCCCTCCCACTTTGAAAACCAACAGAGAAAAAAGTATTCATGTTGTGTTGTTATCCTCCCGATTTGTAGTTATGTTTATTTTATATAAAAAAATTCATCTAAAAGTTTTTTTTAATCTATTTTAATTTTCGAAGGGGTATTATTTCCTAATGGTTTTATAGGGTCGTTGATCCGAGTAGGTATTATTTATCTAGACTCGGAATTCCTTCCCTAGATCGTGTTTATCGACGTTGGCTAGAGGTCACCTGTATCTCGTGTATGCTATTTTTGTTTGTGCTACATGTGTTTTGCTATGTATTAAGAAAAAGAAACTTATTGATTTAGTGATTGCGTATCCCTGTAGTTCTTCGTATTTACCTACTTTCTGTTTGTTTTCTTTTGAGTACGGCTGGGCTCGAGTGGTGGTCCATATATGTGTTTAAATTTCTTATTGTACTTCGTCCAACTCGATTATGGGTCGCCTCCATTTATTTATTTACTTATATATATATATATATATATATATATATATATATATATATATATATATATATATATATATATATATATATATATATATATATATATATATATATATATATATATATATATATATACATTTTTTTGGTAAATTGTTTGTTGTTTCCATAAGTTGGGTTCGCTAGTGCAGTGCGCGAGCTGCACAAGGAGAGTAGTAGCACAGTAGAACATTCTTTGTACACTTTGTTTATGTTAGGGATTTTGTTTGTATGTTTATATTTCGCTTATTGGGGCCTTTTCCATCATGCACTTGCCCCATTAAGTATCCTTGTTCCCATGTACTCCCTAAATGCGTGTTTGTTATTAAATGAAAGCCTTATACAGAAAAAAAGAGAAATTTTTCTAAGTAAAGTTTGCAAGTAACCTACAATAATCTGGTTCGTCGTAACGGTATGTTTTGAAGTGACACCAGGCCTATATGTTAAATTTGTCGGTTACGAGGCACACATACGGTATTGTGTTTGAATCATTTTGCTGTTGTTTCTTAAGCCTATTATAATGTTATAAAATCGATTATTAATTATTAAAGATAAAAGTGTCCAAATGGTTGCCGCAGTTCCGACTCCCCCCCCCCCATTCTGGAGTATTATATCAGATACTAGAGAATATCGATGAAAATACGAGCGTTGGGGCATTTTTATTTGTGTCATATGACGATGTTTCTGGACTCATGAATTATGGTAATCACAGGTGCTCGACGCGAGCTTGATGTAAGAAAAACAACACAATAATCTAAAGGAACAAAATAATACAGAGTGACAAAAATACCCCCATGACTCATTCAGACATAGGAACCTCGCTACCATACTATATAAAAGGAGAAGGTACGTAACTTCCAAATTCTTGGTTCCACCCATGACCCTCGATTTCCTTCTAATATGTCCGTATTTGAGAGCACACAGCCATTCTATATGGCTTGCTTAACTTTTGAGATATTTTGCTATTTATCAAGCCATCATCGACTTTTCTACGTTTTACCCAACTGAAGTTACGGCTTCTGAAACGTGCGATTTTCGCTAATTTTTCATCTTGGGACAAGTGCGGGCTCAGAGTAATTCAGTATATATACTAGTCTGGTCCCCTGCTTAGTATGCTCCCATGCGTTGCACTCCGCTATACTAAGTCAGGCGAACGCCGACGCCATATTGTCACGTGATCAAAACAAATGGCCTCACATGGAGAGATATCGGTAATCTAACCGTGGCACATTTATTGCTTTAATATTCTGTTTGTTAGTGACACAATGCGAATTTTACTAATACTTTCGATTTGAAATATAACAGGCGCTATCTTGTGTTAAAGCTTAACCAGCAAATCGGTTACGTAGGTATTTTTACAAATATTTATACAATTAGGCGACGACAAAGTATAGTGATACACACAACAATTTTTGTAAAATATTGCATCTTTCCCACTGGATCATCTCAAAAATTATATTTCCAATCGATTCCTTGATAAATTTTACGTCGAAATTGATGTGTGGTTATGTACGGCGGCTTTTTTTCCCCCCAAGATTAAGACGAAAATACCTTCCGCATTTTACCAGGGGTGAGGGTAACGATTGTTTCGCAAATAAAGCACATTTTACACTGCGTCATCTAAAATATTTAAGTTGCAACGAATTTCTTGATCAAATTAATATAAATATGCATATATCGTTTTCCATGACAGCTCAAATTTTGTCAAATATTAGGATTAATATAACAACCCTCTTCTACGAATGGTTGAAAGGGACATTTTGTCAAATATTGCGCATTTCGACTGCATCAAGTACGATATTTCATTTGCTTTCGATTACTTGATAATTATTACGTCGGACTTTGTATAAGGTGGTAGATGACATCCTTGACTGGCCACAAAGGTTGATATCAAATCCCTTCAATCAAGCGGGGGGAGGGGGGGGGGGTCAAATATTGCCAAAGATGGAATATTTTCGACATCATCATTTCAATGTTCCATTTTAATTCAGTTGCTTGATCAATTTTACACTGACATTAATATATTGATATATGTAACAGCACAGGATTTGCCATTTACCAAAGATTAATCATGATTTAGCTAGGATTACCTCAAAGAGGGTAGTACATTTTTTGCAATAAAATGACTTGATGCATCTTTATCAGTTTTGGATATCATCTTTTTAGGCAATACAGACAAAATATCATTCATGATATTTCATGTTAGATTATATGAACATTAAAAATAAGAGGAGTCAATATAAAACAACACAGTTTAAAGGAATTGTTTAATACTTGTGTTGAGAGAAAGTGGAGAAATTTAGAAGGGCATAGGGAGGGGTAAAGGATTCCTCTGTTCATGTGTAGCATTCACTTTTTAAAACCAAAACACTAGCCTTCATTTATAAGTGTTTGCTGGAGGCTTGGATTGAGATTGAGTATGGAATGAAAAATCTCATTTTGACTGATTCAACCAAAATGTATCAAATTGGTAAAATCTTATTTACTCTGGTGTTCTGGCATATTTTTAAAAAAAAACAATTATTAAATTATACCATATATATATGCCAAAGTTTATGATGAAATCTTCATGGTATTAAGTTAAATAAATATCCTTTTTTAAGGGAACATTGTATGTTTAATGACCGACAATAACACAAGATACGTGAAGCATTTATCATAAAAAAATGCTTTCAAAAATATCTTTATTATATCTATATTTCGGTTACAATACAAAATTGTTACAAAATTAATACCAGTAATAATTATTGTGTCATTTGAAAATACACTGAATTGATTCTTTGATACCTAATGAGAATAAAAAATAAAAACATTTTTCTTGAAATGTTCTAATTTTTTTTTATAGAATGGAGCATTATCCTAGTTTCCACACCTACTGTAAAAGACAGAGGTCATCACCAACAGGAAAGACTCCTGTGCAGATCGAGAAGCGCAGACAGTTAGAGGTATATCATAATATCTATTTACATTTGCAGTTGGCAACATTCTGTACTGATTAACTTTGAAAAAATTCTAAATGCATAACCTCAAGATTTACATGCAAGACCTTGTTTAATGAGATACTCATTTTATGTTGATAATTTGAATCAGATATGTTACAAAAGTGAAACAGATATTCTCTTAAAACTATACATGACTTTTTTTGTATTTAACTCATCAGTAAGACAAGTAAATAAGCATTAATATAAAAATCAATTGTTTATCTTTATTTATGCATTTGTAAGGTACACATGGGAATATAAAAAGTATTTCTTATTATAATGAAGTACTGTAATTAAAAAATATATAATCACTGATTATATATTGTTTACCATACCATTATTATAGGCATACATCAAACACAGTGTGACACTTACATTTACTGTATTGCAGGACCAATGTATTGTATTTTGACATCAAGTTTGTTTTTACATTGATATATAAATGACATACAAGCACACATTTTATTGGCTTTTAGCTTGTCATCCAGTATTATTTTCATTTTATACTCTAGTGCTTTGTTTTGTTTGTTATAATAGTTGTTAGCAGGTAATTTTCTTACATTATTATGCACTTAGCAGCCTTGTAACATTAAGGATTGAAAATGAAGATAATACGTAAATACTTGCAGTATTAAGTTGCCATAGGTATTTAACTAACAGTTATTTGTCTTTTCAAATTCTTGAAGTATTTGTTACTGAGTCTGAGATTTATATGACAAGTACCAACTTGTACTTACAGTTAATTTCAAACATTATAGCTCATAACTGTTTCTTGATTCCAGTTTCCAGACCAAAATAGATCGTACAAGAAATGGAGTAAAGAAGAGAAGTTAGCAATGATGGAGTTTGTGACGGAGCATGGGCTACCATCAGCAAATGTTAACAAATTCTGGGAGGAGTGTGCACGCTACATTTTCCAAACTACTGGCCTTGTGAAATCAGGTTACACTTTGCAAAATATATGCAGAATATGAATCTCTTTGGATCTTAACACTACCTACCTTTTAACTGTACCGTCACCAACTCTGAAGCAGTATACTTCAATTGAATGCATTCCATTACCATGCATGACAGATAATTATGTTACATTTTGTGATTTTAAAATATTTTATTAATGGTCTTTGATTAGGAAATATTAGTTTTTATTGTCAGCTTGGTTTTGTTGTATACTTCACACTTTGTCCAGGTCTTTTGTTTTAAAGGCCCATGAATTTCTAATTGCTAGAACTGGTGAATAGTCTTAGTTTAGTGTATCATAATGGGCGTGGCTTCATTTTCTTGAGTTTGTGTGGCAACAAGTATATGCTAGATCATCAGAAATCCAAAGGTTGATAGTTCAAAGAAAATGTTTGTGGCATAACCCCATTTAATATATTTCCTTGTGTTTGAATCATGTTTGGCATTATTTGCCACTTGTCATAGGTCAAGCATTATTTGCCACTTGCCATAGTTCAGGCTTTATTAGCCACATGCCATATGTTAGGCATTATTAGCCACATGTCATAGGTCAGGCATTTTTATCCACTTGTGATAGGTAGGCATTATTAGCCACTTGCCATTACACAGGCATTTAGTCTACAGGGTTCGTACTCAAATATGAATGATAAATTCAAAGACTTTTCCCAAACTTTCAAAGACCACAAACAGAGATTTCCAAGACCTATTTTTGCTAACATTGTGTATACAGGTCATATGAGAAAACAACGAATGCCAAATACCACAATATTGTTTACTGATTAAAGTCAAACTATAATTAATTTCCTAAAATTACATTATAATGATCGAGAAGATAGGTTAACATTCATTGTTTTTTTCTCCAGAAATAAGTAACATATGTGTCAGATTTAATACAACATAAATTGTTCTCTTAAAGACATCAGCACTGCTTTAAATGCATTATTTTATTTGCTTTTTTTTCTCTTCAATCATTTTGGAAAGAGATGCCACCACTGTCATCTTTTCCTCTGCTCTTCTCCTAAGAGCATTTGACTCTGTGACAAGCACAATGAGTCCTTTTAACTCTGCCTCTTCTGCTTTCTGTACAGAGGAAGCATGTAGGCTGGCAATGTCAGCTTCAAGACGCAGCTTTTTGGCTTTAAGTTCTTCCACTTCATCCAAGGCCAACTCCCGTTTCTTTCCTTTTGGGTTTTTCTTCTCATCCTTCTCCTCTGCTTTCTTCTTATCCAGATAGGCATGGTACTTATGTCTTGCAGAGGAGGCATATGTCATCATTTCATTGCTAAAGTAGAAGTTGCTAGAGCTGCTTTGGTAGGCTGCTTTGTACTTGTCACACCATCTGCTGCTGGCTGTGAAAAGTATGCACTTACTGGTGCGACTTGTTTTGCAGATATTGTATTTTGTTGGTGCTTACATCCTAGAAACGAAACAAAAGTAATTATCACTGCAAGAATTTTAATGAATCTAAATGAAAACATACAACTTCATGATGCATGAAAGTAATTTTTAAATCGGTTTTACATGCTAGTAAGAAAAGCTATTTAGACACAAATTACCATTTAAAAATGGCTTCTGAAAAAGTGAAATAAAATATTGTTTTTTTTTTATTAAAAAAGGCTGTGATGTGTGGGCACCTAATTCTCTGACTTTAAAATTAGGTTAGGCGGGTTTTCCCCCATTTTTTGTGATAAACAATTCAAGAACAATAACTCTTGTTTAACTCTAATATAGTGTACGCATGCGCACTTTGAAACTGTTTATCCGTGAATTTAATTTAGTACAATGCATGTTTCTGTATTAAATCAAGTAATATTGTTATGTAGAACAAAATTTTCGAAAATGAATTTTTTCCTCAAATGTGTTAAATAAACCGACCGTAGAAGTACATTTAAAGAGGCCCTCTTTTGCTATATCTACCAAATCATCAAACTAAACGATCTTATTTTATACCCGACGAGTAATGAATTACCATTATTTTCCCAAAAATACCAATTGCTTATACTTCTGCATCTTTGTTCCACCAAATGAACATGTAGTTACTAATTTGCAACTTACCTTTGGCATGACTTGTAAGGGCTCCTTCTCCCATTGAAGCCAAGTTGATCGTCTTTTTACACAATGTACAAAACGCCTTTCGTTTGCATAACTTATCCTTTTGCAGCCATTCCTTGTACTTCTCTTGTTCAAGCCAGATATCGTTGAAAGAGCAAAGACCTGGCATTTTTAAACACTGAACTTGCAGAAGATGTAAATCGAATGAAGAAATTTTGAATTCTCGAGCGTGTAACTTTCGCGAACTTTCTACGTAGAATTAGTGTAATTAACATTTTGATTGGCTAAAACTGATGGACTCGTCCAGTCAAATTCAACTATTCGTCAAACGAAAGAAGCCAGGAAAACCAGCTGCTAACGACCATGGGCAATTTTATTGGCGACTTCCTTTGATGAAGTGTGTAGCGGCACCGTATGGCTTTGATGAAGAGTGCATGCGTGATTGAAGTCGCCGCCGAGGCATACTTTGGATGGCCAAACAAAACAAAGCCTCTTTTGTTAATGCGGCGGCAATAAACTGAACGGGTCATCAAAAGAAAGAAACCAGGATAACTGGATTACATCTGAATCTAACAATCTCGGATATTTTTATTTGTGATTTTGGAAAGAAATTAATTTTTGAGGGGTTTATTTCAATTTTCAAAGACTTTTAAAGACCTCAGGGTAATATGCTCGATTTTCCCAAACTTTCAAGGCCTTGAAAATGCTACCTCATTTTTCCCAAACTCTCAAAGACCTTCAAAGACCGTACGAACCCTGCTAGAGCCACCTGCCATGTCAAGTATTATGAACCACTTGCCATAGATTAGGCATCATTAGCCACTTGCAATAGGTCAGGCATTATGAGCCACTTTTTATGGGCCAGTCATTATGAGCAACTTGCCATAGGTCAGGCATTTTTAGCCTTTTTCAGTTCTTGTTGTCAATGATTTTGAAACATAAGTGCCATAATAAGGATTTACATTTAGAGCAAATTAATTGATATTGTTGAGTAATTAAACTTTATTAGCGCATGCCAAGGCATTAAAACCAAGGCCACACTATACAAAAATAATGGAATTTGGTGTTAAGTTCAAGTCTTGCTTGCCCGATGTGGGTGAGGAAGTTTGCCAGTAGCTTCCCATGGGTCAGTGGTTCCTCTCAGGGTTTTCTTTGGTTCTTCCTACACCAGTTAACTGGGAAATGGCAATTAGTTCACAGCAACAACAATAAATCAATCACACCCAAGCATCCAATATGGCTACCTGGAAGTGTTTGTCAACTATTTTCATGTAAATAAGGCTCTGAAGCTAAATTGATGTGTATATTTTGAGTGAAATTTTTTTGAAGAAACTCCACTTACTATTTAGCCTAATGTTTTTGATTATTTGGTTGTAGCATGTACAGTAGTATAGATTATGTCTGTGTAATCCTTTTATGTTGTACACTGAATAGGTATGGTATGTTTTAAAAAACTTTATATGAATTTTTTTCTTTACGATTGTTTAGGAGCTTCATGCAAATCACAGCATGCCAGGGTGAAATGCTTGTTCCCTTCTGCATGTTTGGCCACCGATGAAAGCACCACCATTTGTGACGTGTCCAACAGTTCAAGAAAAAATGAAGCATCAACTCAGTATGATCACATTTATACTTGTACAGTATCTACACAAACAGACCCAGTCTTACCAGTCTTGGACATAAGGTATAAAACGTGAGGTATATATTTGTTTAAAAAGCATCACACTGCAATACAAATTTTGAGGTAAAGACAATTGAGAAGGTAGGTTCTTGAGCTGGCATTTTAAGTTTAAATTATATATAGATAAATATCAATAAATTGTGATATAATAATTCAAATCCTTTGACACTTAATGTCAGTCTGTGGATATAAATAAAACTGACAGGCACTGAAGTCCAAAAATCAGAAAAGTCTGTTAAACTATAATCTTCCTTTGTTTCAGCAGATAATATCTTACATGCATTGCTACAGCCAATCAATCTGGAGAAATTGCTTTACATAAGCTATACCTCAATAGTCCATTGACACAATAAAAAAAACTAACCTCAGTTCCTTGTGGTAGCCAAAATACTTCTATCTGAATGTCACTCTTTTAACTACACACAACATGCAGTCCTTCCACTTAATATTAGTTTTAAAAAACATGATATATGTATTATTTGATCTTTACATATCTCTATTTCAGAGAAACTGAAAGAGAGTGGAGCTATATTTCTGTACGTGATAAATTGCCAAAATCAAAAAATGAAGTGGAAACATTAGCTATGAAATTATCAAATACAAGATTATCATCATTTGATGATGTAACTCTCTCTGATAGAGCAACATTGCTGCATGCTGCTCTATATACTTCCACTGAAACAATTGCCGAGACTGTGTTAAATAGTGAGTCACTCAGAAAAGCTGTAAAGATGTTACTTATTTGGGAAGTTGAACAAAAAGCATCTTCCAAATGTATAAGGGATGAAAGCAGCATCTTATATCCTAATCGGGATTTAACTGCATTTTCATGGAATGATATATGCACAGAACTTTTTCAGATTAATCCTTTATTGGCTGAAGTATTACTAGCAGTAGCATTGCCAACAGGCAAACTTGGCATGATTGAACCCATTAGGTCACTTCTGCCCAAGTTAGGACTTGTATACTCAATACTTATGAGCAATAGGTTTGTGGAATTATCACTTGTACAGAAGATAATAGCTATCACTATGAAAAATGAACAGACTCATGAAAAGGTCCAAGTTATTTTAGTTTGTTATGTATTGTTATGATTTCAGTATTCCAACAGTTTAACTTATTGACAATCCATGGCATGCTTTCTGAATTTTCAAGGTTTTAAACATTGTATCCCCAATTTTTTTCAGTGCTTGAACACTTTAATAGGAAGCTAGCACTCAGTATATTATTTAGTCAAATGGTGCATCTCGGAATTGTTATTTTTATTTTCAGAAGATGTTATTGCTACTTGCATGTTTTGTTGAGCTATGGTTCGTCTTTCCTTTAAGTCACAGGAAACTCTTACTTTAGACCAACACTAAAACAGACGTTGAATTCTCATCATTTTAAAATATGCATAATCGAGAAGTCAATAGTTGTGACCAGTCTTGGCAGCAAGTAGGGAAAGTTATTTCTTATTGACATATTTGACTTGTATCATACATGATAAAATTTGGGTGATACAATGATTGAGTTGGACACTTTTATTCACCTTAACTTATTTGTTACAAGATTGCTGCCCTCTTACCCAAATGTTTCTAACTGCTGCTTGATATTTTGCATGTATATTTTCAAAATCTTGCATGTGAATTTGTTATATAATTTTTTTTATTTATTTCTGGCCCAGTTCTTACCCTTTTTCAGATTTCTAAAGGAAAGCACACCTAATGGAGGTCTTACAAAGTGCCAACAACTATAATAAACTTTTACTCTACCATAGAAATTAAGTTTTCAAGGAATATACAAGCCATTTCCAGTTCTATTTACATGTTCTTTAGATTAAATAACAGGTAATAACTTGAAATTTTATATGGATAACTGATGAATAAAATTTCAAACCCTTCTTAGCTGAATAATAAGTGCATAACCTTAATGCTTAGAAATGTAGTCCGGTAACCAAATTCAAGTAATTATTATTTAAACTTGAATGGATCAAACATGAAAGACAATTTCATAAAGGAACTTCAGTTTTCAATAAAATGTTATACAATATTATTTTTAAAAAAAACTGGCATACATTCTAAATGGCTGACAAAATATGATCAAACTATATTGTTCAATGCACATTGTGAATCAATATTATGATATAACACTCATTTTGTCTATTTATAAGGTTTATTTTGGATGATGGTTTGGCATTGTAAGCTAATATATCTTAGTGGCCGAGCATTTGTAGACACAGATTCAGGTTCAAATTATACATCAGGCTCATCACACACATGCTGCTAGTTTATTATGCATCTGTGAATTTTATAAGCAGTCGGCTATCACAGACAAGAATATTTTATGTTTCAGTGGTCATCAAGTTTAGTATCTTATCTTTTATTGTTAATACAGTGAAGCATATGAGACCTTTTCTCTAGTATAAATAATAGGAGACATCAGTATGATAATATGATACAAGAAGGTTTAATTTTTTTTTTCTTGTTCCCAACAGGTTTTTGATAGGTTGCAAATTCTGGGTGTTTCCAGTAGTTATGAAGCTACTATCAGAGAAGTGGACAAATTAGCCAATTCATGTTTTAAGGAGCTGCAGTTAGCAGTCAGGGAAGGAAGAGTTTTCAGAATTGTTGGGGACAATGTAAATTTTAGAACTGGGGTGCGACATGAAAGGGAAAATTATCATGGAGGGACAAAACATTGGTTTGCATCTGCAGCTATTGTGCAACACATGAATTTTGCCAATCTACCAGACCAGCCACAGGGGTCGATTCAAGACCTAGCATTGGATCAGTTATCTCCTTCACAGAGAGATCAGAGAAGGTTAAAATCCAACTACACAACCCTGATTTTAAATGCAGCAGTGTATTATCTCCCCTTTCTGAAAAAGTTTCAAGATTTTTATTGTAGTGAAATTGAAGGTGAATTCTCTGAGGAGCTTGCAAATAAATCAGTTATAGTTCCACTTCCAGTTCTTCCTTACAATGAACAACAGTATAGTGATGTCTGTAAGATAATGCAGTCATACAATGAAACAATAGATGAAATCTATGGATGCACAAATCATCCTCCAGTACATATAGGTGGTGATCAATTGACCAGGGAGAGATTTAGTGGTGCAAAAGGATTACATCAAGGTGCTTTTGATGCGAGAGAAAGACTGAGGGATCTGTATCCAATTACTTTTGAACTCTGGCATACAGCCATGAATTTCTTGACAATGGCTTATCAGAAGCTCTTTAGCTTGGATGGTTTTGAAACTGGCTCTATGAATGGAGAGAGAATTCGTATAAGACGGCATGATGTGAACGCTGACGTGAAGAATCATTATGATGTAGACAAAGATTTCTTTTTGTCATTTGTTAAATCATACATTGTTGAGGCACTGTGTGATTTCTTCGGACTTTGTGATCTAAACAGTACTCCAACCAAGAACATACCTCCAGACCCTATGACAGATTTGTGGCTCCATCAGACTATGGATCATTTTATTGAAATATATGTCTTCTCAGGGCACAAGATTCACATGATTGTTGAAGAAACGGTCAAGGATTCACTGATCCCCATTACAGTTAAAGTTAGTGATGTGGAAGTGAAAACCATATACATTTTAAAGCAAGGAAAGAAGACAGTTTCAAAGCCAAAGGACACTGATCATGTGCAACAGTATGGCCATACTGTATTACAGGTTGGTTTACTGTACATGGAGTTTTTGGATGTAATACACAGACCTGACAGGGATAGGTTACTTGGTTGCCTTAAATACATGATGTTGATGTTCAAGAGTCATAACAGCAGAAGTAAATATGCTTTTGAAATCTTGCGCCTATTATGCCATCAACAAGCATCATATAGTTTGCGCACTGCATATCAAAGTATCTATGGCCTTTTTGTCAACATCAGGGGGAAGAAAGATAGTCATATACCAGCAGATCTAGCAATGGAACATCTTGTAAAAAGGACCAAAAAAATGCTTAAAGGACTGGGCCCAATGAACAAAGACAAAAACCTACTGGCCAGATCTAAAGCAGTAGCGGTTATGGACAACATTGCTGATAATTTTGACAGCATATCTGATGTAAAAGTGAGGGCGGGCTATCACAAAGAGAGAAACTCTCATACCGATGAGTTGAAAATGATATATAATCTGCGAGAAGTGAAACCTTTTGTGCCACATTCAGGCAGGTGTTTCAGTGCTCACAAAAATATACTGGCACCAGCAGATTCAGTAAATGGACTTGAGTTTGAGTCCTGGATCGATTATCACAAAGTCAGATTGGAATTTGAATCTGGAAAGTAACATTAAACATCTAAAAACAGTCAGTAAATCTCTATCATGGAATTTTACAGACCATCATCTGCCACAATACATATGAATAGCAGCCCATTTTAAATTAAACCTCAGTTGAATAAATGACAGTTATTCTCAGTTAATGACATGTGATAAATTGTTCATATTACATGCATAGTCATCATATATTGTTATAAATTTTTCATTAGTTTCTTGCAACTGATCGGATGGTCTAAGTGGTTAGAACATCCACCTCAGATGCAGAAGGTCACATGTTCTAATCCCAAATATGTCATACAAAGACATATAAAAATGGTCCTAGCAGCTGCCTCACTTGGTGCTCACCATTAAGAAGTTAGTATTAGGACTGGTGGGATTGGTATCAGTATAATGTGACTGGGTGGGACATCATGCTACATGTCCGTGGCATTATGCTTCAATGTTAGACCTCACTATAAACTGCCACAATGTAGACATCCTAGTGATACGACTGAACTACATTGAAAATGCAATCACACACACAACGTTATTGCCCCATTTTTATTATTAATGCAGGCATGCACTAGTACCATGCTTACTAATTAATGATAATTAATCAATAACATCAAAATAATTCCCCCGCCCCATGCATGTGTGAGATGATGAGAAATTGGTGGTTTGTTTAAGTAAGCAATTTGTACATTTCCCTAGTTTTATTTCAAACTTTGGCAGAGCCAAGACATAGGCATCACTCATCTGTTATATCATAATAGTGTCTTATCTTTTTTCTCCTGTGATACAATTCCCAAATTGTGAAGATATTATACATGTCCCCTTTTTCATCTCCACATAACCATAGCCTCCTTCTGCTCATGATGCAAGTTTCAGGTAATTTGAGAATGATGAATAATTTGTTATTGCCAAATCCCAAATTCGAGGTGATGCTGTAGGAGGCATTGGTCTTATTTTTAAAATATACTTTAGCCTCGACACATGCCCATTATGTCCTGTTGGCAAGGTTATAGTCAATAGAAAATTAAAATGGATTGGAATCAAAAAGGGTGAAAGGGCATACATTTACTTCTGCGTGTGACTTGCATTTTTAACCTAACTTTAACAATTTTTCAGTCATATTGCTACAATGTCTATAGTGTGACACCATGCCGCAGACATGTATCATCATGACTCATCCAGTAGCATTATCCTGATACCAGGCCACCAGTACTAACACATAACTTCTTAATGCTGAATGCATAGTAAGGCAGCTGTTAATACTATATTTATAAGTCTTTGGTATGAGTCATTAACTCGGGTTTGAAGCGGTGACCTACCATACAAGGGATGACTCAATAGTTAAGGGACAATAGCTCTAACTACTAGGCCACCACAGCGGTCAACAATTACTTTCTTGGTCTGAATAACTTTTATTTCCTAAAGGTAACAAGTATTGCATTCAGTGAATCAGCAATGTACCTAGGAATGTTGTAATACCGAACAATTTCATTTATGTCCATAGGAATAATATCAAATGTTTCAGTTATGCGTTTCAGTAAATCATCATGGAGGTGAAATGCAATTTCACCAGATATATCCGATCTCACATATTCCTTTAAAGCCATATGCACAAGGTATCTATCTATTTGTTTTTGTCCTGTAATCTGTTTCATACAAAATGCACTTCCAAGTGCATCATTTTCACAAAGGTCGCAGCATATAAATTCAGCCTCCTCATATGGACAGCCAAAATAATTATTTAAAAATTGGCGTCTGCAGCCACTTTCAAGTGTTAAATATCCTTTCATATCCTTCTCAAGAAGTTTTGAAGATAAGTCATTGTTGTTGTAAAAGATTATGGCTTCAGCTTTAAGGCCATCCCTTCCTGCACGTCCAACCTCTTGAACATACTCTGAAGTGAAATGAAAATATGTATTCTTTATTCTACAAAGAGTCCATGACTCTATCCTAGAATACCAATAATATGATGAAACACATGAAAACCCAGTATTGGATTCATGCTTGAAAGGCAACTAATTTCTCGTATTTTAAAGACAAGTTCAGGATATGGTGGAAGTCAATAAAACAATTGGTTTTCCTGCTTCATTTTTCTTATTAAAATTTATAAGGAAAAACAGTGTCCAATTTTAGTAGACTTGATGAGAAGAGAAATATTTATTCATACATGTATTTGAATTAATTATTGCATTCCTTCCAAGACTACTAAAATAAACTAACTGAACAGGTAAATTACTTGAGTACACAAGGAAGAAGTTCATTTTCTATCAATGTTTTGTGCACTGACCTTTCTTAAAGACCAACACACTATTATATCTAAGGAAGTAGAATATGCAAGTATCAAATTGTATGTATTTTCAGACCTAATATACATATAACAAAGACTGATTTTATGGTGTGTATGAGTATACCTTCCACTGAAGATGGGCATCCAGCATGAATCACTCTATGCACCTTTCTAAGGTCTGCCCCCATTCCAAGTGCAATTGTTGCAAAAATGATTTTTATGTGATTGTTTTCACTTGAAAGACTGTGCAGAATATATTCATTTACTTTGCTATATTGTGGAGAGTGGTATTGCACTACAATGCAGTTTTCTTCCTTTTTTTCTCCATTGTACAGTTGATCACCTAGAAGTAGCTTAGCTTGCTCAATAGCTTTACCACACCATACAAGTCTTGTGTAGACTATTGTGACAGGAAAGCATGACCCATTCTCCTTTGTTCGAATAAGGTCCTCAAACAGTGATTTGAAAACACAGTCATAAGGTGAAGTTGGTGTTGTGTCACTTGAATATGGCGGTCGTCGTCTTACTAGCAAACGGATGTTTTTTCTTAGAAGAGGTGTACAGTTAATTATGCTGCATCTGGAAAGTTTCAACTCTTTCTTGATTGATTTGATGCTGTCTTTATTAATAGTTGCTGTCATAGCACAGATTGTACAAACTGGGAAAAGAGCCCGAAGATTTTTAATCTCCTTGTATGCAGGTCTAAATTCATCCTGCCAATGCAAAATGCAGTGGGCTTCATCAATAATCATGCATACCTGTTGCTTTGTCCATTCAGCCTCAAGTAGGCATTCAAGAACATTCTTATCCAGTATGTCTTCTGGGTGTCCAACCATATACGAAAATTCACCCATGCGTAATTTACTAAGATCTTGAAAATTTTCAGTGACACGTATCACATGCCCATCAAGTGTTGAACAAAGCTGATTAAGAATGACATTGAGAGGTTCCAGTACTATGACTTTGCACTGAAGGTAGAAAGGAATCAGTTCAAAAATCAAAGTCTTTCCATATCCTGTGGGTAATACAACAACTAAGTCTTTAGATTCTCTCAGGTTGTACAAAGCATCTATTTGTCTGGGCCTGAGCCCTGTAATTGGTGTCTCTGAAGCAAGAATTGTCTGGTTATATTTAATTACAGCTTGTTTGAGAATACACATCCGATCTAAGCAAGACATCTGCAAATAGGATGAAAATGAGAAAGCTTTGATAATATAACACTGGCAAACAACCATGTTTATGAAGGTTGCTATATATCAATAAGTGTACATGTGATTATGTAATGGCAAACAACTATGTTTATGAAGGTTGCAATATATCAATAAGTGTGCATGTGATTATGTAATGGCAAACAACCATGTTTATGAAGGTTGCAATATATCAATAAGTGTACATGTGACTAAATTAATTTTTCCAGTCAGCAAAGCAATCATTATGAAGCCATTTATCCAATTTTTTCTTCTGAAACATTTTTACAAATAGCATGTCATTAAAATATTGTGATTTTTACTGTCAGTAAAATCTATCTCAATTTATCTGAAGCAAGTTTGTTTAGAGGTTTCTGTGTGTGCATATGTGTTTTGGAAGATACCATTACTATCTGAATGATAAAGGATATTAAAGATCATACAATGTATTTTGTGTCATCCAGTTTAGTTGAAATATGTTGATGATGGGGAAAAAATCCTTAGAAAGTGTTCATGCTTACTACCTTTCTAGTTTTCTTTCTATAGCACATCTTAAGTAGAAACGATCTGCTTCAAAAGGACTGCACATACATGTGTCTCATACATATACTTGACAAATACTTCACTGATTAACACTTAACCAAGTATGAGTAATATTCTGTTGATGCATATTTAATAATTATCATGAAAACTACATGCATCTTGATAGGCTGATATGTGTTTCAGTACTAATACTGTACAAAGTGTATGCAGAATGTGTGTTTAAGTTGATGTTAATCATAAAACAAGTATAATTGATACTTGTTATTTAATTCTTTCGAATCAGTTGATATGAATGTTACACAACTTATTTCTTATTAATAAACTCATTTGAGATATATACACACACAAAACAATTTTAAGACATGCTGCCATATTCAAGTTATTTTCTTTTCATATATATATATATATATATATATATATATATATATATATATATATATATATATATATACACACACAATGGCATAAATTAAAATATGTATCACATTTGCATATAACTATCAGAATATTACAATGACATGAAAAAGAGAAACTAAGAAAGACACATGTGCATGTGTTTATTTGATACCTTTCCATTTAAATTGAATTAACTTGAGAGTTATTGCTGTTAATATTTAATCATACAAGGCTCAATGATTACTTTAATGAACATGTCAGTGTGTTTTATTGGTTTTTATATTTAAATATAACAACACATTTGGTTAAATTGATAAATCAGTGTTAGGACGTATATTGGATGAATGATTGTGACAGTATAAGAAATGTAAATACTGTTCAATTTCATGTCATACTTCAGTAATGATGAAAAATACAAAATAAATATGAAACATTTGTCTCAACTTGTCTACAATGTTAGCCTTAATAATGCATCTCCATTACATCGATACTTAAAATTAAGATTACACTAAGTTTTGGAATTTTATTAACTGAATAATGAAAATAGCATTCATTATGGAAGCAAATCAAATTAGTGATAATAAAATGTAAACTTCTGTACAGTGCTTAACATTAAATGCACTAACATTGTCTTTCAGTTATGATGATATATTGAGTAACTTTTGAAGAATCTTACCAAGCATGTAAATGGAACCTGAATTCAGTTCATCGTTTATGTTAGAAATCTTACAACACAGTAGCACATTAAATTTTTATCATGTGGAGGCACTTAAAGTGCCTTGCTAATGAATAGAATATATTTACAGTAATAATGTAGAAACTGTCTTGAAAGACCTCCCCTTCTGCTAAAGAATAATAATATCTCAAGACAAGTAGTCTTTCATAACAGGTCATAACACGATATAATGAATAAATCTGTGCATGGTGATTGTGGTCTCTTATAGCAGTGGTCTCTCAAGACCGGTTTTACTGTATATCACTATCAATGTACATGATGTGGCAATACATTTGGCTCATACTCTCCCAAAGATTTATTGATAGGACATACTCCCAGTCAAGTCTGTCTGATAGTATTTTAGACCCCTTCACCACCACCCCAGGTTGTAGGGGATGCTATGCCACTTTCTTTTCATGAAATCAATTTGAAATGGAACTGACAGAAATGTTGGTATTTTTATCTTAATCATTTACAAAATGTGGGTTGTCATGTTCAATGATACATGAATATCAATGTAAAGTTGATCAAGCAATTAATTTAAAATGGAACATTGAAATGATGATGTCGAAAATATTCCATCTTTGGCAATATTTGACCCCCCCCCCCCGCTTGATTGAAGGGATTTGATATCAACCTTTGTGGCCAGTCAAGGATGTCATCTACCACCTTATACAAAGTCCGACGTAATAATTATCAAGTAATCGAAAGCAAATGAAATATCGTACTTGATGCAGTCGAAATGCGCAATATTTGACAAAATGTCCCTTTCAACCATTCGTAGAAGAGGGTTGTTATATTAATCCTAATATTTGACAAAATTTGAGCTGTCATGGAAAACGATATATGCATATTTATATTAATTTGATCAAGAAATTCGTTGCAACTTAAATATTTTAGATGACGCAGTGTAAAATGTGCTTTATTTGCGAAACAATCGTTACCCTCACCCCTGGTAAAATGGGGAAGGTATTTTCGTCTTAATCTTGGGGGGAAAAAAAGCCGCCGTACATAACCACACATCAATTTCGACGTAAAATTTATCAAGGAATCGATTGGAAATATAATTTTTGAGATGATCCAGTGGGAAAGATGCAATATTTTACAAAAATTGTTGTGTGTATCACTATACTTTGTCGTCGCCTAATTGTATAAATATTTGTAAAAATACCTACGTAACCGATTTGCTGGTTAAGCTTTAACACAAGATAGCGCCTGTTATATTTCAAATCGAAAGTATTAGTAAAATTCGCATTGTGTCACTAACAAACAGAATATTAAAGCAATAAATGTGCCACGGTTAGATTACCGATATCTCTCCATGTGAGGCCATTTGTTTTGATCACGTGACAATATGGCGTCGGCGTTCGCCTGACTTAGTATAGCGGAGTGCAACGCATGGGAGCATACTAAGCAGGGGACCAGACTATATATATACCTCCCTTGTTACTGCCAATGACCGGAAAAAGGGAGATAACCCTGTAGCATACCTTTCTGGGTTGATCTTAATTCGTTTTGTCATTATAATTAACTAACCATCTGTGTAATAATTAATATTTGTAACGTAACATAAATATATAATATTTATGAATTTTAACTTACAACTAAAATCAATCAAAAATATTCGGTGTCATGAATTTTACATATATTTTTGATATATTCATTATACAGAGATACAAACTACAAAGTTAATGTACATGCGTATTAAATTATTTTATACAGTGTGTTCAGAAAAAGAAATAAATCATGCCGTTGTTTATTCACTCAAAATAATAATCGTGTGTCGCAATCCAGTATATGTAAGATTATAATAGTTTTTAACCGTATATTGGTAAGATGTAAACATAATGAATTGCTAATTCGGTTGATTCTCGTAGTGGGGATCAGTGGCTCGTACCTCGTGACTGGCATATCTTCGACGGTGGCGATACTCGCGGTGTTTCTTTAGAAAGAAGATTCGCTGAGGGGAATGTTTATCAAAGAATGTGTGGCTCCTACAAAAATAAACAGATGTTTAATTTCAGCCCTTAATGACGTGAAACCCTATAACAACATCAACGTCAATCGCTCACGATAATGTTTTTTCTGTTTTACCTATCTTTGATTCTTTTTATGTTATATATTTAATTCGGCGTTAAAAGTCATCATTTTATTGTTCAATCTGGTAATTACCCGTTTTAAACATATCAACATTCCAATCGGGGTTTCCATCTGGTTTTTGTAATTTTTGCAAATTCAAGCGAATTATTCACCTGTAGTCAGAATTATTTTGATCTTATATTTGGTCAACTAAGATATACTCTTAATTGTTCAAGCACAGTTTCTTTTACTGGGAATACAGTTGGAAATTTGACGTTAAATTCAGAATCGGTCGAGCTTGCTGATACCATTGCAGTCTTTGACGGAATTGTTTCAAAGACGGCGTGTTCTTGTAATTCTTGAGATGATGACACTTGTGATATTATTTTCTAAATTAGACGTAGGCATTATCTCTTTGCACATCTTGATAATTTCTGTAAACTCAATATCAGATTGCATTCCACCAATAAGACATGATGATATCAAAGAAGATTGTTTGGAGTATGCTAGTGTCGCTTTATGCATCTTTATTATATACACGTGTAGTTTTTTTTCGCTGCACGTAATTTGTTTATTGCAATGATACTGAGATCACCTTTAATTGCTGTTGCAGCTGAAATACAAATTGTTGCAAGTATTGGTGCTATCATTAGCGATGGTATTATTGTTGATAGCAATATGCCGGTTTCAGGTTTCAGCGATAACTAGAGACGCTGAATATGCAAGTATATCAAGTACAATTACACGTCAGAGATATTTTCCTTGCTTTTGATGTATACTCAATAATTATATTTTTAAGTACTTTGCAATTTTCCTGATTGTGCGCGTACTGTTGGCAGCTCATTCTATTTAAGCAGGCGGTAGTTAAGCGACTAATTCAAAATACCAATGATACAAAATCAAGCCGAATCTTTTCTTCATTTTCCATTTCGTCGTTTTGCTCCAACATTACTAATATAACTCCAGAATATTTTACTGGTGGATAATGCCTTGGTATTGTAGTATAAATTGAAAATACTGCAACACCTAGTACAGAGAAAACGTAATTACCGGTAACCTTAGCGCGATGTTTAATTGTTGACTGGCGACCGTACTATAAAGTCAGACGCAACAGTAAATACAAAGCTATCGGTGAATTTTATTATGTCAACGAGTTCAGTATCATCAACTGCTGAACTTCTAAAAGAAACTCGTTAATGTTTCTATTTACGTTTCTACGAAAACGCAAGAACGGGTTTATGTGAGCAGTATAATAATATATAAGATTGACTACTTCTGTTGAGAGTTTTTTTGGTGTCGACGCATTTCTTCAATGAAGTGTCATTGTCTGATTCTGGTTCTCCGAGTAATTTTATTTTTAGACATATTGAGAGAACCAGTCATTGTATCACCGGATATTTATTCTCGATTGTGAATATTATCTGATATAGTTGACATAATAACCCCGGGTTTAAGTTTTACTTTTCTATCAAACACAGCTATGATATTTTCAGTTACTTCGTTAATTTTAACAATAATATATTTCAATGAATTCGTATTTTTAAAAAGTTTTCTTGCTTATCTTGAAATACAACCACTTAATTTGGATCTACATTTGCACGATTTAGTAATTCGGACATTACATCACTGATGATTTTATTTACATTTTCGTGTGGTTTTCGTCAGCCGTGTGCTTTTTTTTCGAGGACGTTCTTCCGTAAAGATATACCATTATATTTTAAAGATCTGTTTAAAACTTTAGTTGTCACTTGTATATTCATGTACGACTTTATGGGGTGGTTTGGTTGAGTTTGATACATTGTCGAGTACAACAACTGCTTGACGGTCACATTTTGGCGGATCAGTTATTGTCTGTATTAGTAATGTTGAATACCAGATCGGAATTTGTACTTTGTACCGTGTTGACATATTTTTAAAAAAATTGTTGGTGGTGACAGTCCATACGAAAGAAAATAAACGATTCCACATGGATCAATTTTTTTCATGTTCCAGAACTATTGTGAAGATTAATGATACCGATTTAAAAATTATTTGGTTGTTTGGGAGTTTATCACGCATACAAGCATCTCTAAAATATTTTATTTTTAATTTTGCAGCAGAAATAATTCAATCATAATTAGGCATTTTAAGTATCAACAAAATGTCCGACCTTTTTCGTACCACTAATCTGGAATACCTGGTAGTCTTAGTTCTTTTACTTTATAAAAAATCCCTTTCTTGTTATTGTATCAACATCCATTTTACAAAGACCTCTGACGGCATTTCTTGAAATACCATATGCAGCTCTTTTTGCAATGGTTGCGGCTGCAGCAGCTATTAACGCTGGTAAAGATGCGACAAATGGAAAAACACCAACTGCTTTAATGGAGTCTTTTATGGAACTCGGAAAAATATGGAATTAAACATCGTTTTTTGAGTTTTAAGAGCACGATTGAAAAAGATCACTATATCTTTGTAACTAATATCAATGGCCAATTCATTCCATGTTGATGGTCCCTAGTATGCAAGGAACGTTGTTCAAATTACTTTGTTTTCATAGTGTCATATTGGAAATGAGTATACGATTATCAGAAGAGGAACGTTAACATCATGCTAGTGTGCACACATGGGTGAGGCCAGACAGGTATGTTGGGCTGGAGTCCGTCAGTGAAACGTAGCGCAGAAAATAAATGTATTTGATTATGGATTCAATGGATAGCCAGTGTAGGTTATAGAGCAGCTGGAAGGTGTGCTCTGATAGTGGTTCTCTAAGGATGATCCGAGCAGCTTTATTTTTAACTTTTTGAAGTTTCTGGAGTATATATTGAGACGAAGCAGACAAAATTGAGTTACACCAGTCCAGTCTTGAAAGTAGTAATGAACACACAAGTGTTTTAGTGACATTAATGGTTAGGTTTATTTATTTGTCTATCGCACTGTAAGGGTTTGTAACAATACCAACAACGGTATATTTTGCTTCACTATTAAACCATTCTGATTTTGTCGGTATAATTGTTTAAGACAGTGTATGACTTACGGAATAATTTTCTAGTTCAACCCGTGGCTCTAAAACAGGCGATACACATTTATCATGGTACTTTTGTAAGGCTCATATAGATTTCATTCCGGCCGAGATGGTATAATGTTTTGACCACTCCTGGACAATCATCTCTATTCCTAATGCGTTAAACATGATGGATATGGTCTAAAATATACTGTTAGCTACATTTCGTCGCCCTTTTCTTTCTTCTCTGGGAATAGGGTTGGGTATGGGGATGGTGCCATCTAAAATTACTTAATGAGTTTAAACCATCCCCACTCTTGATTAGTAAATTAAGGTTATTAGTGTTATTTAATTTTTAGGGGTGTGAAGAGAGAGATAACTCTTCCTTAAACCCAAGCAACTCTCTTTTACATTTATGCTGGCAAGTTATTCTCTCTGCGGCTCACATGATTAAAATAATCCAATGCACTGAAGCAACTTTTCAGTTTCAGTATAAGAACATTTGTGTTAATTCTGATCAATTTATCAAAAGGAGACGGTAATCTTGTATTTTAACAATACTCCCATCACAGTCTTTCATGCCCACTTTTACATTCGGACACTACACTTTTCATTGTTATATCGATGAGACGATAATCTCGTACATAATCAATACTCCACATAACAGTCGTTCATGCCCACTTTGAAGTAATATGTTCTGTAAACTTGTGGCGAGACAATCGCTCAAATAAAATAAAGATTCCATTTTGAGCCATCTTCATAACCCCGTGAGTTGAATAATCGACTTGACTAAAAGCTCACCGATTTCCCGATTCGATCTTAATGTCGGCCGACTTACCATATTATTCCCTACTTCTCACACCGATTTATGTAAACCAACGGGAGGGGGGGGGGGGATTATCGTGGACTCAATGATCAGAAAGTATTATATTCAGCAGCAGAGAGGGTGAACAGACCAAGTTTTCAAGCAAAAATAAGGCTTCTACGGAGACCGAAACTATTTCACCAAACCGAAACTATTTCAGAGAGAGAGGGGATGAACGTACCAACTTTTCAAACAAATATTCCTAAGCGATTTGGTTTAAAACCGAAACAAAAAAAAAATCTTACGATGATAGTGGTCACAACACAGGGGGCTGCGACACTACAACGTTCCAAGGCGACGTTTTATAAGCGGTCGTCATTAATAATGAAAAAAATAATCTTACAACGATGTTGTCATTTAGTTTGCTGTTCACCCGTTCTGCTGCTGAAACTTTCAGTTCCAGGTTAATAATTTTTTTACGATGAAAATCACTAAGATTTTAACCGAATATTTGATCAAGTCCTTATGATCTCACAAACAGACTAATCGCTAACACCTCCTCTTGTAGATCAATCAAATTATTGGACTGGTCAGTGAGTCTAAAATTAATTCTCGTTAACGAATTATTATGGCATCGCATATAGACAGGATTAACTGGGTTTTCAATAATTAGGAATCCTGGAGGAGCTGTTGGTGCAAACGAATAAAGAATATATCCCTGCTGAGCTTAATTTGATTGCTCTAAATTAATTTGATAGCTTCCTTCAATTGCATCACATACTAAATTGAGCGCAATCACCGCTGCAATATTTACATTATTCGGGGCAATATGCCTACCGCCGCCATCTAAGTCATTATTATGTTTGAGGATAGTTGAATCTTGTACTTGTAATACCTTGATAACATTTCTAACAGATTCTTTTAGTTCCTCCGCGTTGTATCCGGGAAACTTGAAATTACGCAGATCGGCTTCTGTGATATTGTAACCGGTTAGGAATCGTTGTTTACTGTCGCTGTTGTCATTAATTATTGTTTGAATAATTAGTTCATTGATATATTCCATGTCAGATATAAGTTGATTTATTATTTCTTTGTTTTCCGTAGTTGTTCTAGTTGTGTTTCATATAATTGATTAATTTCATTGAAATAACCAGTGATGTCAGTTAGCGTAAATGAAATAGTAACAGATGAGTCGGCTGTTCTTTTAATGATAAAATTCCATTGCAATGTGTCTTTGTTGGTAAATATAAATCTATCGGCGATTTTTCCTTTTCTTATATCAGATGAATTATCTCGATAACTGGGATTGATTTCATGATATAATTGTACGTCCGTGGTTAAGTCGGTGGCTGATTTTTCCGGTGGTTTTTCAGGCCATCCTAACACTGTTCTTAACGAGCTGTTATTGATATCTACAATGTATCCCTCTGTGCTTATTTCGATCGACGACAAGAGCGTCGGTTGATGAAGATTAATAGCTATTTTTGATTCTTTTCCCGTGATTGATTTTATTCTACGCTGAATTTCAGCATTGATTTGCTTAATTTGGTACGACCCAGTTGGTAACGAAACAGTTTCCCACTCTGGAGTACCGTCGGGTTTATTCTTATACGAGAACACCAGTGTGTTATTGGGTTGCTGATCGCCAAATGCAACAGATCTGATATTAGGCCAGCTATGATATACTCGTAATTTTGCCAGCGCGATCTCACGCACTGGAATCGGAGAAGGGAAGTTCACACTAAATTCAGGGTTTGTTGATGTTATTGATATCATGCTTGTTCGTATCGGAGTGGTATTCTCCGCGATTCGTTGAAGCAGTTCGAGTGACATTATTATTAAGGCTGTCTTCAATTTCCAATTTTGACATCGCACAGCTATACAACTGTGACATCGCGGCGAATTCAACATCGGATATCACCGAATTATCTATTGACAGCGAAATCAATTCGGATAATTTCGAGTACGCGTCTGATACCACTAAATATCTCGCTGTAACGTCGCTGAGTTTTTTCTGAGAACACGATGCTAACTTTTTAGTTATCGCGGTGGCGATTGCCGCCATTGCTGTTATTGCCGAGAACGCGATTGGAACTGCAATCGAAGCCATCATATTTACCGTCGATAAAATAACTCCCGCGCTGGCCATTACACCAGATACCGAATACACGGTTACATCGATTACGGTAATTCTTCTGCGGTATTTTTTTTAATTTTTTCACGATAACGCTCAGAGAGCGATTTCAAGTTTGCGGAAAATTCTTTTACGGTGTCGAATCGATATTGATGCGATGACGACGATGACGAAGTCATTGTTGTTGCTGTTATTTTTAACCCGCTGGCGTTTTCAATTATCCTATCGTCGAAATGGTTTTATTATCGGACGAGGGTGTACCGAGAAATTCTATTATCCAGGGTAGCGACTCCCTAACTATATTCTCGTCGGGGTTGTTTATTATTATCCCGGGTAGAAATGGCATTTTATCACCGTATATATACGTCAGCGTGTTAATACCGATAATTTTTGTCATCTTGAAACGCAAATCAAAATCGCGTTCGTGTATTATTGTAAATCGGTAACAACCTGATACACTAGTACCTCTGTGGCCTACACGAAGAACATTTGGATTTCCATTGACCCAATCAAAAGTCCTACTATCAACTACGTATACGAGGTTTTTAACGACGTCGACGTTGTGTGGAATTTTTACTTGATTGATGGCTTCGTTGGTGGGTTTTTATTCGTCAAACGCGCGTTTAATCTCCCGGAGAGTCATGTTTGCCACAGGTGGATCTCCAAAGAACTTACGAACGATGTTGTCAATCTCGTTATAAGTTAACTTGATTTCACTTTCATGCATTATATCTAACGCGTTCTTGTCAAAAAAGAATAGCAATAGAACGTTTTTAATCGTCCAGAGAGTTATACCTGTCACAGGTGGGGTTCCAAGGAACTTATTGATGGCTTCGTTGGTGGATTTTTGTTCGTCAAACGCGCGTTTAACCTCCGCGAGAGTCATATTAACCAAAAGCGGGGTTCCAAAGAACTTATGTACGACATTTTTGCGAAAACTATTATAACCTCGGATATATTCGTCCAGATCACGGTCGTGTTTTTCAATCGCGCCAGTGACCATGGACACAAGTGAACCTGGCTTAAGTCGTCCGTCGCTGGAATACAGCGCAATAGAGTTTTCAGCGGCGTCGCGCTGCCGTGTTAAAATTTCATCCGCGGATATATTACTGGATTTCAATTTACCCTGGCGATCTTGAAATACAACTATTTCGTTCGGGTCAACACTTGCTAAATTTAACGTCTCAGCGATTTCATCTTTAATTATTTTTTTTACATCCTCGATAGAACCCGCAGATGTTTCCGCGGTGGGTTCCGACATTGACAGAGATAGCCCCCAAATATCAATCATTATTGTAAAGACTCTAGTATTTTCAATTTATTGATTCTCTAAAATTACCTTGTAATTTCCCACTCGTGTATTTATTTACAACCAGATGAGGTGGTTTCTGTGACGATGAAATCTCCGCGAGGACATTTAATACTTCACGGCCGCATATCGGTGGATCATTTAATTGTTGTGTTGGCAGCGTGGAATAAAAAATCGGAAACTCTTTGAGTTTCATCGACGAATTTATATACCGCATAAACTCGCTTGGCGGAGCTAACCCATATGAATCGAAATAGACAATCCCACGCGGATCGATCGCGTATACAACCCAGTGAGTTCCCGATCCGTTACTGTTATCAAGATTGATTATTCCGGTTTCAACGCGTTTAGGTTTTCTCGGTAATTGATCTCTCATAAAAACCCCTCTGAAGTTTTGTATCGCTAGTTTTTTAGCAGCATCAATTAAATCAAAATTGGACATAGGGAGAATTGGGCTTTTAACTAATAAACCGTTCCTGGTATTCTTAGACCTGATCCGTGAATGGATCTGCCGCTGTACCATGAATACGGGGTTCCTGGTAGGTACAACCACTTTCCCTTTTTTTATATCCTTTCCCAGTTGCCTTTTGCAATGCCATCCCTTGCGCGATCCCAACGGCTCCCAACGCCGCCGCTTTCGCCACCGCTGGGGCAGCCTCTGCAATCAATGCTGGTATTGCGGCTAACAATGGAAATATACCACCCAATTTTATCACGCTGGCGATTGCAGCTTTCGAAAAATCAATTTGAACCCCTCGCCGTTTCTTTAGCGCATCATTGAAATGTTTTATTTGACGATCCGTTAATGATATTTTATGTGTACCGCCGGATATCTGCGCTGGTTTCACCGTTATTGTGGTTCCACATTCTTTAGCGGATTTTGATCGCAATTTCTTGACCTGACCATCAGTCAGCTTGACACTAACAACACTATATGGCATTTTATTGTAAAAACATTTATGCTTTCAATTGATCTAATTGGAAACTCGAAAAGTTTCATTTGCATATTTTCCACTGGTGCATCAACAATTCTCATTCGTCCGCCAATCCCTTCTAACAACATTGATTTGTCGCTGAGAATGACAGCAACCGCTCTATAATTAACACCACCAGGAGCTATACGAGCCCTAAAATGTATATCAACAACGGATTGTCTCATTAAATCAAGATGTTCCAGCGAAAAGTAATAAATGGGATACAATTTCTTAAAATCGAGTTGTGATATTTGTAAACCTGTATCAACGTTTTGATCACGACCCATATATGACGGCATCCGATGATATACACGTGCTATATGGTTGCTCTCGTAATCAAGTTGTATATCCTCGGTTGGTTCTTGTTGTCCGTTTATTCTCAGCGTAACCTCACTTACCCCATATTGATCAAATATCATATGGCTGCGTTGTTGATTACCAACTCGATTCTGATTCTGCAGCGCTATAAATATATGACGTGGAGCTGAAACGCCTTGTTTTGATGCCAAGTGCCATGTAAATGTACCATCAACATTATCCTGTTTGACATCAGTCGTTGTTGTTAGCCAACTTAGCAATGATTTGCCGCCCGTTTCCATAAATGAGAGCAGCCGCCCTTCCGTGGTAATTGATGGGGTCATTACTGGCATCCACAATACTAATTTAGTTATTGTAACTTTACCCTCAGCGGCACCAGTACACCAAATTGCATCGTTGTCATTGCCTTTTCGCACTAACGCGATTGTGTGTTTGGCTCCATAGATGACTTTTCTGACATTTTATATGTGATGGAGTGGAATTGCACACGAAAACATTTTCTCTTGTCCTTCCAATGCTAATTTTCGTGTTGCAAACCCTAGATTGAAATTACCATTAACACCTCCGAGAATATCAAACGCAGCTCCGGGTCTAGCTCGACGTTCTGGATTAGCTGCTTCTTGTTGATTAGCAACTGAAGTGTCTTGCGGTGTTAACATTTTAATGTATTGAAGGTGGTCAGCGTTATCAGAGGTATCCTTTGCAAACATCAAAGACGGACCAGCCGATCTTGTATAATCATCGGAATATCTCGCTAGTCCGATTATTGTTGTTGCAACATCAACCTTGCGTTCTATTGATTCAATTTCTTTTCCATCAATGAGATATCTTGCACTTTCAAATAACGCCATTATGCCATTATTAACAAAACCAACTCGGATATTTGGGTCATTGTCATATGGTGGATCATTATGAACAGCATCGTTTGTTACAAGTTTTCCCTCGATTTCGATAAATGCTTCACATGGCAAAAAGTATTTACTGGTATCTTGAACTTGAAGTTCAACTCGTGATCGTAGGTCGGGTTGTATTGCATGATAGGAATAGTATTGATAATCACGGACGGAATCGTCTTTGCGCACTGGGGCTTCCATATCTAACGCGGGATCAGCTGTTCGTTTAAACATTTTATAACATACTAGTGTTTTCAATTGCGAAACTCTTTGTAATCATCGTCGTTTTTGTTTTCGTTTCAAACCACTTCCTGCTATCGCGTTCATGATAGCGTTATCTGTTACCGGCGAGGCTGTCAATGGAGACGGAGTCACCGAAGCAGCCAACGACATTAGTTACTCTTCCACTGCGTTATTTATTGCACCCTGAATATCATCAAGTAATTGCCTTTGTCGGCCTCGACTTTGTTTTTCTCGTTCTTGTTGTTTTTGTATACCATAACTATCAACTCCTACTTTAAAATATCTATACTCAATTGTATCCTTTTTCAAATTACCAGTAATCTCCTTATTCGTTTTATACAACCAATTAACCCATTCATCTCGGCTTATTCTACTGTTTTTATACTCGTCTTTTAAAAAGTCCTTTCTAGAATGAAAGCTTTGGGCGGCGAAATCACCAAAAATCTGATAATCTTCGAGTTTTATTAATTGAGGTCGTTTGATTTGTGTTATAGCTCCTTCGGTGAGTTTGTCTATAAAGACACACCTCTTGGGGTGACATCAACAGGTTGTGGTTCAGGTGCAGAATCATCAATATCAGCTAATCGTTCATACTCGTGTTGGGTTTTTATATCACTGGATAGCTGCTGTATTCCCGCGCGTGTTTGTCCGGTCTCTGCTGCTATCTTTTCAAGCACACCAAGAACAGGCACTTCTCGTCGCTTGCCTTCCTCAGGAATATCCCCAAATATTGCTCGTTCTGTAGCAGTTTTCACATCTTTGGTCGCACATGTTATCGGAGTAAACAGTTGTTTACTTGACACAGAAAAGTCAGCCTGCGCTTGTTGTCGTTGTTGAAGTTTTTTGCGAAGTCTGTCTCGAACCGGTATAAACATTTTATTGCTGCTAGCCGCTCTCTGGCTAATCTAGCTGTAAGCGATTCACCTACCATATATTGTTTGTGAACTGAGTTTTCAAATGTGAACTATCACAATTAAAAGCTGAGTTATTAAATAATGTACAAGCAAGCTAACGTATTCATCTCCGACAAGGTAAAACTGTACGACGCTATCCGCGAGTGTTTCAGAAATAACATAGCTGGGGGTTTCAAAATTGTAATATCTGAGAACGGCAATGAACGATTTTTATTATCGACGCGGCAACAACAACAACTACGTGAAAATGGAGGCATCGCGGTGATTACTTGCTACCACGACCAGATCATCCAGTACGCACATAACTGCATGAGCAAACCCAAACTGCTAAGTATTCTTTCAGGAGAAAATCCTATGTAGTTACAAAAAACGCTAAAAAAATAAATTTTATTAAATTTACTGAAAGCCTATTTTATAGTAACGCTCACGTGGTTAAGATACTGGTTTTTCCTCGACTAATATTTTTCCAAGATCACGAACTTTAGAACTAATTTCAGCTCGTTTTTGGTACTCTTGACCGAGCTTTTGACGTATTGCTTCAACGGTGCTAAATAGCGTTATAAATACATTAATGTCGTTACCGTACAAACAAGCATTGATGGGTTTTGAATTCCTTTCACGAGCCTGTACATCTTAGGTAAAACATAACGACCCTTACTAGACTGATACTCAATATCTTCATATTCCGAGGTAATCTTGTCACAGTCGAGACCTTCAGATCATACTATACCTCTATTTTTTAACTTTGAGATTTCGGCAATTATAGCATTTACATCGCTGATATCCATATTTTTATAGTATACTGTATCTCTAATTATTAAAAAAAAATTTGGGCGGATTTTTCTACGGCCAATCCAACCAATCAAAAGCAAGCCAATTACATTAACCCGGTTGCATGATTGAAAAAAGTCAACCACACGCCCGTGTCAATGGCGTGGGTTAGTTTTGATTGGCCGGAATTGGCTTTCGAAAGCCACAAGCTTTATATCTTTCAAATGCTATATAAAGCGACTAATATGGCGGCGTTCATTCACAAGTGTGTTATTTTATTTCCTTGAATTACTTATTAATACTGTTTCACAACATTTAAATGAGACAAAATAGTTTAATAGAACACTACACAAAAGAATACAGTTGTTAGATAAACTACGTGTATTTACTCTGTTCTAATCCTCTAGACAAATGCGTTATCGATTAGACCATAAATAGATGTATACAGAGGAATTTTAACCACGCCCACTTACTTCAATGAATGGGAAACATTAGGATTTCATACTCGTTCCGGCTGAGCGAACACAGGTAACGCGTTAGATTACAAAGAATGTGTTTGTAACGGCTGTTTGCTTTACTGCTGGTCCACCCACCCCAGACACATGATAAATGTAGCTGAGGATAAATAAAAATACGACTGTTTAAATAATGCAGTTTTAGCCCAAGCGATAATAAAAAGTTTTATTTATCAACTCCACCGAAACTCGTGTATTATATCTCCATTACAGTCACGTGGGCGCGTACATGTCATTGTACCTCTCCTACATGTAATAGCAGACGACACATAATACAAGGGAACTCAGTAAGTAGAGTCTTAATGAGCGGCGGATTTATACATAAGGATTTATCTCCCTTAAATCGTTTTCAAGTGTATACGAATTTTATCCTGTGACCTGTCTTATTTGACAGAGCAGTTTTAATTATATTTTCTGCAACAAATCGTATTGAAGGCCAACAAATGTCAAAGTATCTACCGGCCGCATTTATTTATTGAAAGATTTTCTCTTCATTATTTTCTAAATCAAACGATTTGACCCCCCTAGGGCGTTTTGAGTGCTTACCAGAGTTGCTTTTTAAAAGGTTAACGCGCTGCGAGACGGCTTGAAGATTCTCAAGACAATTATCAGTCTTCACGCCATTTATGTGATCAATAACAAGGCCATCTTCGATTAATCCGTAAAATGCTTCATAAATGACTCTGTGACAGAGATATGTTTTATTTCTAGTACTAAACATCAAATATCCCATATTATTCAGAAATCCAACCGGCTTCTTTAGTCTGCGGTGCCTGACAACACCATCGCTGGAGGCTTTGTAATTAACAAGCACCGGATGTGGTCTGAAATCTTGGCTCATTTGTATAATAATACTATTTGTCTAATTTATATCTGCTTTAATTATAAATCTCTGGATATAATCTTGAGGGGTTTTGATGACTTTGTCATTGAATGGGTCATTGATTCGTTTGTCATAATAGCGTTTTAGTTCTCTGTATCGTTTGCCGCCACAAATGAAGCATAATTGTGATTTTCCCCTGACGCCCACCCCACATCGGAGGCATTGGAGAGGGCCAAGGGAACCGTTGCGAACGCTTTGTAAATGATACCCACAGAATTCGCCTCTGCATGATTTGTTACACGGGGTTGTTGATCCAATCATATGCCATTTGCAGTGATTCATTATATATAAATTCTCTATTTAAATACTTGTTTTAATTATAGCATGGAGGAATTCGAGAGATTATCAGCGATTAAGCCTTTCAAAAATGTTAAATTTAATCTCGATAGAGTCTCTGATACACCAAAACGTCTAATCGGTGATAGAACTATACTGGGTAAAATCAGGGAGTGTTTTAATGAATTCTACCGAGACGGCTCAGTACACTGTTGGTCGACATTTCGAATTATCCACAACATCGAAGATGTCGGTGTCAATGTACCCAACATAGATGCTACTATGAATGATGAAAGAGCAGCTGAGATAATTTCACACCTTGGGATATATATGAGATATATTCTCCGGGAATTCGTCAGAGATGTTTTCTATGAAGAGAAATTATTTGATGCTATTCACGCGTTGTGTAAAGATGATCCTGTGTCAGTGTGGTTACTTAGTAGTGCTGGTTCCGAATCAGGATTTGATCAATTTGTAAGACCAAATGGTGAATTATATCGCTTTGAATAGTTAGATACTAGAATGAGAAAAATTGCTAATGATTTTTCGCTGGAGAGTTTCCATGAAAAACTATTAATGGATAGTTTTACTATTCCGTCAGTGGTAGCTCACTTTGCAAGAGAAAAAAACTCATGGTGTCTAACACGAAGTGATTTTCTCGAGGACGTTAAATTGAGTTGCGTCAAATTTGGTCATGGAGGACTGTGGAATACAAAATACTCACGTGATGGTATGATTTCAATTGATATATCCGCGTGTTATCCTGGAAGTTTTCTCGGGTATGGGGAATGTAGTAACTATTTTAAACGATTTGGACACCCCACGTATGAAATGACTCGTGTTGCGATTAAATTTTTGATTTAACTGGATTCGCTCGTGTGATATCATTCGAATTAGCTACAGGGTTACATCCGTGTAGTTATGTTTGGCTTGGTAGACACATGTCTGAAAAACACTGGATGCCAATTGTGCTATTGCGGTATATGATCGATTGGTAGATGTTACAATCGTTAATTGTCAGTGAAGCGATTATATCCTATCGAGCTCAGAAAGAAGTTTGGCTACCACAACCCGATCTAGATAGAATAATTAGCGAACAGCGAAAACAATTTCCAGATGGAAATTCTTCGATTTTCAATGAAGTAACAAATCATGAATTGGTCTAAGGAGTTATTTGAAATTAAAAAAGAACAAGCAAAAGATTTTGGACGAAGAATAATCGGTAAATTTGCCCAGGGTGGAAGATACGACAATGCAAAATACTCTTCGCGGTTGATCATAGATGTCGCTGAAAACGATTTTATTGTAACGGATTTAACGAAACAGGGTAAACTTGTATCTCGTAGGGATGCTTTTCTATCCAATGGTGAGAAATTGGGTACGGTTGTTACCTACTGTGATGGATATAATTCCCAGTACACACATTTGAGAAGTTCTATGCTAGCCTATGCTTGTATTAATCTATTTTCGATGTTAAATAGATTTCCTAATACCGCGGTTAGAGTAGCTACTGATTCGATGTATATACACAATAAATACAAATCAGCTGTAGCGGCATTCACAGATCCCGAGGAAAATTGGGGGCGTTGGCGATTTAAAAAGGAAACACTACATGAGTATTGTGAATCCGCAGACGTTACCATGGATGATAAATATCTTTGTTGTAACCGTATTGAAATTCAATCAGAATTTTCTAATGCACCACCGGTATCTGATCCAATATGTAGATACAAGACAGTTTATTTAAACGGTTGTGGTGGGTCAGGAAAGACAACTCGTGCAATTGAATTATTTCGTCGGTCAAACATGATTGTGCTAACACCAACTCACAGACTCGCCAGAGAGATGAAACAACGAGGGGTAAATGCCTGTACTTATCATAGTTTCTTTCGATGGAAAGGCGATAAATGGACCCCTGATCGAATGGGTGATAAATTCCTTCCTGAAATCATAATTTGGGATGAAATATGCACAGTGTCATTAGATGTATTACAAATATTTCTTGAGTGGTTGTTAAACAAAAACACAAAAGTCGTAATGTCCGGTGATCACGGTCAACCTCCACCATTTGTTGGCGGATCTCCACATGAGTGGCTAAAGGGTTTTGTAGACTATTATGAAGAAATTAACACTGATTATAGATCACTTGATGAACAATTACGAGAATTCAAACCGCTAATTAGATTACAACCGGATAAAATCCAGTGTGAAATAGCGCGTAAAATAATTTCAGAAACTCCAATGAATGATTTTTGGGAAACGTGGAGACCAAACGATTTGATAATTGCAAGTAGAAAGATAGTCAGAGACACACTTCAGATGAAGTTATTTGAATTGCATAAAGAAAAATTTGCAACACTTCCAGTACCATTGTGTTATAGGCCTTCGGATACACGGCGGCAAAATATAGAAGTTGATATTCCAGGACAGCGTGAAAAACAAATTCTCGTATTAAATGATATTGTGCTGGTTGATATCAGCGTCGTTGAAGATGCATTGCGTGCTAATAAATCCCCATGGACGCTAGGATACGTAGCGACGATACATTCTTCACAGGGATTGACTATCACAGACACAATTGTTTGGATGGTAGATAATCGCATCGAATGGTCGAATTTAGTCTATCTCGCAGTATCCAGAGTACGAAAAATAAATCAGCTTAGAAGAATTGTCCTGACAGAGTCAGGCGATGATGACACCACAACGGATGATGCTAGCATCGTTGATGTTAAAACTATTGATAAAAAACTATCCGGTTACAAACAACAAGACAAAAAAGACAACGACAATTTGATATTGATGCTGAGTTAATAATTACGCTGAAACAACAACAGAATAATCACTGCGCAAGTTGCAATTGTATAATGCGTTGGCGTTATTCGGATAAAGATGCTCGCCAATTTACCGTAGACAGAAAGAATAGCAGCATTGGTCATATCAGAAACAATGTGATGTTGACTTGTTTTGAGTGTAATAGACGCAACGGCGCTAGTTAAGACCCCGCGGTGGTAATTGAGTATCGTCAGGAATTACTTGTAATTGTTCGCGTGTAAATCCAATTTATAGATTGCTGGTCTACTAGTTGATCGTGTTATAGTAGATATCTTGTGTGCAGTAACACTCCAAATAGGATCAGTAGCCCTTTTTGTGCCACCTTCAAGCTCTCCTGGTTCGTATAAATACCTAACAGTGACATTACTACCAAGAATTGGTTCTTTGAAATCTATTTGTGAAATTCCTTGGATTTCCATTTTAGGTATAGACTTCTTTTTAATCGCGTTGATAGGTTTCATGTGAATTGTTCGAGTAATCTCGTTATTGAGCGCGGTAATCACAGCTGGTAATCTCTTAACCCATTCACGGGATCTGTTATCCTGAATAAACTCCTTCGCGTATTAATATCCAAATAACCGCTCAGCAAGAGTCCGATTGAATCGTTCTACAATTGCCTGATCGCGATGTAACGCAGTATGTCCTCGTCGTATGGTGACATTATGATGTTTCATTGTAGATGCAACCACACCCTGAAATTCCTTGCCAGGATCAACTTGTAACAGATTTGGCCAGCGTAATGGGCCTCGTCGATAAATCCTTTCAAATGCAGAAGCGACTTCAGTTGATGATTTTGTTTTTAGCGTTTCTGCTTGTTTGTATCGACTCGCAACGTCAACTACGGTTAGCGCGTATTTATAACCGTTGTCATGTGGTAAAAACAATAAATCAGCTTGATGAACTTCATTGGGTCCGGTAACATCAAAATGCGAGAAATTGATTTGTTTTGGACGCGGTAGATAAATTTGCCATATAGCCTGTTTGGATAACCAATTAGCCGCAGTGTTTTTTTTCACTTTTGCAGCGCTAGCGAGTTTATTGATTGCAGCGTTACCCCGCCAGTATCCTTTTGGAGAATAATAAATAGATTCCATGTTGTTATTAATTACCGGCACCTAACATCAATTTGCCTTTCATAGCTAATTTTATCAACCATGAAGCTAATTTTTCTTTGAAAGATTTATCAGGAATAGCATTCAACGCATGAATTAATTTCACATCTGCGAGATGCCTGTGTTGCAAATTGCTGCTTTTATATGCGACATCATGAGCATGACACGCCTTATCAATGGCGTTTATCGGTTCTTCACCACGTCGAGATTGATTTTGATCATCGAGTCTGATATCTAATCGTGTTCCGGGGCCACAGTAGCTATAGCCTGGAAGGCGCTTTTCTCCGGGGTACTTTGCCCATGGGGTTCCAGGGAGTTTAGTTAGCTTGGCTGCGATATCACCTCCTCGTTTTTTTTTAAAATCATCAGCAATGATAGCATTTCCTGCAGAACTCATAGACACAAATCTAAATTTCTTTGTACTACATTGTACGCATTTACCTGAAAGCGCTGATCGGTTATTTTTAGTTGTAATCGTCGTCAAGTCATCTGTGCCAGTCCGCGTTTTACACTTCACACAATATAGATCCATAATTTATGTATAGAGATATGGATATAATTGATTTTTCAGCGACTAAAGCAAGAGAACCAGTTAAGCATCATGCAGCGCTACCAAACTCTATCCGGATGATTATAATCGGGCCATCTGGATCCGGCAAGACTCAATTGTTGCTCAATTTAATAATGAGATGGATGAAGTGGGATAAGTTGTATTTAGTTGCTCCTAGCGTAGATGATCAACGATGCTATGAAGTGTTAAAGGATTTTAACGAGAATGCATCAGAAATTAAAGGTGAGAACGTCGTTGATTTTATAACTGATATTGACGAGGCACCATCCGTGGATGACCTTGATGGAAGCATTAACAATTTAGTCGTATACGACGATGTGATGCTGGATAAACAAACAAACCCAGCTAGAATATTTTCCCGAGGCAGGCATAAAAACACTGATGTGATATATGTCACTCAACGCTACACTCAGATTCCAAAAGTGATCAGAGATAACTGTAATATTCTTGCTGTATTCAACGGCGTTGATACACATAGGTGTCGAAATATTTGGCAGACATGGTGTTCCGATATGGACTTCAATCAATTTAAAAACTTCTTTAGCAACGCTCAATCAAACCCGCATGGATTTGTAACAATAAATTTACATGATCCTCGGACACGATATCGTATCGGACTTGATCAAATATTCGGTTGAAATCTTAGTGATTTTCATCGTAAAAAAATTATTAACCTGGAACTGAAAGTTCCAGCAGCAGAACGGGTGAACAGCAAACTAAATGACAACATCGTTGTAAGATTATTTTTTTCATTATTAACGACGACCGCTTATAAAAAGTCGCCTTGGAACGTTGTAGTGTCGCAGCCCCCTGTGTTGTGACCACTATCATCGTAAGATTTTTTTTTGTTTCGGTTTTAAACCAAATCGCTTAGGAATATTTGTTTTAAAAGTTTGTCTGTTCACCCCCTATCTCTCTGAAATAGTTTCGGTTTGTCTGAAATAGTTTCGGTCTCCGTAGAAGCCTTATTTTTGCTTGAAAACTTGGTCTGTTCACCCTCTCTGCTGCTTATTCACACATATAACACACACACACACACACACACACACACACACATATATATATATATATATATATATATATATATATATATATATATATATATATAGTCTTTCTCTGTGTGTGCATGTGTATGCAGGCGGTGGCATTATGTTGTTAAATTTGGGGCAATATTTATCAACGTATTCCATATAGTTTTCCCCATGTGCGGTCTGTTCATTTGTTATACATTTTTTCGATATATTGCGTCATTGATATATTGCGTCATTGATATATGCGTCATTGATATATTGCGTCATTGATATATTGCGTCATCTGAAAATGAAACATGAAATGTCCATATTAACATTGCTATTTTACAGATATAGCTTCTGTATAAAATATACCATAGTTACATTGCGAGCGTTTGTTAAGAATACCAAACAAAAATTGTCATTCACTATACAAGTTGTTCAGATGATTATTCTCATTATTTCCTAACGATACTAACATGGGAATGGTCCCACATAAAATAACAATATCCAAAATGGTTTAATATAGAATCTTGCTATGAAACTATTTGACTCCATATCATCTATTAACTTGTGAAACATTCCTTGAATGACGCATACAAGGACATTTCCAGTCTTTATATAAGAGCTAAGAATAACATTTTACCTTAGACAGTATGATATAACAACTTGAAGATTAATGAGGAAATATAATGAATCTACGCTTTTTTTACAATTCAACAGAGCAAATACAGCAGTGATAGTATAAATATATTACTGATTTAAAGTCATTTATATTAGGACTTATTGTTCTATAACTGTTCGATTTTTTGTTCTTTTGCACATATTTTATAAATAAGAAAACAGCGATTTTGAGCATCGATGACCAGACATCTGTTACCCAGAAGGGGATTGATGACTGTGTTATAATATTGAATACAAATATGCTGAACAAAACATATCAATCAGATATCACTTAACGGAGAGACGTTGCAAACTACTTTTTCAAACAATGGGAACAACATTGTACTCAATATCCATATGTAGAAATGTTGTATCGTGCTCACTTGAATCCCAATATTTAATTCAGACGGTTATCCGACACATTTACTGTCAGGCCTGAGGAGCACGATATTATTGGTTGCATACTGACACTAACGTATCGAGTTAATAATATGCTAAATAGCATTGGTTTAATAATGAGGAAACGTCTTGTGTTGTTTTAAATAAGAACGTCAATACTCGTCAAATTCCTAGGGACCTCAAACCTTTTAAGCTAAATTTTCCATATTAGGTCATCACATGACAATATGTTGAATTGTTGTAAATTCAACGCGATTGTACACTAATATAATAAATGCACTGATTTATTAGATTCTTAGGGCACAGTGTAATTGACAGACATACAGATAGAACGAATGATGGTATTGCTCTACAATGCAATATGACTAGACTTAATTAGGCTGGATGGAGGTTCCAGAATTTCTGGACCCTCCAAAAATTGTATACAAGTACGCGCGTATTACCTTTTCTGCATATTTGGATGGCCTTTCGAGGAATGTCGGGATCTTTTCAAAATGTTGGACCTCCGTCCAGATCACGTGACCTGATATGGTCTTTTCTTGGCGATAAGGCAAGCAGAGCAACATAACAGTATAATGCTTTTTTAATAAAAATCGAGTCCAGCTGAATATCAAAAAATGTACACTGGCTTGCTAGTCAAGGACATAATAAAAATAAATCGAATATGATTTGATCTCTTTCGTATGAAACCCTAAAATCAAGAATGCTTAGAAGGTAAATAGGACATATAGAAAAACAAGTGTTAGTAAACAGAGGGCCGCTCGTACCATACAGCCGAAATATGCGGTCGAATAGGGCTGGGGGCTCTAAGGGGGCACCGAACTAGACGGAAGTGATAATTCGCATAGAATGTTGCCTTGAGTAAATTAATGATTTATTATCTGACTGCTACAACTGATTTTTAAATATTGCTCGCATAGCACTAGGATGGAGCGAAACACTGGCGTCACTCGGTTATGCGAGGGGTGCGGACCGCACCGGGTGACATCTCAGAGGGGTGACACCAAAATGAAAAATTGCTAATTTTACAGAGGACACACTGCTCGGTCTAGTCGGATTTCATAAGCGGGTAACCGATCATAGTGATATACATGACAAGCAGACACAGAGTGCCACCATGCAGTCTGTAGAGTGTCTGGTGCTTATTTGAATGAGATTCAGAGATGGTCAGAGCAAAATTGGGAAGCCTGGAGGGGTGACACCATGAGTTTAACGCACAGAGTGACACCAACCCAAGCGACGCCGCTGGAGCGAAAGTTTGTATTTAGGATTGATCAGATATAAGAAACATTTGCAACTTGAATGGTGCACAAATGCTGCTTGATCAATGTAAGTGTATGCATCATGGAGTAAGTAATATATATTTTTGTCACCTGTAAAGAATCTGCGTGTGTCAATACAATGATATATCATATTGACAATAAACTGTATAATGCTTTTATCCACTCATCAACATCAATGCAACCGCAAGCAAGCAATAAAACGTTGCAAATCAATACGCTTTTTTCTTCTTCTAAATGTTTAATAAATGCACCGCACATGTAAGGTTTTTCACTCCAACGAATCTTGTTAAAATACGTAATAGACGAAAATTAAAACAAACAAACAAAAATAAAACTGCAAACAATTCCCACTTCATCATACCCGACTACTCCATAAATAGTAAATAAATGACCTTTTTAAGAACATGTCGTGTTTATCCAAAACGATAAAATATATTGCACACAAAATGTGTAGCTAGAACCTAGACACATGGGAATTTAAAATATTAAAGCAGAAAAAAAACTGTTAATTCTCCTACATTTGTATTCTTTAACAAATCACTCTGTATGTATGCACACACACACACACACACACACACACACATATATATATATATATATATATATATATATATATATATATATATATATATATACCTTTTCTTGATACGAACCTGGTAATAGAGGTTACGAGATATGCAAATTACCCGTTAAATATACCTTTATACTTTTAATTGATTTTTTCAATTGTACCTGTATAAATTTAAAGTTAATATTGACTCTTCATATTTATTCGACAATCGCAAAAGTATGTAAATCCTTTCCACCAAATAATTTGAGACAAAATAAGATATCAGGCACAAGGGAAGTTGTGAAACTCCACCCGATTTTATTTATATAACGAAATTTTACATTGCTTAATCGCCTGACGATGCTTTGGCTTTGTATGTGGTTCTAATATCTACATTTCTGCAAACAAATATGGGTATTTCAGTTATGCAAACAAACTAAATTAAACCATTCAGATCCTAAGGTAATGACTGTGTAAATTGATAATTGCTTGAAGCAGAATACACTAATCAATCACTAATCAAGAGTACCAAGTCTAGATCTCTGTCCAAGTGACAGTTCAACTGTAATGTTGCAGACCAGGAGAGTTTATTTCTTGACAGGCTACTCATAGCGTTAAATAATTCCAAGCCTAGCAAACAGTGTGACGTGCAAAAGTAATGACTGAAAGCAAGGCATTATAGTGTCTTTGAGTCAAGTACTTTTATGAGCAAGATTGGAGGTCATGGCAATTATTACTTGTACATTCTTTGTTTGTTTCGTTTTAAATGATTGTATTTTTTTACATTGACACGATGATTTGACATGTGGAGTTTTCCGTCAACGCTGTTAGGTTTTTATCTTCCCCTTTGCTTCCATGAGCAAGAAGTATCATTGACTTTGTCGTTAAGAGCTTTATGCATTATCAGTAAGAAACATAGGTCGTACAATGGATATTACTCTAACACTGCACCATCCTGTCATGCACATATGCAAGGCTGAATATCATGAGCTGAGACGTTCCATTCGCAAATATCTTTCAGTTGATGACACTAAAACACTCGTTTGTTCATTAGTACTTTCAAGACTGGATTATTGTAACTCAAGGCTGTCTGGTTCGTCTCAATATGTACTCCACAAACTTCAAAAAGTTCAAAAATACAGCTGCTCGTATCATCCTTAGAGTACCACGATCAGAGCACACCTCCCTGCTGATCTGTACCCTACACTGGCTATCCATGCAATCGAGATTCAAACATAGAATTTGTTCACTGTGTTACGTTTCACTGACGGACTCCAGTCCATTATATCTATCTGATTTCACCCATGTGTTCACACCAGCAAGGTACCTTTACGATCCTCTTTTGACAATCATATACTCACTATTCACACTCTGAAAACAAAGTCATATGGACAACGTTCTTTTGCATACCAGGGCCCAGCAACGTGGAATGAACTGCCCAGTGAACTTAGAAACGAAGACAGTGACCCCTTTCAAGAGTGCTCTTAAAACTCACTTTTTTAAACTGCACGAACAAACTTAAAGACTTAATAATGTTTCCTAACTTAAATATTTTCAGCATGTTTATGTTTTCTAATTTCAAGGAGTTTTTTCTGCAGTTGTATCATTATAGATGCTTTTAAGCAGTTATATATTGTAAAGATTAGCTGGTGTACAAAATCCTCATTATTATTATTATTATTATGCTTCATCTCGTTATGTTGAGTTGCTCATGTAATTTGAAAGCCAAACACAAAGATGCACTTCCAGTGTTAATTCTCTACTAACCAGAAATGTTTTGCAATATTATCGGGTGGGATGCAAACATCGTGTGTTCTCGGAAGTGTTTGGCACACTAAGAGCAATGACAGATCGCAAACCCAAACCGCTGGTATTTAACTATATATATATATATATATATATATATATATATATATATATATATATATATATATATATATATATATATATATATATATATATATATATATATATATATCATAGTCTGAAAGACGTCATGCATGTAGGTAATACAACAATTATATTGCCTGACTAATTTTAAGTTTTGCAGCAAAACGGAATCAATTAACTCGTAAGTTAGCAAGATTTTGGCAAATGGATTCATCAAAGCGCACCAATCCACTGCAGGAAAACACAACGAAACAAAACAACGCCACAATTATCTGAAATTTGATAGATACGTATAAGTAGCGCTTTAAATACTAAATTAGTTTAGCGATCATTAAGATAATAGAGCCCTCAGAGAGGAATATAATGGAAAGCGTGAAAAGTTATTGAATGACGCCTTGTAAGAAACGTTTACATGCAGACAATACTACCCACTGCTGTATACACTGATACACATAATAGCGTCTGAAGCAAGGACATAATTCAAATGAAATAATGTACACAATCGTCAAAATTAGTCTAGCAATATATGTATTGCATTGCCTTCATACATGAAGTTTTCTACGATATGTGTGTGTGTGTGTGTGTGTGTGCAATTAACTAGGTAAATACATTTTAAAATTAGAATAGGAATTCCAGTTCTGCTTCATAATGCAAGAATTCGTTATCCCATCAACAGCGGAAATGAGTTTCAATCGCAGCAACGTTGAAAAGGCATGATGATACAGCCGGGCCAATTATATATCATTAGTAGTACCACAATTCTTGCTTGGACAAACCCATCATCGACCTTATGGCATGAGTTTCCATTCCAACAAGTCATGTATGCTGTACGATTTGATTACTATTCAATATTGTGGCCTTACCCAAATGGCGATGGAACGTGCTATATAGCAAAACGAAATGTGGACATTTGCGATCGAGCCGTTTATAAATGCTTGCATGCCACCAATTGATGTATTCTGTTATTCCTTGTATTGCTAAATCATTTCTGCCGACGGCTATTCGTACGCCAACAAAGTCTGTTGAGAAACTGGTTGACCGATTCTATGTGACTAACAAGATATTGATTTTTCGAACTGATATGTTGCTGCACTTTGAGTCTAACCAGCATTTGGTTATCGAACGTGGTATCCTCTGCGGGATTTGAATAGTGTGTGATGTGTGTGATTAAGATGTTTAACGTAGCTATAACAAGTTTTCAGTAATATCGCTACGATATCTGCATTGGTGCAGTTTATAGCGATGTCTAAAACACTGGCATCATGCTACATGTCTGCGGCATGCTGCCCCACCCATTCATATTATCCTGACACCAGCACGACCAGTCCTAACATTATCATCTTAATGCTGAGCGCCAAGCAAGGCAGCTAGCTGTTGGTACCATTTTTGTAAGTCTTTGGTAGACTCGGCCGGGAATCGAACCCACGACCTCCCGCTTCCTTGACGGGTGCTCTAACCACTAGGTCACTGATGCGGTCGATATTTGAATAGTTAGTCACCATTACGCTCGTGCTAATAACTCATTCTTGGAGTGATATGATATTACATTGTCAAACAGTGACATCATGCAATTTCATGTAAACAATATCTACAGTGGTCGCTGAAGATTCTTGACCCATTTTCATCATCATAGAATCAAACTCGCTCTGAAAGCATTTAGGATACCCCCTATATAATCTTTTGTGTGCAAGTGTATGCAGGCGGTGGCATTATGTTGTTAAATTTGGGACAATATTTAACAACGTATTCCATATAGTTTTTCCCAATGTGCGGTCTGTTCATTGTTTTATACATTTTTGAGATATTGCGTCATTTCGGTTCTATTTGAAAATGAAACATGAAATGTCCATATTAACATTGATATTTTAATGATATAGCTTCTGTATAAAATATAGCATAGCTACATTTTGAGCAATTGTAAAGTATACCAAACAAAAATTGTCACTCACTATGCAAGTTGTACAGATGATTATTCTCATTTTTTCCCAACAATATTAACAAGGGCATGGTCCCATATAAAATAACAATATCCAAAATGGTTTAATATAGAATCTTACTTTGAAACTATTGAACTCCATATCATCTGATTAACTTGTGAAACAGTAAATGAATGACGCATACAAGGATATTTCCATTCTTTATATAGGAGCTAAGAATAACATTTTACCGTAGAAAGTAGGATATAACAACTTGTTGATTAATGAGGAAATATAATGAATCTACGCTATTTTTACATTTCAACAGAGCAAATACAGCAGTGATAGTATAAATATATTACTGATTTAAAGTCATTTATATTAGGACTTATTGATCTATAACTGTTTGATTTTTTGTTTTTTTGCACATATTTTATAAATAAGAAAACAGCGATTTTGAGCATCGATGACCAGACATCTGGTACTCAGGAGGGGATTGATGACTGTGTTATAATATTGAATGCAAATATGATGAATAAAACATATCAATTAGATATCACTTAATGGAGAGACGTTGCAAACTACTTATTCAAACAATGGGAACAAGATTGTACTCAATATCCATATGTAGAAATGTTGTATCGTGCTCACTTGAATCCCAGTATTTAATTCAGACGGTTATCCGACACGTTTACTGTCAGGCCTGAGAAGCACGATATTATTGGGTGTTTACTGACACTAACATATCGAGTTCATAATGTGCTAAATAGCATTGGTTTAATAATGAGGAAACGTCTTGTTTTGTTTTATATAAGAACATCAATACTCGTCAAATTTATAGGGACCTGAAACCTTTAAAGCTAAATTTTCCATATTAGGTCATCGCATGACAACAGGTTGAATAGTTGTAAATTCAACGCGAATGTACACTAATATAATAAATGCACTGATTTTATTGGGTTCTTAGGACACAGTGTAATTTGACCGACATACGGATAGAACGAACGATGGTATTGCTCTACAATGCAATATGACTAGACTTAATTAGGCCGGATGGAGGTTCCAGAATTTCTGGACCCTCCAAAAATAGTGCACAAGTACGCACTTATCAAGTGAGTTGCTTTTGATTTGCTTCGATGTGCCTGTCGATCATGACCATCTTACACGCGACCAGACTCATTGGGAAAGAATTGTTATATTTATTCCTCGTCTAGTTAAGCCTGTTAGAAAGAAGAAAACAAAGTGCGACTTCGTTAAGAAATGTTTATCCAATTCTCGCGTCGTTAATCTTCAAGAATGAGAAGTGGAAGGGATCCGCATATTATAGTTCAGAGAGTTTATCTTACCTTATATAATTTAGAAATTTGTTTTGTCTTCACCATTTGTCTGCCTAAATTGACATTATCTATATATCCAGAAATGCGATGATATGCTATATAAATCCTATATATGCATGCACACAACGACCTCTTGGGTAAAGTAATGATGATGATGATGATGATGATGATGATGATGATGCAAACATGCCTATAGTAGTACCTGATCTTCTCTGATACAATATGGGGTAGGACTGATACAATTAACTCTTGATAGAGTCTTAGAAAGGCAGTTTTACATATACAGGTAAACAACCGATTTGACGACAACGAATGATCCGGCAAATCTTTAAGTCCGGACAAAATTATCACTGGACAACAAATTTTCACAAAAGTCATGTTACTGAAATAAAATTAGTCAATTCTTATCAATTTTTATGTGATGAACACGAATATGACAGTCAAATTGCAAAATTGGCTCTAGTTTTTTGTAATCTGCAAGAAATTAATGTTTACATAACGAACTGCATTCCAATAGTAACAGGTCAACTGTAATAGCCTACCTATAAAAAATCAAGTCATTGACTACATCTTAGGTTTCTTCGCCTGTCTCTTGTACAGCTGTTCGGGAGCATCTCTGAGGAGTGTCCAGCAGTAGTCAGCCAGCATTGTAGTGGACCATTTTCCTTGGTATCTTTGTTCCATTGTTGCGATATCTTGATGAAAACGTTCGCCGTGTTCATCACTAACAATACCACAGTTGCTAGGAAAGAAATCCAAATGGGAATGAAGGAAGTGAATCTTTAGAGACATATTGCAGCCAAGTTTCTTATACTTCATCAACATGTCTTCTACTAGTTCCTTATAGTTTTCTGCCCTAACATTTCTGAGGAAGTTTGCAGAAACTAGGCGAAAAGCATTCCATGCTTGTTTCGCGTCACCTTCCAGCAAGTTGTTAAACCGGTCATCTTTGAAAAGCTCTCGAATCTGAGGACCCACTAAAACTCCTTCTTTAATCTTTGCTTCGCTGAGTCGAGGGAATTTTTCATGCAGGTATCGGAATGCTGGCAAAGTCCGGTCAATGGCTTTCACGAAGTTCTTCATCAAACCTAGTTTGATGTGAAGGGGTGGTAGCAAGATTTTCTGAGCCTCAACCAGAGCTGGGTGTTGGATATTCTTCTCTCCAATGGCTACATTCTGCCTGTGAGTCCATTCCTTCCTCATGTAGTGCATTTCCCTTGCTCGGCTATCCCACTCGCATAAGAAACACATGTATTTTGCATATCCATGCTGCAGTCCCATTAAAAGGGCAACTACCTTCAAATCACCACAGAGGTGCCAGCTGTACTTGTTATACTCAATGGAATTCAGTAGCTGCCTTAAGTTATCGTATGTCTCTTTCATGTGGACAGCATACGCTACTGGAATAGATGGAAGAATGTTTCCATTGTGCAAAAGCACAGCCTTGAGACTCAGTTTCGAAGAGTCCACAAATAGTCTCCATTCTTGTGGGTCATGAGTGATTTTTAAAGCATTCATGAGGCCCTCAATATCGGAACAGAATATCAGATTACTTTCCTTTCTGAAGAAAGGCTCCAATTGCTGGTGGCGCTTTCGATATGCAGTAATTGTGACATCTTCTTCTAGAAGATTCCATTGTTGGAGTCTTGATCCTAGCAATTCTGCCTTGTTCTTTGATAAGTCCAAATCACGAATCAGGTCATTTAGTTCTTCCTGTGTTATTCTGCGTGGGGTTGATGATGCACCACAGTGAAAATCTGGATCACTGCATGCTGATGGACCAGGAGAAGAACAGGTCGACTCACCTTTGTCTTCGTCAGATGAATCAAGAGAATATTCTGCTGGAGGTTCTGGAATAGGAAGTCCCTCACCATGTGGAACTGGTTTCAATGCAGACGGAATGTTTGGGTAGACTATTCTCGACTTCTTTCGCTTCGTTATTCTGCCGGAAAGAGGAGGAACCAAGCAGAAGTAACAGTCATTTAGGTGGTTGCTTGGCTCTCTCCACACCATTGGGACTGCAAACGGCATTGATGACCTTTTGCAATTCAACCACTGTGAAAGCTGTGTTGTACATGTAGAACAGCATATATGCGGAGCCCAAGGCTTGTCTTGGTCACCAACCTTGCATCCGAAGTAAAGATGATATGCCTTCTTCACTTGAGAATTGATACTTTTCTTCTGGTTGGCAAATGTCACTTCCCCACAAATATAGCAAAAATTGTCCGCGGTATTAACACACTTTCGAGGCATTACTGTTCTTTATCGTACGTAAATGGATAAAATAATAAGTTTTATGTAACAGTAGCTTGAACTGTCTCGCACAACGTCTAAAATATTTTAAATGCTGAACCTATCTGATTGGGCTTTATATAGTACACTGCTTACGTCAGCTTCAGCAGCCGCCTGGCATTAGTATAATAGGCCTACACATGTATAGTACACAGCTGACGTCAACTTACTTCAGCAGCCGCATGGCATTAGTATTGCATTGCATCAGAAAATGATGCAATCAACTGTGGATGATGTGAGCATGATGGTATTATGCAATGTTACATCATTATTCCGGATGTTGCTGCAGTCCTACTGGAGAAATTTACACAGTGAAACATAGAAAATGAGGTATATGAATATCTTCAAAACGAGAGCCAATAAAAAATTTTCACGGTTATATTCGTGTTCGGCACACCAAAATACTACAGATTAGGGCCTTTTCAAGTCAGTAATGATTTCACTGTTGACCAGTGTTATGAGTGGGCACATGAAATTCACGACATGGCCAAATTAGTTTACTGGGCGCGCACTCACTTGTGTTCTTTTCACAGTAGTTGTTGATGGTGATACTTGTATTTTCTGTAATTTTTAGGTTATTTATCTTACATTTAACATAGCTATTGGTTCTAAGAAAGATGCAAGTGTCAGGGGTGGTGTCAAGCTTAAACACCAGTCAATATCCATAGAAAATAAATGTCACTGTTGAAAAAGTGGACCTTGAAGTATCCTTGCGAAAGCTGTGTGACACATAATGATATGGGAGCTGTCCATTTACTTCGTTCGCATGGAGGTGGGGTGGGGCTATCCAAATGCATACGCTTGCGTATGAGGGAGGGTCTGCTGATAATGAACTTATGCATATGAAACGGGTGTGTGTGTGTGTGTGTGTGTGTGTGAAACATCGACAGCAATTTGTCTAATATGTAACCTGTTCGACTGGGTCCAGTCGGCTATTGAATTTCAGCGGACACTAGACAAACTTTAATTCTACGCAGCTGGTTTCATTGATGCGGCTATACATTCAACGTCAGTGGACTATCTGTTTTATTAAATATGTTAATATTATTAATCCTTGATAATTTCTGCGTGGATTAACTTATATGCCATTCTATAGAATATGGTGGTGGTGGCAGGTACGTCATTTCAATTTTTTTTTACGGAATGTGAGGAGGGGCAAATCTTGACGGGCTTGTTGATTTTGGTATATAGGCTACAACAATTTTGCAGTACATACACATTTGGCAAATGCGGCACCACCCTCCCAATGAAGTTCCTGGATGGTGGTGCATCAAGTCTACGTGCGCAGGTGGGGAGTGTGTTAAAAAAGTTCGCATGTGTACAGGGAGGGGGAGTGGATCAAGCTTTGCCAGATTTTTGCGTTCGAACTAAATGGATGACCCTTATTGGTTCACTGTTTACGATATAAAGAAGCAGAGGGAAAATATTGAAATTCTATTCAGATAGTGAGTCCATGAAGAGAATGAACATTGTAAAAGAAACCTTAAAAGATGGTAAGGGTACAAAGCATGACCGAGTGATGATATTATGGTTTCGACAATGTTGGAGTGACGGAATCTGTCAGGATGGTAATGAACCAGGCGTAGTTGTTTCATAAAAAAAATATTAGTAGGACTATAGTGAAAGATGGATTCTAAGGTTAAAGAAGCGTCATGAAATTTCCATGCGTAAAATGTGTGCAGGAAAATGGTCCTCCTACCTAGATGGAGCTGCCGAGTATGTGGATAAATTTTGAAGCATGTAAAATGATGAGTACACCAGTCCCGAGTAGGTGTATCATGCAGTTGAAATAGCATCATATTGGTGATGCATGATTTCGGTTGGTCCGGAAAAACTGTTAATCTGGCAAGGCTTTGGAGCCATGGTTGCCGAAACACCGGTGGTTTACCCGTACCAAAATAAGTCAGAGCGGTGCGTGATAAAGACCATTTCTGCGTATACTATTAGAAGTATAAATGCAATGAAAGCTTTATATACAACAGCTAAGCTTAGATCCTATATAAAGACCAGAAAAGTACTTTCATATTTCTTGATTTTTTATTTGTTTCTTTGATTAGGATTTTTAAGGTAGCTTTAACAATGTTTCAGTCATATCGCTATGATGTCTGCAGTGAGGCAGTTTATTATTATTATGTATTAAAACTGTCAACAACAATGATTATATATATATATATATATATATATATATATATATATATATATATATATATATATATATATATATATATATATATAGCAGCAGAGAGGGTGAATCAGACAACTTTTCCGGCAAAAAATTGATTAAAAACCTTTTAAAACGTAAAATAGAGCCTTCCTTCGAATCTAATTTTACCACAAACGGAGACTTTGCAATTTTTTTAATCAATTTTTGTTGGAAAAGTTGTTATCGTTCACCCGTTCTGCTGGTCGAACTTTCAGTTCTGGTTAATAAAAATAATAAATGATTTCAACCGAATATTTGATCAAGTCCTTAGGATCTCACAAACAGACTAATCGCTAACACCTCATCTTGCAGATCAATCAAATTATTTGACTGTTCTGTGAGTTTGAAATTAATTCTCGTTAGCGAATCATTATGGCATCGCATATAGACTGGATTAACCGGATTCTCAATAATTAACCATCCTGGAGGAACTGTTGGTGCAAATGAGTATAGAATATATCCTTGCTGAGCTTGATTTGATTGCTCAAGATTAATTTGATAACTTCCTTCGATAACATCACATACTAAATTGAGTGCAATCACTGAGGATATATTCACGTTGAACGGAGCGATATGTCTGCCACCACCGTCTGGGTCATTATTATGTTTGAGGATTTTTTTTTCCGATGATGCTGTTTTTCTCCATGCATCATGAATTATTTTAAAACCAACATCGATGGCATCACTGAGAAGTTTTTTTTTAGTTCTGGTACGTTATATCCGGGTAGTTTAAACGTGGGAATATCTTCGACGCGGATTTTATAGTTTGCTGCAAATATTTCTCTCATGGGATTATCGTTATTTAATATTTCTTGAATAATTTGCGCATAAAATGTTTCCATATCGTTGATGATTTTGTTACCTGTTTGTACGACGCTGATAAATTCATCTCGGGTGAGAGAGCCTGATTTAAGGGATATTAACAATAATGAAAAATCATTATTCATCGCTGTTAAATTTTCTTCGATTAAACCAATGTCAATAAACTTACCCCCTCCGCCGCTGGTTCCCATAAACTTGTTGGGAGAATAATCTTGATAACTTTTCACTTCATTGATGGGTTTTATCTTGTCGGTGATATAATCGCCCTTTACGGGTTCTGGTGCTACAACAGCGGTTTCCTCTCGTTGAGGTGGTAGTTTAGGCCATCCTAGCACGGTTCTGATTGAGCTGTTATAGATATCTACGACGTATCCTTCTGTGCTTATTTCAATTGCGGATGATAGCGTCGGCTCATGAACCGTTATAGCGATTTTTGATTCTTTTCCAGTAATCGATTTTATTCTACGCGCGAATTCATTATTGATTTGTTCAATTTGATATGATCCTGTTGGTATTGAAACGACGTTCCGGTCTGGGGTACAGTCGTCTTCATTCTTATTCGCCAATACCAGTGAATTATTCGGTTGTTGACCACCAAATGATTTTGATCTGATATTAGGCCAACTGTGATACACTCGTAGTTTTGCTAGCGCTATCTCCTTCACGGGGACTGGGCTAGGGAAATTCGTTGATGTTATTAATATCATGCTTGTTTGTACTGGGTTCGTGTTCTCCACTATTTGTTGAAGTAATTCCATCGGTGTTGTCATCTTTGCTATACTGTTGTTGTCGTTCTAATTTTGATATCGCGGAATCAAAAATACTGACCATCGCTGAGAACTCAGTATCTGATATCGCTGATGTTATTGATATCATGCTTGTTTGTACCGGGTTCGTGTTTTCCAATTCCATCGGTGTTGTCATCGCTGCTATACTGTTGTTGTCGCTCTAATTTTGATATCGCGGAATCAAAAATACTGACCATCGCTGAGAACTCACTATCTGATATAATTGTATTATCGAGTGACGACGATATCATCGAGGATAATTGCGAGTATGCGGTTGATACAACATGAAATTAAATTAAGCAATCGTGCAGTTTATTCTGGCTGCATGATGATATTTTTTTTTGTTATCCCAGTTGATATACCCGCGAATGTAGCCACCGCAGAAATGCTAATTGGAACTACGACCGGGGCAATCATTGTAACAGATGCTAGTATTATTCCGGCACCAGCGAGAACGCTTGACACCGAGTACATAGTAATATCAATTGCGGTGATTCTTCGTCGGTATTTTTTTATTTGTATTTGATACTCCTCGGCGAGGGTTTTGAGTCTAGTTTGAAATTCTCTGACCTGATCATAGCGACATTGCGTTGATGAAATCATTTTTATTTTAAAAACGCTAGCATTTTCAATTGTGAAATTCGAAGGATTTTCCTTTCAATTGAAACCGTTAGTGAAATTGCAAAGCAATTTTCAACTTAAATCCGCTACGAATTCTACATACCACGTTATTGAAACCCTAAACAAATTTTTATCAGTAGGTGTTATCGTGAACAATTCAATTATATCCTTGTCGATGATCGCTGAAATCGTATTGTTGACCCCGGATGAACTCGACGATGATATATTAAATTGAAGCGGTGTTACTAGTGTTAATTGATAAATACCCTTAACGGTTGCAGTGATGTCTAATTTGTTGTTTGTAGGAGTCCACGCAAATGATCCGTGTTGGATCGTGTATACTACGTTATTGGTTTTCTCATGAGGAATTTTTGCTTTTTCAAGGATTGTTATCATCCTCGGAAAATCAGTTTTGATGGCTTCGATGAAGTTTTTCGTCTCATCGATGGATTTTTTTATATCAGGGAGTTTTATTTCAATTTTATCCAACGGGGTTCCAATAAATTTATCCACGATGTTTCTACGTAAATTTGAAAACTGTTTTCCGTGTTCTTCAGTTTTAGATTGAAGTGTTGCTTGTTCCAACACAGAATTTTTCAATTCATCGTTGAGAGTTTTTAATCGATCTGTAATAGTCGAGAAGAGTACACCCGGTTTGAGTTTACCCTGATCGGAAAATAACGCGATAGTATCCTCGATTGCGTTTTGTTGTTTAACCAAAATATTATCCAACGACACATTACTAGTTTTCAATTTACTCTGACTATCTTGAAATACAACTATTTTATTGGGATCAACACTTACTAAATTCAACGTCTCAGCTATTTCATCTTCGATTAGGTTTTTTATATCACCGGTTGCAGTGTCATCGGGTTTAGGTTTCAGAGGTCTTCCCCAAATATCAATCATGTTATTGTAAAACTCTCTCTCTCTCTAAAAAGCGATTGCTGGTGTATTCATTTACGACAACATGAGGTGGTTTTCCCCTTGGGTTACCCAAATAGTTAGAAATAGCATCGAGGACATTTAATACTTCGCTGCCGCATATTGGTGGATCAATCATCGTTTGTGTTGGTAGCGTCGAATACCAAGTCTTCATTGGAAACGTTTTTATATAACGCATGAATTCCTTCGGCGGTGCTAATCCATATGAATCAAAATAGACAATCCCACGTGGATCAATAGCGTATGCAACCCAGTGAGTATCAGGTCCGGTGCTGTTATCGAGATTAATGATGCCTGTTTCAACGTGATTAGGTTGTGCTGGTAATTGATCCTTCATAAAGACACCTCTGAAGTTTTTAATCGCGAGTTTTTTTTAGTAGCATCGAGTAAATCAAAATCGGACATAGGAACCATCGGTTCCTCAATCAAAGACTCTACAATCGAAGATTCGTCAACCATAGGTTCCTCAACTAGTAAACTGTTCCTAGTCTTAGACCCTTTCCGCTGTACCACGAATACGGGGTTCCTGGTAGTCTTAGACCCTTTCCCCTTTTTTTATAACCCTTCCCAGTTGCCTTTTTTAGTGCCATTCCTGCCGCGGTACCAACAGCCCCTAACGCTGCCGCTTTAGCTACCGCTGAGGCTGCTGCCACAATCTACGCTGGAATCGCAGCTAGCAACGGGAATATACCGCCTGATTTAATCATTTTTTTGATAGCAGCCGCAGATAGAGTAATCTGAACACCTTTTTTTGCTACAAGTGCATCATTGAAGTGTTTTACTTGACGAGTTGTCAGCGATAATTTATTCGCCCCGCCAGTCATTTGATTGGGTTTCAGCGTGATTGTGGTTCCACATTGCTTAGCTGATTTGGATTGCAATTTTTTTAATTGACCAGGTGTCAAAGACACATTGATATTACTATACGACATTATACAAACACAGATTGATCTAATTGCTATAACGTTTCAATCATAGATTTTCCACTGGCGCATCTACCACTCTCATTCTTCCTCCAACACCTTCAAGTAGCATTGATTTGTCGCTGAGAATGACAGCAACCGCTCTATAATTAGCAATAGCACCACGGGTTACATTAACTCTAAAGTGTATATCAACGACGGATTGTCTTGTTAAATCGAGATGTTCCAGCGAAAAGTAATAGATCGGATATAGATTCTTAAAATCCAATTGTGATATTTGCAAACCAGTATCGACATTTTGATCGCGTGCCATAAACGACAGCAGTCTATGATACACGCGAGCAATATGATTTTCTGTGTAATCAAGTTGTATATATTCAGATGGTTCCTGCTGGCCGTTTATTCTCAGTGAGACGTCTTTAACACCTAATGGATCAAATATCATATGACTGAAACGTTGATTGCCAACTCGTGTGTTATCCTGTAACGCTAAAAATATATGACGTGGAGCTGAAACACCTTGTTTTGATGCTAGATTCCACGTGAATAACCCATTGAGACTTGATTGTTTAACATCCGTTCTCACTGATAACCAACTCAACAACGACTTTCCTCCTTGATCCATAAATGATAGTAATCGTCCTTCAGCGGTGATTGATGGAGTCAACACTGGCATCCACAATGATATTTTTGTTAAAATAACTTTACCGGCCTCAGCATCGGGATTCGCAGCATCTGCTGGAATCCTCCAAATTGCGTCATTGTCATCACCCTTTCGTACAAGCGCTACTGTATACTTCGCCCCGTAGATAACTTTTCGGACGTTTCTACAGAATCCAAATATGTGATGCAGTGGAATCGCGCATGAAAATGATTTACGCGCTCCTTGCAACATTGACATACGTGTTGCAGCTCCTAGATTGAAATTGATATCATTGTTTATAATCATATCCTCGGCATCAATATTAGCAGTGCCAGCATTATTCTTTGGTCGTCTTATAATAAATGGATTTCCTCCAGCGGTATTTTTAACATCTTTTGCAAATCTTGTATAATCATCGGAATATCTCGCTAACCCGATTATTGTTGTAGCCACATCAACATCGCGATCTAATGACTCGATTTCTTTTCCATCAATGAGATATCGTGCACTCTCAAATAGCGCCATGATACCATTATTGACAAACCCGACTTGAGTACCAGATGGATACGGTGCTCATACATCAGGAGTTTCAGCAGCTGTTACAAGTTCTCCTTCTACTTCAATAAACGCTTCAGCGGGTAGAAAGTATTTACTGGTGTCATGGACTTGAAGTTCAATTCGCGATCGACTATTTGGGTCTATTGCATGATAGGCGTAATATTGATAATTGCGTACAGAATCATCCTTGCCAACTGGGGCGTCTATATCAAACGCTGCATCAGATGACTTTTTGAACATTTTATTCAGTTTATCAGAGTATAAATTATGAAATCGTAAACGATTTTCATCGTCGTGGTTTTTTAAAGCCACTTCCTGCTATCATATTTGCAATATTGCTTTTGGTCGGGGGGTATCAACGATGATAGTTTCTGTTCTACTGCGTTATTTATAATTTTACTAACACTCGCAGGCATTTCCGCTGTAGACGGTAACGGTTTCTTTCGTCGTCGCACCAATGATGTTATTTTATTCTTCGCGGCTAAAAACGCTTTTCCGGCAAGATCTCCAACGAAATCTCCGATTTTGCTAGTACCCTTATCACGAATAACATCAATTGCTTTCATTGATAATTGTTTAGCTAACGGCATCACTTTTGGAGCCATTCTTGCAAATAACCCAGTAATGGTATTACCTAAACCATCACCATAGTACGCTCTATAAACTGGAAACCGCGAATTAACTACATAGACTGGGGTTGGTTTATCATGATTGTAGTGTATGATCATTATTTGAAAATCAGAAACAATTTTTCAATTGTAAATTCAGTCACTGTGATACCCACTTTCCACCAACTCGCCAATGAAATCACGATATGTGCTGATATCCATGATACCACCCTGAAATAACCGTCTACAGATATCAGCTGCTTCATTAATTATTTCCGGTGAGTTATTTCCAGCTCGGAACCCTCCTACAAGAACTTCTAATCGTGATATATCCCTGAGAACACTACCAGGACATGAAATCCAAGGATTTTCCCTCGAAGAGTTTCCAACGCTAGCGTTTTCACTGGAATCTGGCAATCCACTTCCGCTATAACCAGTTGCTTCATTCAGTTCTTTTAAATAATCAACAACATCACGATCTCGATCAGGTGGTAGTTTTTTAGGAGAGTAGAATACTTTCATTGCAGGTTGCTGTCGCTTTCTTTGCAATTTTTGCGGTTTTTGTTGTTGTTTTAGTTCTTCGTATTGTTTATACACTGCGCCCACCTCATGGATATATCCAATGTATGATACGTTACCCTTCTTCTTAATTCTACCTGTTTTTTCAGTTCTGATTTTGTAGAATATATCAGCCAAGTGAGTTATATCTCCAACAAACTTATGATGTTCTGGTTTCAACAAATTTTTTCTGTTTTCATAAGTCGTAACAACAAGCGCAGGAATTTTTGCTAGTTTAGTTCCATCAATTGCTGCTAACCCCGCCTCGTTAAATATCACGCGTAAATCGTCTACTGTTTCTTTTGATTCAGGTGTTTTAGACTCCAGTTTTTCTATAACTTGTTTTGTTTGTTCAGTTATTTTTTCAAGTTCACCAATAAGAGATTTCCCCGTCTCGGGAACATCTCCCAGTATAGCACGCTCTACCCCTATCGTTGCTGTGGTTACTGGTTTAAACAATTCTTCAGATCCCACAGCAAAATCAGTTTGTAAACTCTGTCGTTGTTGCAGTTTATTCCTGACAGAGTCGCGAATTGTTATAAATCTCTTGATTGCATCAAGTCGTTCACGAGCCAATCGGGTCGTTAATGCTTCATTGACCATTATTTGAAATCGTAAACAATTTTTCAATTGTAAAACAATTTTCCGGAACCTGACCTAACAGACGATAACACTTTTCAGTTAATTCGACATGTCGGATGATTTTTAACACGATCATGGAAGCGTTATTTTGTTGTTTTAACAGCGTTAACATCGATGTTGAAAGTGTGGAAATTGTATATAAAAAAATAATACCACACTTTCAACATTTCTATTTGTTACCGCAGACATGTCGGATGATTTTTAACACGATCAGGAAACGTTATTTTGTTGTTTTAAGGGCATTACCATCGATGAGGAAAGTCACATATTTCTTAATAAAATAATAATACTGTGACTTTCCTCACTTCAGTTTGATCAATCGGAACCATCGTATCGTGAAAACCAACCATTAACGGTCTATCGATGTTTTATTCACTGTGTGTGAAATAATTTTTATTCACTGATTTTGACATTTTCAATCAAAAAACGACCAAAAAAAATGAAAATCTCTTTGAGGGTCGGTCACGGTCAAAATCGTCCATTTTCTTGAATTAACGCTCGTAGGTTTCTAACTTTAGAATTGACATACTTTTTCAATTCGTATTCGCTACCCAATTCTTTTCGTATTCGTTCAACGATAGTAAATAACGGGACAAACACACTTACGTCACTGGAAAACGCAAGAGAGTCTCGAATAGAATTCTGAATTTTTTTGATTAGCGCATATTTCTTGGGCAGCATATACTTGTTGGTGTTAACTCCGTATTCTATATCCTGAAAATCCGACGTGATTTGATCAGTATTTAAACAATCTGATAGTTTGATATCCTGACTTTTCAATTTTAAGATTTCATCAATAACGCTATTCATTTTTTCAGAATTCATATTCTATGATGATTACATATTTCTAAATGAAAAAATATGACGTATCAGACATAAATGAATTGAATTTTCTGGTCGGTCTTTTTTAAAATGGCAGATCGATAAATCCCTTCTGCAACTTTTCGTACCGAGGTTCTACAAATATCGAAATGCCTTCCGGCGCTATTCATAGATGAAAATACTATCTCCTCGTTAGTTGCCGTATTAAAAGATTTTACGAGTCTCGCTTTTTTCGAGTATTTCCCAGTCTTTCCTCGTTTCAAATTCTCACTCTGTGTAACAACTTCTAGATTTGATAAAAAATTATTCTTTGGATTAGAATCCTTGTGATCAATAACAAAATCATCCTCGATCAATCCACAGAAACATTCATACACGAAACGATGATTGAGATATTTTCTCTTTCCGGCACCAGACATCAAATATCCTTGATTAGTCACAAAACCGACCGTTTCTTCAGTCTACGGTTTCTTACAACACCATCACTGGATGCTTCATAGTTTGTGATCACAGGATGTGGTCTGAATTCTTGGTTCATTTGTGTACTAAAACTATTTGTCTAATTCACTGTTTGGTCTAATAATAACATCTTTGGAGAATCTTTCGATGTAGTCTTGCGGGGTTCTTATGACTTTGTCGCTGACAGAATCAAGGTCAGTGTCAGAGTTTTGATTCTTTTATCTTAATAACGCTTCAATTCCCTGTATTGTTTACCACCACAGCGTAGACATAACTGCGATTTCCCCCTGACCCCAATCCTACATACGATGCAGGGTTACGGACCAAGGCTTCCACGACGAAAGCTTTGCATATGATACCCACAGAATTCCTTTCTGCATGATTTGTTACACGGAGTCGTTGATCCAATCATAAGACATTTGCATTGATTCATTATATATAAATCTTTCATTTAAATACTTGTTTTAATAATAGCATGAAGGAGTTAAAGAGATTATCGAAAATTACGCCTTGGAAAAATGCTCAATTCAATCCTGATAAGGAGTTTAAGAGATTATTGAAAATTAATCCTAAATATAATCTCGATAAACCAAAAAAACGTCTAGTAAACGGTAAACCAAAAAAACGTCTAGTGGACGGTAACATGAAGGAGTTTAAGAGATTATTGAAAATTAGTCCTAAATTTAATCTCGATAAACCAAAAAAAAACGTCTAGTAAACGGTAAACCAAAAAAACGTCTAGTGGAAGGTAACATGAAGGAGTTTAAGAGATTATTGAAAATTAGTCTTAAATTTAATCTCGATAAACCAAGAAAACGTCTAATGAAGAAGTTTGAGAGATTATCGAAAATTAATCCCTGGAAAAATACTAATTTTAATCTCGATAGAGTCTCTGATACATCAAAACGTCTAATCGGTGATAGAACTATACTGGATAAAATCGAAGAGTGTTTTAATGAATTCTACCGAGACGGTGCAGCACATTGTTGGTCGACATTTCGAATTATCCACAACATCGAAGATGTCGGTGTCAATGTACCCAACATAGATGCTACTATGAATGATGAAAGAGCAGCCGAGATAATTTCACACCTTGATGGGCCAAGCAATTCTCAACAAAAGTATTTTTTCAGAATAAAATTCATTATCGAAGTCGAAGGCAAATGGATTATAAAGGATAAATTTGAACCAATCCTTAGGAATAAAAAGCTGTCATTGTGAGTAAAGATTCTAAACCAGGAATTCTAACGACAAACCATACTACGAGAGATCTTATCGTGTAACAGCAATCGTTTATGGAATATATCCGTTGAATGATAAACCCGATATTGCAAAACTAGCTCCTATGAAATATTCTAGTTCACTGAATTGTGTAGCAACACGGGTAATGGAACAATTCACAAATGCATCCCGAGGAAATAAACTAACTGATCTACGACGTAAGAAAATAACCGAATGGGAACTGACAGTGAAACAGCACGGTGCAAAGATTTCTGATATAGCTAAATTAGAAGCATTATTAAGATTCCCAATATCAGTAACGACGATAACCGGAGAAATTTTATACGAACCGAAATATCAATCACAAGGAGCGCCAATACAAATTATTGATCATAACAAACACGCATGGACACCTGCAGTAACAATATTTCCACGAGAACGAATCGTGAGATATATTCCCGAAGAATTCGTCAGAGATGTTTTCTATGAAGAGAAATTATTCGATGCTATTCACGCGTTGTGTAAAGACGATCCTGTGTCAGTGTGGTAACTTAGTAGTGCTGGGTCCGAAGCAGGATTTGATCAATTTGTAAAACCAAATGGTGAATTATATCGCGTTGAGGAGTTAGATAACAGAATGAGAAAAATTGCTAATGATTTTTCACCGGAGAGTTTCCATGAAAAACTACTCACGGATAGTTTTACTATTCCATCAGTGGTAGCTCACTCTGCAAGAGAAAAAAACTCATGACGTCCAACACGAAGTGATTTTCTCGAGGACGTTAAATTGAGTTGCGTCAAATTTGGTCATGGAGGACTATGGCACACAAAATACTCACGTGATGGTATGATTTCAATTGATATATCCGCGTGTTATCCTGGAAGTTTTTTCGGGTATGGAGAATGCTCTGAGTATTTTAAACGATTTGGACACCCCACGCATGAAATGACTAGTGTTGCGATTAATGGTCCATTGCCTGATTTTGATTTAACTGGATTCGCTCGTGTGATATCATTCAAATTAGCTACAGGGTTACATCCGTGTAGTTTTGTTTGGCTTGGTAGACATATGTCTGAAAAGGCCTGGATGCCTATAGTGCTTTTGCGGTATATGATCGATTGTGAGATGTTACAATCGTTAATTGTCGGTGAAGCGATTATATCCTATCGAGCTCAGAAAGAAGTTTGACTACCACAACCCGATCTAGATAGGATAATTAGCGAACAGCGAAAACAATTTCCTGATGGAAATTCTTCGAATTTTAGTGAAGAACAAATCATGAATTGGTCTAAGGAGTTATTTGAAATTAAAAAAGAACAAGCAAAGGATTTTGGACGAAGAATAATCGGTAAATTTACGCAAGGTGGGAGATACGACAATGCAAAATACTCTTCGCGGTTGATCATAGACGTCGCTGAATACGATTTTATTGTAGCGGATTTAACGAAGCAGGGAAAACTTGTATCCCGTAAGGATGCTTTTCTATCTAATGGTGAGAAATTGGGTACGGTTGTTACCTACTGTGATGGATATAATTCCCAGTATACACATTTGAGAAGTTCTATGCTAGCCTATGCTTGTATTAATCTATTTTCGATGATAAATAGATTTCTTAATACCGCGGTTAGAGTAGCTACTGATTAGATGTATATACACAATAAATACAAATCAGCTGTAGCGGCATTCGCAGATCTTGAGGAAGCGTGGGGGCGTTGGCGATTTAAAAAGGAAACACTTCATGAGTATTGTGAATCCACAGACGTTGCCATGGATGATAAATATCTTTGTTGTAACCGTATTGAAATTCAATCAGAATTTTCTAATGCACCATCTGTCTCTGATCCGATATGTAGATATAAGACAGTTTATTTAAACGGTTGTGGTGGGTCAGGAAAGACAACTCGTGCAATCGAATTATTTCGTCGGTCAAACATGATTGTGCTAACACCAACTCACAGACTCGCCAGAGAGATGAAACAACGAGGGGTAAATGCCTGTACTTATCACAGCTTCTTTCAATGGAAGGGTGACAAATGGACTCCTGAGCGTATGGGAGATAAATTCATTCCTGAAATTATAATTTGGGATGAAATATGCACAGTGTCATTAGATGTATTACAAATATTTCTTGAGTGGTTGTTAAACAAAAATACAAAAGTCGTAATGTCCGGTGATCACGGCCAACCTCCACCATTTGTTGGCGGATCTCCACATGAGTGGCTAAAGGATTTTGTAGACTATTATGAAGAAATTAACACTGATTATAGATCACTTGATGAACGATTACGAGAATTAAAAGCGCTAGTTAGATTACAACCGGATAGAATCCAGTGTGAAATAGCGCGTGAAATAATTTCAGAGACTCCAATGAATGATTTTTGGGAAACGTGGAGACCAAACGATTTGATAATTGCAAGTAGAAAGATAGTCAGAGACACACTTCAGATGAAGTTATTTGAATTGCATAAAGAAAAATTTGCAACACTTCCAGTACCGTTATGTTATAGGCCTTCGGATACACGGCGACATAATATAGAAGTTGTTATTCCAGGACAGAGTGAAAAACAAATTCTCGTATTAAATGATATTGTGCTGGTTGATATCAGCGTCGTTGAAGATGCATTGCGTGCTAATAAATCCCCATGGACGCTAGGATACGCAGCGACGATACATTCTTCACAGGGATTGACTATCACAGACACAATTGTTTGGATGGTAGATAATCGCATCGAATGGTCGAATTTAGTCTATCTTGCAGTATCCAGAGTACGGCGAATAAATCAGTTTAGAAGAATTGTCCTTGAAAATTCAAATGACAATGCAATAAGTGATATTGTCACTGGTGATTTCATCACTGGTGATATCATCGAGGACATAATCAGAAAAAAACTTTTTGGTTATAAACAGCAGGATAAAAAAAATAAACGAGAATTTGATATTGATGTTGAATTAATAATGACGTTGAAACAACAACAGAATAATCACTGCGCAGGTTGCAATTGTATAATGAATTGGTGTTGGTCAGATAGGGATTCTCGAAAATTTACCGTAGACAGAAAGAATAGCAGTATTGGTCATAAAAGAGATAATGTGATGCTAACATGTCTTGAGTGCAACAGGCGCCGGGGTGCCAGCACAATGCCTCGGGGGGGGGGGGGGGGGGGTGCTAGTTAAGACCTCGCGGTGGTAATTGAGTATCCTCGGGTATTACTTGCAGTTTTTCGCGTGTAAAACCCCGCTGAGGGGCAGTTGAATCCAATTTATAGATTGCTGGTCTACCAGTTGATCGTGTTATAGTAGATATCTTGTGTGCAGTAACACTCCAAATAGGATCAGTAGCCCTTTTTGTGCCACCTTCAAGCTCTCCTGGTTCGTATAAATACCTAACAGTGACATTACTACCAAGAATTGGTTGGGAAACGCTAGAATCATTTTGTGAAATTCCTTCTATTTCCATTTTAGGTATAGCCGCTTTCTTAATCGCGTTGACAGGTTTCATGTGAATTGTTCGAGTAATCTCGTTATTGAGCGCGGTAAAATCACAGCTGGTAATCTCTTAACCCATTCACGGGATCTTTTATCCTGAATAAACTCCTTCGCGTATTGATATCCAAATAACCGCTCAGCAAGAGTCCGATTAAATCGTTCTACAATTGCCTGATCACGATGTAGCGCAGTATGTCCTCGTCGTATGGTGACATTATGATGTTTCATTGTAGATGCAACCACACCCTGAAATTCCTTGGAAGGATCAACTTGTAACAGATTTGGCCAACGCAGAGGACCCTTTCGATAAATCCTTTCAAACGCAGAAGCGACTTCAGTTGATGATTTTGTTTTGAGCGGTTCTGCTTGCTTGTATCAACTCGCAACATCAACTACGGTTAGCGCGTATTTGTAACCGTTGTCATGTGGTAAAAACAATAAATCAATCTGATGAACTTCATTAGGGACAGTCACATCAAAATGCGAGTAATTAATTTGTGTAGGCGCTGGTAGATAAATTTGCCATATTGCCTGTTTGGACAACCAATTAGCCGCAGTGGTTTTTTTCACTTTTGCGGCGTTGGCAAGTTTATTGATTGCAGCGCTACCCCGCCAGTATCCTTTTGGAGAATAATAAATAGATTCCATGTTGTTATTAATTACCAGCAATTAGCATCAATTTGCTTTTCATAGCTGAATTTACCAACCATGAAGCTAATTTTTCTTTGAAGGATTTATCAGGAATAGCATTTAATGCATGAATTAATTTCACATCTGCTAGATGCCTGTGTTGCAAATCGCTGCTCTTATATGCGACATCATGAGCGTGACACGCTTTATCAATAGTGTTTATCGGTTCTTCACCACGTCGAGGTTGATTTTGATCATCGAGTCTGATATCAAGTCTTGTTCCTGGGCCACAATAACTATACCCTGGAATGTGTTTTTCTCCGGGGCACTTTGCCCATGGGGTTCCAGGGAGTTTAGTTAGCTTGGCTGCGATATCACCTCCTCGTTTTTTTAAATCATCAGCAATGATAGCATTTTCTGCAGATCTCATAGACACAAATCTAAATTTCTTTGTACCACATTGTACGCATTTACCAGAAAGCGCTGATCGGTTATTTTTAGTTGTAGTCGTCGTCAAGTCATCTGTGCCAGTCCGCGTTTTACACTTCACACAATATAGATCTATACTTTATGTATAGAGATATGGATATAATTGATTTTTCAGCAACTAAAGCAAGAAAATTAGTTAAGCATCATGCAGCTCTACCAAACTCTATCCGGATGATTATAATCGGGCCATCTGGTTCCGGCAAGACGCAATTGTTGCTCAATTTAATAATGAGATGGATGAAGTGGGATAAGTTGTATTTAGTTGCTCCTAGCGTAGATGATCAACGATGCTATGAAGTGTTAAAGGATTTTAATGAAAACGCTTTAGAGATTGCCGGCGAAAGGTATTATTGAATTTATAACCGATATTGACGAGGCACCATCAGTAGAAGATCTCGATGGAAGTATTAACAATTTAGTCGTATACGACGATGTGATGCTGGATAAACAAAAAAATCCTGCTAGAATATTTTCCCGAGGCAGGCATAAAAGCACGGACTTGATAAATGTCACTCAACGCTACACACAGATTCTAAAAGTGATCAGAGATAACTGCAATTTATTGTGTGTATTCAACGGCGTTGATACACATACGCTACGAAATATTTGGCAAACTTGGTGCTGTGGTGATATGGATCATAATCAATTGAAAAATTTCTTTAGTAACGCTCAGTCAAACCCGTACGGATTTGTAACAATAAATTTGCATGACCCTCGGACACGATATCGTATCGGACTCGATCAAATATTCGGTTGAAATCATTTATTATTTTTATTAACCAGAACTGAAAGTTCGACCAGCAGAACGGGTGAACGAAAACAACTTTTCCAACAAAAATTGATTACAAAAATTGCAAAGTCTCCGTTTGCCAAACGGAGATATGTTTTTTTTTTTGGGTTAAAATGAGATTCGAAGGAAGGCTCTATTTTCCGTTTTATGAGGTTTTTAATCAATTTTTTGCCGGAAAAGTTGTCTGATTCACCCTCTCTGCTGCTTATATATATATATATATATATATATATATATATATATATATATATATATATATATATATATATATATATATATATATATATTTATAACGTTTATTTAGAGAAGCACATTTAGAGAAGCACATTATATTTATCACTGAAGTGCACGTCAACACATTTTTCAAATAAACAGTTACGGGACTATACAAACAGGATTAGTAGTGAGTCCATGAAGTCAGCCACCTAATCACATCTTGTTAATTTACAGATGAAATGGTCAATAAACAAGTTATAACTCGCGAAGGAACAATTCATATATCCATATCTCATTTTGAATTTCATTGTTAGCTTTCTGCAAAATGATGGTAAGTATGGATGTTGCCGCCATTTAAACAATTATTTGGGGCATATTTCACTGCAGTACAATCATTAATAATTGTAAGATAATAACTATTTGTTTATTCATTTATTTATCCATGTGTTTCAATGATTTGTGAATCAGCCTCTGTTTATTGCAGCAGCAGAGAGGGCGAACCTCACAACTTTCCGGCAAAAAAAATCGATTGAAACCCTCAAAACGAAGAATAGAGCCTTCCTTCGAAATCTCATTTTAACCAAAATCGATTGAAAAATCTCATATTTTAACTAAAAAAAAATATCTCCATTTGCCATATGGAGATTTTACGATTTTTCAATCGATTTTGATTGCAACGTCGTTGTCATTCACCCTCTCTGCTGTTGAAACTTTCAGTTCTGGTTAACAAAAATAATAAATGATTTCAACCGAATATTTGATCGAGTCCGATACGATATCGTGTCCGAGGTTCATGTAAATTTATTGTTATAAATCCGTACGGGTTTAATTGAGCTACGCTAAAGAAGTTTTTAAATTGATTGAAGTCCATATCACCGCAGCACCAAGTTTGCCAAATATTTCTAAGAGTATGAGTATCAACGCCGTTGAATACAGCTAGAATATTACAGTTGTCTCTGATCACTTTTGGAATCTGTGTGTAGCGTTGAGTGACATATATCACGTCCGTGCTTTTATGCCTGCCTCGGGAAAATATTCTAGCTGGGTTTGTTTGTTTATCTAACATCACATCGTCGTATACGACTAAATTGTTAATGCTTCCATCGAGATCTTCTACTGATGGTGCCTCGTCAATATCGGTAATAAAATCAATGACGTTTTCATCTTTAATCTCTGATGCATTCTCGTTAAAATCTTTTAGTACTTCATAGCATCGTCGATCATCCACGCTAGGGGCAATTAAATACAACTTATCCCACTTCATCCATCTCATTATTAAATTGAGCAACAATTGAGTCTTGCCGGATCCAGATGTCCCGATTATAATCATCCGGATAGAGTTTGGTAGCGCTGCATGATGCTTAACCGGTACTCTTGCTTTAGTCGCTGAAAATCAATTATATCCATATCTCTATACATAAATTATGGATCTATATTGTTTGAAGTGTAAAACGCGTACTGGCACAGATGACGTGATGACGATTACAACTAAAAATAACCGATCAGCGCTTTCTGGTAAATGCGTACAATGTGGTACGAAAAAATTTAGATTTGTTTCTACAAAATCAAAGATTTTGCAATCCGGAGATGATTTTAAAAAAAACGAGGAGGTGATATCGCAGCCAAATTGGCAAAGCTCCCTGGAACCCCATGGGCAAAATACCCCGGAGAAAAACACCTTCCAGGGTATAGCTACTGTGGCCCCGGAACACGATTAGATATCAGACTTGATGATCAAAATTAACCTCGACGTGGTGAAGAACCGATAAACGCTATTGATAAGGCGTGTCATGCTCATGATGTTGCATATAGGAGCAGCGATTTGCAGCAAAGATATCTAGCAGATGTGAAATTAATTCATGCATTAAATGCTATTCCTGATAAATCTTTCAAAGAAAAATTAGCTTCATGGTTAATAAAATCGTCTATGAAAAGCAAATTGATGTTAGGTGCCGGTAATTAATAACAACATGGAATCTATTTATTATTCTCCAAAAGGATACTGGCGGGGTAACGCTGCAATCAATAAACTCGCTAGCGCCGCAAAAGTGAAAAAGGCCACTGCGGCTAATTGGTTATCCGAACAAGCTATATGGCAAATTTATCTACCAGCGCCTAAACAAATTAATTACTCGCATTTTGAAGTGACTGTCCCTAATGAAGTTCATCAGGCTGATATATTATATTTGCCACATGATCGTGGTTACAAATACGCGCTAACCGTAGTTGATGTTGCGAGTCGATACAAACAAGCAGAACCGCTAAAAACAAAATCATCAACTGAAGTAGCTTCTGCATTTGAAAGGATTTATCGACGAGGCCCACTACGCTGGCCAAATCTATTGCAGGTTGATCCTGGCAAGGAATTTCAAGGCGCTGTTTTATCAGCGATGAAACATCATAATGTCACCACCAGACGGGAGCATACTGCGTTACATCGCGATCAGGCAATTGTAGAACGATTTAATCGGACTCTTGCAGAGCGGTTATTTGGATATCAATACGCGAAGGAGTTTATTCAGGATAAAAGATCCCGTGAATGGGTTAAGAGATTACCAGCTGTGATTACCGCGCTCAATAACGAGATTACTAGAACAATCAACATGAAACCTGTCAACGCGATTAAGAAAGCGTATATACCAGAAATGGAAATAGAAGGAATTTCACAAAATGATTCTAGCGTTTCCCAACCAATTCTTGGTAGTAATGTCACTGTTAGGTATTTATACGAACCAGGAGAGCTGGAAGGTGGCACAAAAAGGGCTACTGATCCTATTTGGAGTGTTACTGCACACAAGATATCTACTATAACACGATCAACTGGTAGACCTCCAATCTATAAACTGGAATCAACTGCCCCTCAGCGGGGTTTTACACGCGAACAACTCCAAGTGATTCCTGACGATACTCAATTACCACCGCGGGGTCTTAACTAGCGCCGTTGCGTCTATTACACTCAAGACAAGTCAACATCCCATTGTTTCTGATATGACCGAGACTGCTATTCTTTCTGTCTACGGTAAATTGGCGAGGATCCTTATCCGAATACTGCCAACGCATTATACAATTGCAACTTGCGCAGTGATTATTCTGTTGTTGATTCAGCGTAATTATTAATTCAGCATCAATGTCAAATTCTCGTTGTTTTTTTTTGTCTTGTTGTTTGTAACCGGAGAGTTTTTATCAATAATTTTAACATCAATATCATCCATTGTTGTGTCATTATCATCGAAAACAATTCTTCGAAGTTGATTTATTTTTCGTACTCTGGATACTGCAAGATAGACTAAATTTGACCATTCGATGCGATTATCTACCATCCAAACAATTGTATCCGATATAGTCAATCCCTGTGAAGAATGTATCGTCGCTGCGTATCCTAGCGTCCACGGGGATTTATTAGCACGCAATACATTTTCAACGACGCTGATATCAACCAGCACAATATCATTTAATACGAGAATTTGTTTTTTACGCTGTCCTGGAATATCAACTTCGATATTCTGTTTTCGTGTATCCGAAGGCCTATAACAAAGAGGTACTGGAAGTACGGCAAATTTTTCTTTATGCAATTCAAATAACTTCATCTGAAGTGCGTCCCTGACTATCTTTCTACTTGCAATTATCAAATCGTTTGGTCTCCACGTTTCCCAAAAATCATTCATTGGAGTCTCTGAAATCACTTCACGCGCTATTTCACACTGGATTCTATCCGGTTGTAATCTAATTAGCGCTTTGAATTCTCGTAATCGTTCATCAAGTGATCTATAATCAGTGTTAATTTCTTCATAATAGTCTACAAAACCCTTTAGCCATTCATGTGAGGATACACCGACAAATGGTGGTGGTTGGCCGTGATCACCGTACATAACGACTTTTGTGTTTTTGTTTAACAACCACTCGAGAAATATTTGTAATACATCTAATGATACTGTGCATATTTCATCCCAAATTATGATTTCAGGAATGAATTTATCACCCATACGCTCAGGAGTCCATTTGTCACCTTTCCATCGAAAGAAACTATGATAAGTACAGGCATTTACCCCTCGTTGTTTCATCTCCCTGGCGAGTCTGTGAGTCGGTGTTAGGACAATCATGTTTGACCGACGAAATAATTCGATTGCACGAGTTGTCTTTCCTGACCCACCACAACCGTTTAAATAAACTGTCTTGTATCTACAGATTGGATCAGATACCGGTGGTGCATTAGAAAATTCTGATTGAATTTCAATACGGTTACAACAAAGATATTTATCATCCATGGCAACGTCTGCGGATTCACAATACTCATGTAGTGTTTCCTTTTTAAATCGCCAACGTCCCCACGCTTCCTCGGGATCTGTGAATGCCGCTACAGCTGATTTGTATTTACTGTGTATATACATCGAATCGGTGGCTACTCTAACTGCGGTATTAGGAAATCTATTTATCATCGAAAATAGATTAATACAAGCATAGGCTAGCATAGAACTTCTTAAGTGTGTATACTGGGAATTATATCCATCACAGTAGGTAACAACCGTACCTAATTTCTCACCATTGGATAGAAAAGCCTCCTTACGGGATACAAGTTTTCCCTGTTTCGTTAAATCCGCTACAATAAAATCGTATTCAGCGACGTCTATGATCAACCGCGAAGAGTATTTTGCATTGTCGTATCTTCCACCCTGGGTAAATTTAACGATTATTCTTCGTCCAAAATCTTTTGCTTGTTCTTTTTTAATTTCAAATACCTTCTTAGACAAATTCATGATTTCTTCTTCACTAAAATTCTTCGAATTTCCATCAGGAAACAGTTTTCGCTGTTCGCTAATTATTCTATCTAGATCGGGTTGTGGTAGCCAAACTTCTTTCTGAGCTCGATAGGATATAATCGCCTCACTGACAATTAACGATATTAGCATACCACAATCGATCATATATCGTAGTAACACTATTGGCATCCACGCCTTTTCAGATAGGTGTCTACCAAGCCAAAGATAACTACACGGATGTAACCCTGTAGCTAATTCGAATGATATCACACGAGCGAATCCAGTTAAATCAAAATCAGGCAATGGACCATTAATCGCAACACGAGTCATTTCATGCGTGGGGTGTCCAAATCGTTTAAAATACTCAGAGCATTCTCCATACCCGAGAAAACTTCCAGGATAACACGCGGATATATCAATTGAAATCATACCGTCACGTGAGTATTTTGTGTTCCACAGTCCTCCATGACCAAATTTGACGCAACTCAATTTAACGTCCTCGAGAAAATCACTTCGTGTTGGACGCCATGAGTTTTTTTCTCTTGCAAAGTGAGCTACCACTGATGGAATAGTAAAACTATCCGTGAGTAGTTTTTCATGGAAACTCTCCGGTGAAAAATCATTTGCAATTTTTCTCATTCTGTTATCTAACTCTTCAACGCGATATAATTCACCATTTGGTCTTACAAATTGATCGAATCCTATTTCGGGATCTTCATCACTTCTAAGTAACCACACTGACACAGGATCATCCTTACACAACGCGTGAATAGCATCGAATAATTTCTCTTCATAGAAAACATCCCCGACGAACTCCTTGGGGATATATCTTACGGTTCTATCTCGTGGAAATATTGTTACTGCAGCCGTCCACGCGTGTTCGTTATGATCAATAATTTGTATTGGCGCTCCTTGTAATTTATATTTCGGTTCGTGTAATAATTCTCCGGTTATCGTCATATCGGTTATTGGGAATCTTAATGATGTTTCTAATTTAGCTATATCAGAAATCTTTGCACCGTGTTGTTTCACTGTCAGTTCCCATTCGGTTATTTTCCTACGTCGCAGATCAGTTAGTTTATTTCCTCGGGGTGAATTTGTGAAGTGTTCCATTACCCGTGTTGCTACACAATTCAACGGTGACGACTCTGTCGTTAACGATAGTTTTATAGGAGCTAGTTTTGCAATATTGGGTTTATCATTTAGCGGGTATATTCCATAAACAACTGCTGTTTTAGGATAAGATCTCTCGTAGTATGGTTTTTTGATTCCAGTTAGAATTCCTGGTTTGGAATCTCTACTGATTGTGATTGTTTTTTTATTCCTAAGGATTGGTTCAAATTTATTCCTGATAATCAATTTGCCTTCGACTTCGATAATGAATTTTATTCTGAAAAATACTTCTGTTGAGAATTGCTTGGCCCACCAAGGTGTGAAATCACCTCAGCTGCTCTTTCATCATTCATATTAGCATCGATGATGGGTACATTGACACCGACATCTTCGATGTTGTTGATAATTTGAAATGTCGACCAACAGTGTGCTTCACCGTCTCGGTAGAATTCATTAAAACACTCTTAGATTTTATCCAGTATAGTTATATCACCGATTAGACGTTTTGATGTATCAGAGACTCTATCGAGATTAAAATTAGTATTTTTCCAGGGATTAATTTTCGATAATGTCTCAAACTTCTTCATTAGACGTTTTTTTGGTTTACCGTTTACTAGACGTTTTTTTGGTTTATCGAGATTAAATATAGGACTAATTTTTAATAATCTCTTAAACTCCTTCATGTTGCCGTCCACTAGACGTTTTTTTGGTTTACCGTTTACTAGATGTTTTTTTGGTTTACCGTTTACTAGACGTTTTTTAGGTTTATCGAGATTAAATCTAGGACTAATTTTTAATAATCTCTTAAACTCCTTCATGTTGCCGTCCACTAGACGTTTTTTTGGTTTATCGAGATTAAATCTAGGACTAATTTTCAATAATCTCTTAAACTCCTTCATGTTACCGTCCACTAGACGTTTTTTTGGTTTATCGAGATTAAATCTAGGACTAATTTTCAATAATCTCTTAAACTCCTTATCAGGATTGAAATGAGCATTTTTCCAAGGCTTAATGTTCGATAATCTCTCAAACTTCTTCATACTATAATTAAAAGAAGCATTTAAATGAAAGATTTATATATAATGAATCACTGCAAATGGCTCATGATTGGATCAACGACTCCGTGTAACAAATCATGCAGAAAGGAATTCTGTGGGTATCATATGCAAAGCTTTCGTCGTGGAAGCCTTGGTCCATTACCCTGCATACGATGTGGGGTTGGGGTCAGGGGGAAATCGCAGTTATGTCTGAGTTGTGGTGGTAAACGATATAGGGAATTGAAGCGTTATTATGACAAAAGAATAAAAAATGGACAATCAATCAGAAATTATGACCTTGAAAAAGTCATTGACGTTGACAACGTCAAGGATAAAGTCATAAGAACCCCCCAAGACTACATCGAAAGATTCTCCAAAGATGTAATCATTAGACCAAACAATCAATTAGACAAATAGTATTAGTATACGAATGAACCAAGAATTCAGACCACACCCTGTGATTACAAATTATGAAGCATCCAGTGATGGTACTGTCAGAAACTGTAGACTGAAGAAACCAGTTGGTGTTGTGACTAATCAAGGGTATTTGATGTTTGGTGCTGGAAAGAAAAAATATCACAATCATCGTTTCGTGTATGAATGCTTTTATGGATTAATCGAGGATGGTTTTGTTATTGATCATAAGGAATCTAATCCAAAGAATAATTCTTTATCAAATCTAGAAGTTGTTACACAAAGTGAGAATTTGAAACGAGTAAAGACTGGTTCTTGTTCAAAAAAAGCGAGAACCGTAAAATCTTTGAATACATCAACTAACGAAGAAAAAATATTTCAATCGATATATGAAGCCAGTGGGTACTTCGATATTTGTAGAGCCTCAGTACGATTTGTTGCAGAGGGGGTTTATCGATCTGCCATTTCAAAAAATCGCGGACAGAAAATTAAATTTAGTTATGTCTGATGCGTCATATTTTTCATTTAGAAATATATAATTGTTATAGAATAATGAATTCTGAGAAAATGAATAGCATTATTGATGAAATTTCAAAATTGAAAAGTCAGGATATCAAACTATCAGATGGTTTAAATCCTGATCAAATCATGTCAGATTTTCAGGATATAGAATACGGAGTTAACACTAATAAATATATGCTGCCCAAGAAATACGCGCTAATCAAGAGAATTCAGAATTCTATTCGAGACTCTCTTTCATTTTCCAGTGGCGTAAGTGTGTTTGTTCCGTTATTTACTATCGTAGAGGGAATACGAAAAGAATTAGGTAACGAATACGAATTGAAAAAGGATGTCAATTCTAAAGTTAGAAACCTACGAGCGTTAATTCAAGAAAATGAACAATTTTGACCGTGACCGATCTTCAAAGAGATTTTGTCCGTGACCGACCTCAGAGAGATTTTGTCATTTTTTGATTGTGACCGACCTCAGAGAGATTTTCATTTTTTTAGCATTTTTTGATTGAAAACAACAAAATCAGTGAATACAAAATATTTCACACACACTGAATAAAAAATCGATAGGCCGTTAATGGATGGTTTAGTCGATATGATGCTTCCGATTGATCAAAAATAGAATGGCGCAAGTCACATAATTAATTATTTTATTAAGAACTATGTGACTTCCTCCATCAATGATAGGGCTGTTAAAACAACAAAATAACGCTTCCATGATCGTGTTAAAAATCATCTGACATGTAAGAAAAAGTGGCGAAAGTGTCAGTATTAATTATTTTATATACAATTTGGACACTTGCGCCATCACTGATAACGCCCTTAAAACGCTTCCATGATCGTGTTAAAAATCATCCGAAGTGTTGAATTAACTGAAAATTGTTTTGCAATTGAAAAATTGTTTACGATTTCAAATAATGGTCAATGAAGCATTAACGACCCGATTGGCTCGTGAACGACTAGATGCAATCAAGAAATTTATACCAATTCGCGACTCTGTAAGAAATAAACTGCAACAACGACAGAGTTTACAAACTGATTTTACTGTGGGATCTGAAGAATTGTTTAAACCAGTAACCACAGCAACGAAAGGGGTAGAGCGTGCTATATTGGGAGATGTTCCCGAGACGGGGAAATCTCTTATTGGTGAACTTGAAAAAATAACTGAACAAACAAAACAGGCTGTACACAAAATGGAATCGAAAAGAACAGTAGATGATTTACGCGTGAGGTTTAACGAGGCGGGGTTAGCAGAAATCGATAAGACTGATCCAACAGAAATTCCTGCGCTTGTTGTTACGACTTATGAAAACAGGAAAAATATGTTGAAATCAGAACATCATAAGTTTGTTAAGAATTTAGATCATTGGGCTGATATATTCTACAAAATCAAAACTAAAAAAAGTCAAATTAAGAAGGATAGTGCATCATATATTGAATATATCAAAGCGGTGGGTATAGTGTATAAACAATACGAAGAGTTTAAACAACAACAAAAACCGCGAAAATTGCGAGGAAGGCGACAGCAACCTGCAAAGAAAATATCTTTTTCACCTAAAAAACAACTACCACCTGATCGAGATGATGATGTTCTTGATTATTTACAAGAAACCGATTTAGAAGAACTGGATGAAGCAACTGGTTATAGCGGAAGTGGATTGCAAAACGCTAGCGTTGGAAACTCCTCGAGGGAAAATCCTTGGATTTCATGTCCTGGTAGTGTTCTCAGTGATATATCACGATTAGAAGTTCTTGTAGGAGGATTCCGAGCTGGAAACAACTCGCCGGAAATAATGAAGCACCTGATATCTGTAGACGATTATTTCAAGGTGGTATCATGGATATCAGCACATATCGAGATTTCATTGGCGAGTTAGTGGAGGATTATCACAGTGATTAATCACCGGAACTGAATAAAAACGCTAGCGTTTCCAATTGACAAATTGTTTTACAATTGAAAAATTGTTTCTGATTTCAAATAATGATCATACACTACAATCATGATAAACCAATCCCCGTCTATGTAGTTAATTCAAGGTTTCCAGTTTATGGAGCATACTATGGTGATGGTTTAGGTAATACCATTGCGGGGTTATTTGCAAGAATGGCTCCAAAAGTGATGCCGTTAGCTAAACAATTATCAATGAAAGCAATTGATATTATTCGTGATAAGGGTACCAGCAAAATCGGAGATTTCGTTGGAGATCTTGCCGGGAAAGCGTTTTCAGCCGCGAAGAATAAATTAACATCATTAGTGAAATCACGAAAAAAGAAACCGTTACCGTCTACCGCGGAAATGCCTGCACGGGTTAGTAAAATAATAAATAACGCAGTAGACGAAAAACTAGCGTCGATGGCTTTGCCATCGTTGATAACTCCCGACCAAAGCAATATTGCAAATATGATAGCAGGAAGCGGCTTTAAAAAACTACGTCGATGAAAATCGTTTACGATTTCACGATTTAGACTCTGATAAATAGAATAAAATGTTCAAAAAGTCACATGATCCAGCGTGTGATATAGACGCCCCAGTTGGCAAGGATGATTCTGTACGCGATTATCAATATTACGCCTATCATGCAATAGACCCAGATAGTCGATCAAGAATTGAACTTCAAGTTCATGATACCAGTAAATACTTTCTACCCGCTGAAGCGTTTATTGAAGTAGAAGGTGAACTTGTAACAGCTGCTGGAGCACCGTATCCAGCTGGTACTCAAGTCGGTTTTGTCAATAATGGTATTATGGCGTTATTTGAGAGTGCAAGATACCTCATTGATGGAAAGGAAATCGAGTCGATAGATCGCGATGTTGATGTGGCTACAACAATAATCGGGTTAGCGAGATATTCTGATGATTATACAAGATCGGCAGGACCTTCTATGATGTTTGCAAAGGATGTTAAAAATACCGCTGGAGGAATTCAATTTGTTGTAAGACGACCAAAGAATAATGCTGGCACTGCTAATATTGATGCCGAGGATATGATTATAAGCAACGACGTTAATTTCAATCTAGGGGCTGCAACACGTATTTCAATGTTGCAAGGGGAGCGTAAATCATTTTCATGCGCGATTCCACTGCATCACATATTTGGATTCTGTAGAAACGTCCGAAAAGTTATCTACGGGGCGAAGCATACAGTAGCGCTTGTACGAAAGGGTGATGATAATGACGCAATTTGGAGGATTCCAGCAAACCTAGCTGCAGATCATGTAAATGATGATGCCGGTAAAGTCAAATTAACAAAAATATCATTGTGGATGCCAGTGTTGACTCCATCAATCACTGCAGAAGGACGATTACTATCATTTATGGACCAAGGAGGAAAATCATTACTAAGTAGGTTAACCTTGAGTACAGATGTTAAACAATCAAGTCTCAACGGGTCATTCACGTGGAATCTAGCATCAAAACAAGGTGTTTCAGCTCCACGTCATATATTTGTAGCGCTACAGGATAACACACGAGTTGGCGATCAACGTTTCAGTCATATGATATTTGATCCATTAGGTGTTAAAGACGTCTCACTGAGAATAAACGGGCAGCAGGAACCATCCGAAGATGTACAACTTTATTACGGTCAAAATCATATTGCTCGCGTGTATCATAGATTGTTGTCATTTATGGCACGTGATAAAAATGTTGATACTGGTTTGCAAATATCACAATTGGATTTTAAGAATCTGTATCCGATCTATTACTTTTCGCTGGAACATCTTGATTTAACAAGACAGTCTGTCGTTGATATACACTTTAGAGCTAATGTAACCCCTGGTGGTATTGCTAATTATAGAGCGGTTGCTGTCATTCTCAGCGATAAATCAATGCTACTCGAAGGTGTTGGAGGAAGAATGAGAGTGGTAGATGCGCCAGTGGAAAACATGTAATTGAAATCCTCGATTTAGAATTAATCTGTTATTGTATAATGTCGTATAGTAATATCAATGTGTCGTTGACACCTGGTCAATTAAAAAAATTACAATCCAAATCAGCTAAGCAATGTGGAACCACTATCACGCTAAAACCCAATCAAATGACTGGCGGGGCGAATAAATTATCGCTTACAACTCGTCAAGTAAAACATTTCAATGATGCACTTGTAGCAAAAAAGTGTGTTCAGATTACTATTTCTGCGGCTGCTATCAAAAACATGAAAAAGACTGGTGGTATATTCCCGCTGTTAGGGTTGATTCCAGGGTTGATTGCCTCAGCAGCCGCAGCGGTAGCTAAAGCGGCAGCGTTAGGGGCTGTTGGTACTGCGGCAGGAATGGCACTAAAGAAAGCAACTGGGAAGGGTTATAAAAAAAAGGGAAAGGGTCTAAGACTACCAGGAACCCCGTATTCGTGGTACAGCGGAAAAGGTCTAAGACTAGGACTGGTTTATTAACTCAAAAATCTTTGATTTCCAAACCTTTGGTTCAGGAATCTTCGATTTCCAAACCGATGGTTCCTATGTCCAATTTTGATTTACTCGATGCTGCTAAAAAACTCGCCATAAAAAACTTCAGAGGTGTTTTTATGAAGGATCAATTACCGACACAACCCAACAGCGTTGAAACCGGTATCATTAATCTCGATAACAGCACCGGACCTGGTACTCACTGGGTTGCATACGCTATTGATCCACGTGGGATTGTCTATTTTGATTCATATGGATTAGCACCGCCGAAGGAATTCATGCGTTATATAAAAACTTTTCCAATGAAGACTTGGTATTCTACGCTACCAACACAACAAATGAATGATCCACCAATATGTGGCAGCGAAGTATTAAATGTTCTTGATGCTATTTCTAACTCCTTGGGTAACCCAAGGGGGAAACCACCGCATGTTGTCGTGAATGAATACACCAGCAATCGCTGGCGAAAATCATAGATTTTTCAACGAAACGATTTTAGAGAGAGAAAGAGTTTTACAATAATATGATTGATATTTGGGGAAGACCTCTGAAACCTAAACCCGATGGCGTTGCAACCCCTGGTTCTATGAAGGATATAAAAAAACTAATCGAAGATGAAATAGCTGAGACGTTGAATTTAGCGAGTGTTGACCCAAACGAAATAGTTGTATTTCAAGATAGTCAGGGTAAATTGAAAACTAGTGATGTGTCGTTGAATGATATTTTGGTTAAACAACAAAACGCAATCGAAAATACTATGGCGTTATTTTCCGATCAGGGTAAATTGAAAACTAGTGATGTGTCGTTGAATGATATTTTGGTTAAGCAACAAAACGCAATCGAAAATACTATCGCGTTATTTTCCGATCAGGGTAAATTGAAAACTAGTGATGTGTCGTTGGATGATATTTTGGTTAAACAACAAAACGCCGCTGAAAACTCTATTGCGCTGTATTCCAGCGGCGGACGACTTAAACCAGGCACACTTGTGTCTACGATCACCGACGCAATTGCCGCCCACGACCGTAATCTGGATGATCATATAAGAGGTTATGATAATTTTCGCAAAAATGTCATACATAAATTCTTTGGAACCCCGCTTGTGGTTGGCATGAATCTCGCTGAAATCAAAAACTTTCTATCGCTATTCTTTTTTAACAAGGACGCGGAGAGGATGATGAATGAAAATGAAATCAAGGCAAATTATCTTGATATTTACAATGATATTTCTAAACTAATAGAAAATCTTGAAAAGGTACAAAAACCCACTAACGACGTCGTTGTTAAGTTTTTTGGAACCCCGCTTGTGGCTGGCATGACTCTCGCTGAAATTAACGAGTTTATCAGCAAACATACTCACAATACCTACGTCGCTAATAATTTCTTTGGTGTCCCGGTTACATCTACAATGACTCTCAAAGATATTAATATGTTTATGGTGAGACAAACAACACTTAATACCATCGTTGATAAATTTTTAGGGAGAACACCTGTCTCTGAAACCACATCGTTGACAGGCATGACTCTCGCGGAAGTTAAAAAAGCTATTGACGAACAAAAACGCATCAGCGAAATATCTAAAAATTTCTTTGAGGACTCTGAAAGTTACAATATCACGACGACATATTCTCAACTCAGCCGGCATTATGGCTTCCAAAAAAGTTTGGAATTTGAACTCCTTTTGCTTTCATTTTTTAATCGCCGCGATAAAACGATAATGAAATATACCGAAATCCAAAAAACCTATCTCGACATTTACGACGATATTCTTAAACTAAAAGAAAAATCTGAAAGGGTAAAGCATGGGACCTTTGATTGGGTAAAAGAATCTAATGCTAAATTGAAAGTCAATATCGAGGAGTGGCCCCATGGTATCTACAGGATGACGTTAATCTCTGACAAGCAATTTTATATCATCGTAAGCGGTAAAACCTACTTTGGTGGCACCGCAACAGTAATTATCCGGGGTGAAGAAGAATTTGAGATTGTCGCGGTTGATAACACCATTAGAAAAGAAATAACCTGGTGCTTAGAATTCGTAGCGGATTTAAGTAAATAAAGCCACTAGTGGTTTCAACTGAAAGGAAAATCCTCCGAACTTCACAATTGAAAACGCTAGCGGATTTAAAATAAAAATGATTTCATCGACGCAATGTCGCTATTATCAGGTCAGAGAATTTCAAACTAGACTCAAAACCCTCGCCGAGGAGTATCAAATAAAAATAAAAAAATACCGACGAAGAATCACCGCAATCGATATTACTATGTACTCGGTGTCAAGCGTTCTCGCTGGCGCCGGAATAATACTAGCATCGGTTACAATGATTGCCCCGGTCGTAGTTCCAATTTGCATTTCTGCGGTGGCTACAATCGCGGGTATATCAACTGGGATAACAAAAAAAATATCATCATGCAGCCAGAGTAAACTGCAAGATTACTTAATTCAATTTCATATTGTATCAACCGCGTACTCGCAATTATCCTCGATGATATCGTCGTCACTCGATAATACAAATATATCAGATAGTGAGTTCTCAGCGATGCTCAGTATTTATGATTCCGCGATATCAAAATTAGAGCGACAACAACAGTATAGCAACGATGACAACACCGATGGAATTAGAAAACACGAACCCAAAAACCAGAATGACCTCAATAACATCAACGATATCAACGATATCGGATACTGAGTTCTCAGTGATGGTCAGTATTTTTGATTCCACGATGTCAAAATTAGAGCGACAGCATGAGTATAGCAACGATGACAACACCGATGGAATTACTTCAACAAATAGTAGAAAACACAAACCCAGTACAAACAAGTATGATATTAATAACATCTACGAAACCCGAGTTTAGTGTGAATTTTCCTAGCCCAGTCCCCGTGAAGGAGATAGCGCTAGCAAAACTACGAGTGTATCACAGTTGGCCTAATATCAGATAAAAATCATTTGGTGGGCAGCAACCCAATAATTCACTGGTGTTCGCGAATAAGAATAAAGAAGACGGGACTCCAGACTGGAACGTCGTTTCAATACCAACAGGGTCATATCAAATTGAACAAATCAATGATGAATTCGCGCGTAGAATAAAATCGATTACTGGAAAAGAATCAAAAATCGCTATAACGGTTCATGAACCCACGCTATCATCCGCAATTGAAATAAGCACAGAAGGATACCTCGTAGATATCTATAACAGCTCAATCAGAACCGTACTAGGATGGCCTGAATTACCACCCCGGGGGGAAACCGTTGTTGTACCCGAACCTAAAAAATCTGATTATGTCACCGACGTGATAAAACCCGATAATCCAATAAAAAGTTATAGAGATTTCACCAAAAGAATTTTTTTCTTGAAGTGATAGAAATTCCCAAAAGTATAAATTTCTACATAATTCTAAAGAATAAAGTCACTAAAAATTTCACAGCGATAGAATATGATTTTTTACTGTTGTTAATATCCATTAAATCCGGCTCTCTCACCCGAGATGAATTTATCAGCGTCGTAGAAATATGCAATAAAATTATCGACGATATGGAAATATTTAATTTGAAAATTATTCAGGGTATATTAGATGACGATAACCCCCTATCGAGAACAACATTTGCAGAAGACTATAAAATCCGCGTCGAAGATATTCCCACGTTTAAACTACCCGGATATAACGTACCAGAACTAAAAAAACTTCTCAGTGATGCCATCGATGTTGGTTTTAAAATAATTCATGATACGTGGAAAAAAACAACATCAACGGAAATAAAAATCCTGACTCACAATAATGATCCAGACGGTGGCGGCAGACATATCGCTCCGTTCAACGTGAATATATCCTCGGTGATAGCGTTGAAATTAATGTGTGACGTTATCGAAGGTAGTTATCAAATAAATCTCGAGCAATCAAATCAAGCTCAGCAGGGATATATTCTATATTCATTTGCACCAACAGTTCCTCCAGGATGGTTAATTATTGAGAATCCAGTTAATCCAGTCTATATGCGATGCCATAATGATTCGCTAACCAGAATTAATTTCAAACTCACTGACCAGTCCAATAATCTGATTGATCTGCAGGATGAGGTTTTACAAATTAGTCTGTTTGTGAGGTCCTAAGGACTCGATCAAATTATTTATTATTTTTGTTAACCAGAACTGAAAGTTCCAGCAGCAGAGAGGGTGAATGACAACGACGTTGCAATCAAAATCGATTGAAAAATCGTAAAATCTCCATATGGCAAATGGAGATATTTTTTTTTAGTTAAAATATGAGATTTTTCAATCGATTTTGGTTAAAATGAGATTTCGAAGGAAGGCTCTATTCTTCGTTTTGAGGGTTTCAATCGATTTTTTTTGCCGGAAAGTTGTTTGGTTCGCCCTCTCTGCTGCTATTGCAAACATCACAAACATGCGCGAACAATTATAATTAAAAGCTCAAGAAAAACAGCTAAATATCAACCTATTCGTTTAGACCGGGACGTTCTGTAGTGTTTTACCACTAGCCTTGTAAACTGAAATCTTATCTAGTCTCGAGTACACTTTCTGAAGATCACTGAAAGAAACACCTGTGTCTGATATTACATCAAAACTTCCTGTTTCGTTATTCAGTCTTGTCTAATTCTTAATATGCGTGTATAGCTTGAAGTAGGTCATGGTCATTGGACATTTAACCATTTAAACAGGTACACGTCTGATGACATATACGCAATAATACAATTATATCATATATATATATATATATATATATATATATATATATATATATATATATATATATATATATATATATATATATATATATATACATATATATATATATATATATATATATATATATATATATATATATATATATATATACATATATATATATATATATATATATATATATATATATATATATATATATATATATATATATATAATTGATACACCCATGGTGCAATAATACGAAAATATAAACATTCTTTCTTTCACAGACCCATATATCAATGATACATTTTTCCTCATTCATTAATCAAAAATTTTAGATAAAAAAACGATAAATGTATTCATTGTTGTTTTCTAAATGATATTAAAATGGTACACAATTTCATAGGAATCCTTTCTTTTTTCCATTCCTATTTCGTTCGTAAATGACAAAATAAGCGCAGATTTGGAATGAGAGAGAAAATGTTAATGCGCTGCGTGAAATCATTACTTTTTTCAGAGGCACCAGACAGACCACTTTGAAAACCAAAAGAGAAAAAAGTATTCATGTTGTGTTGTTATCCTCCCGATGTGTAGTTATGTGTTTATTTTATATTAATTTTTCATCTAAAAGTTTTTTAAAATCTATTTTCATTTTGAAGGGGTTTTATTTCCTAATGTTTTTAAAGGGTCGTTCATCCGAGTAGGTATTATTAACCTAGACTCGGAATTCCTTCCCTAAATCGTTTTTATCGACCTTGGCTAGAGGTCACCTGTATCTCGTGTATGCTATTTTTGTTTGTGCTACATGTGTGTAGCTATGTGTTAATATATATATATATATATATATATATATATATATATATATATATATATATATATATATTGTATTTTTCCTGGGATACTCCGCTATGTTCAATTCATCCAGTTGTCTTATTTTATTTTATTGTGACCCTCCAAATTTGGGGTCATCAGTTCTTTAAATATTACGTATTAACTTTATTTTTGTATTTTTTGGGTTTGAACTTTGAACGAAGTACGGTGTAATGCGTTTATTTTAAAAAGAAACTTATTGATTTAGTGATTGCATATCCCTGTAGTTCTTCGTATTTTCCTACTTTCTATTTATTTTCTTTTGAGTACGGCTTGGCTCGAGTGGTGGTCCATATATGTGTTTACATTTCTAATTGTACATCTCCCGACTAGAGTTGGGTTGCCTCCATTTATTTATTTACATTTTTGTTGTAAATTGTTGTTGTTTCCATAAGTTGGGTTCTCTTGTGCAGTGAGGGAGCTGCACAAGGAGAGTAGTAGATATAGCAGAGTAGAAGATTCTTTGTACACTGTGTATATGTTAGGGTTTTTGTTTGCATGTTTATATTTCCCTTATTGGGGCCTTTTCTATCATGTACTTCCCCCATTAAGGATCCCTGTCCCCCTGTACCCCCTAAATGCGTGTTTGTTGTTAAATGAAAGTCTTATACAGAAGAAAAGAGGAAGGTTTCTAAGTAAAGTTTGCAAGTAACCTACAATAATCTGGTTCGTCGTATCGATATGTTTTGAAGTGACACTAGGCCTATATGTTACATTTGTCGGTTACGACGCACACAAACGGTATTGTGTTTGAATCATTTTGCTATTGTTTCTTAAGCCTATTATAATGTTATAAAATCGATTATTGATTATTAACGATAAAAGTGTCCAAATGGTTGCCGCAGTTCCGACCCTCCCCCCTGGAGTATTTTATCAGATACTAGAGAATATCGATGAAAATACGAATTAGGGGCATTTTCATTTGTGTCATACGACGATGTTTCAAGACCCATGAATTATGGTAATGTTAGTCAAGCCGTCCAAATCACAGGTGCTCGACGCGAGCTTGATGTGAAGACCCCCCCCCCACAAAAATCTAAAGGAACAAAATAATATAGAGTGACGAAAATACCTTAATTACCCCCATGACTCATTCAGACATAGGAATCTCGCTATCATACTGTATAAAAAGAGAAGGTACGTAACTTCCAAATTCTTGGTTCCACCCATGACCCTCGATTTCCTTCTGCTATGTCCGTATTTGAGAGCACACAACCATTCTATATGGCTTGCTTTACTTCTGAGATATTTTTGCTATTTATCAAGCCATCATCGACTTTTCTATGTTTTACCCAACTGAAGTTATTGCTTCCGAAACATGCAATTTCGCGAATTTTTCATCTTGGGACAAGTGCGGGCTCAGAGTACTTCAGTATATACCTCCCTTGTTACTGCCAATGACAGGAAAAAAGGGACATAACTCTGTAGCATACCTTTCTGGGTTGATCTTAATTCGTTTTGTCATTATAATTAACTAACTATCTGTGTTATAATTAATATTTGTAACGCAACATCAATATATAATATTTATGAATTTTAACTTACAACTAAAATCAATCAAAAATATTCGGTGTCATGAATTTTACATATATTTTTGATATATTTATTATACAGAGATACACATGTATATTTCAAACTGCAAAGTTAATTTACATGCGTATACAATTAATTTATACAGTGTGGTCAGAAAAATAAATAAATCCATTCCGTTATTTATTAACTCAAAATAATAATCATGTGTCGCAATCCAGTATAAGTAAGTTTATAATAGTTTTTTAATCGTATATTGGTAAGATTTAAACGTAAAGAATTGCTTAATTCGGTCGATTCTCGTAGTGGGGATCAGTGGCTCGAACCTCGTGACTGGCATACCTTCGACGGTGGCGAGTTTTCTATAGAAAGAACATTCGCTGGGGGGAATGTTTATCAAAGAATTTGTGGCTCCTACAAAAATAAACAGTAGTTTAATTTCAGACCTTAATGACGTGAAACCCAACAACAACATCAACGTCAATCGCTCACGATAATGTTGTTTCTGTTTTACCTTACTTGGATTCTTTTTATGTTATATATTAAATTCGGCGTTAAAAGTCATCATTTTATTGTTCAATCTGGTATATAATTACCCATTTTAAACATAGCAACAATCCAATTGGGGTTTCCATCTGGTTTTTGTAATTTTTGCAAATTCAAGCGAATTATTCACCTGTAGTTAGAATTATTTTGATCTGATTTTTGGTCAACTAAGATATACTCTTAATTGTTCAAGCACAACTTATTGTACTGGGAATACAGTTGGAAATTTGACGTTAAATTCAGAGTCGGTCGAGCTTGCTGATATCATTGCAGTCTTTGACGGAGTTGTTTTAAAGACGGCGTGTTCTTGTAATTCTTGAGATGATGACACTAGTGATATTATTTTCTAAATTAGACGTAGGCATTACCTCTTTGTACATTTTTATAATTTCTGTAAACTCAATATCAGATTGCATTCCACCAATAAGACATGATGGTCTCGAAGAAGATTGTTTGGAGTATGCTAGTGTCGCTTTATGCATCTTTATTATACACACGTGTAGTTTATTTTCGCTGCACGTATTTTGTTTATTGCAATGATACTGAGAACACCAGTAATTGTTGTTGCAGCTGAAATACAAATTGTTGCAAGTATTGGTGCTTTCATTAGCGATGGTATTATTGTTGATAGCAATATGCCGGTTTCAGCGATAATAACAGACGCTGTATATGCAAGTATGTCAAGTACACTTACACGTCAGCGATATTTTCTTTGCTTTTGATGTATACTCAATAATTATATTTTTAAGTACTTTGCAATTCACTCACCTGATTGTGCGTGTAGTGTTGGCAGCTCATTATATTTAAGTAGGCGGTAGTTTAGCAACTAATTCAAAATACCAATGATACAAAATCAAGCCGAGTCTTTTCTTCGTTTTCCCTTTCGTCGTTTTGCTGCAACATTACTAATATAACTCCAGAATATTTTACTGTTGGATAATGCCGTGGGATGGTAGTATATATTGAAAATACTGCAACGCCTAGTACTGAGAACCCGTAATTACCGGTAACCTTAGCGCGATGTTTAATTGTTGAGTGGCGACCGTACTACAGAGGCAGACGCAACAGTAAATACAAAGCTAACGGTGCATTTTATTATGTCAACGAGTTCAGTATCATCAACTGCTGAACTTCTAAAAGAAACTCGTTAATGTTTCTGTTTACGTTTCTACGAAAACTCAAGAACGGGTTTATGTGAGCAGTATAATAATATATAAGATTGACTACTTCTGTTGAGAGTTTTTTTGGTGTCGACGCATTTCTTCAATGAAGTGTCATTGTCTGATTCTGGTTCTCCGAGTAATTTTATTTTTAGATATATTGAGAGAACCAGTCATTGTATCACCGGATGTTTATTCTCGATTGCGAATATTATCTGATATAGTTGAAATAATAAACCCCGGGTTTAAGTTTTACATTTCTATCAAACACAGCTATGATATTGTCAGTTACTTCGTTAATTTTAACAATAATATATTTCAATGAATTCGTATTTTTAAAAAGTTTTCCTGCTTATCTTGAAATACAACCACTTAATTTGGATCTACATTTGCACGATTTAGTAATTCGTATATTTCATCACTAATGATATTATTTAAATTTTCGTGTGGTTTTCGTCAGCCATATGCTTTTGTTTCTAGGAAGTTCATCCGATTATATTTTTAAGATCTGTTTAAAACTTTAGTTGTCACTTGTATATTCATGTACGACTTTATGGGGTGGTTTGGTTGATTTTGATACATTGTCGAGTACAACAACTGCTTAACGGTCACATTTGGGCGGATCATTTATTGTTTGTATTGGTAATGTTGAATACCAGATCGGAATTTATACTTTGTACCGTGCTGAGATATTTTTAGAAAAATTGTTGGTGGTGACAGTCCATACGAAAGAAAATAAACGATTCCACATGGATCAATATTTTTCATGTTCCAGAACTATTGTGAAGATTAATGATACCGATTAAAAAATTATTTGGTTGTTTGGGAGTTTATCACGCATACAAGCACCTCTAAAGTATTTATTTTTAATTTTGCAGCAGAGATAATTCAATCATAATTAGGCATTTTAAGTATCAACAAAATGTTCGACCTTTTTCGTACCACTAATTTGGAATACCTGGTAGTCTTAGTTCTTTAACTTCATAAAAAATCCATTTTCTGTTATTGTATCAACATCCATTTTACAAAGACCTCTGACGGCATTTCTTGAAATACCATATGCAGCTTTTGTTTGCAATGGTTGCGGCTGCAGTAGCTATTAACGCTGGTAAAGATGCGACAAATGGAAAAAACACCAACTGTTTTAATGGAGTCTATTATGGAACTAGGAAAAAGATGGAATTAAACTCCGTTCTTTGAGTTTTAAAAGCACTATTGAAAAAAAAAATCACTATATCTTTGTAACTAATATCAATAGCCAATTCATTCCATGTTGATGGTCCCTAGTATGCAAAGAACGTTGTTTAAATGACTTTGTTTTCATAGTGTCATATTGGAAATGAGTATACGATTATCAGAAGAGGAACGATAACACCATGATGGTGTGCACACATGGGTGAGGCTAGAAAGGTATGTTGGGCTGAGTCCGTCAGTGAAACGTAGCGCAGAAAATGAATGTCGTATTTGATTATGGATCCAATGATAGCCAGTGTAGGTCATATAGCAGCGGAGAGGATTGCTCTGATTGTTTTACTCTAAGGATGATCCGAGCAGCTTTATATTGAACTTTTTGAAGTTTCGGGAGTATATATTGAGACGAAGCAGACAAAATTGAGTTACACTAGTCCAGTCTTGAAAGTAGTAATGAACACACAAGTCTATAAGTGACATTAATGGTTAGCTTTGTATATATTTCTATCGCAATATCAATGTTTGTAACAACACCAACAACGGTATATTTCGCTTCACTATTAAACCATTATGGTTTTGGTGGTATAATTGTTTTAGACAATGTATGACTTACTGACTAATTCTTTTGTTCAACCCGTGGCTCTAAAACAGGCGATACACATTTATCATGGTACTTTTGTAAGGCTCATATAAATTGCTTTCTGACCGAGATGATATAATGTTTTGACCACTCCTGGACAATCATCCCTATTCTTAATGCGTAAAACATGATGGATATGTCCTAAAATATACAGTTAGCTACATTTCGTCGCCCTTTTCTTTCTTCTCTGGGAATAGGGTCAGGTATGGGGGTGGTGCCATCTAAAATTACTTAATGAGCTTAAACCATCCCTCTCCCCCTCTTGATTGGTAAATTAAGGTTATTAGTGTTATTTAATTTTTTGGGGTGTGAAGGGAGAGATAACATTTGTGTTAATTCTGCTCAATTTATCAAAAGGAGACGGTAATCTTGTATTTTAACAATACTCCCATCACAGTCTTTTATGCCCACTTTTACATTCGGACACTACACTTTTCATTGTTTATATCGATGAGACAGTAATCTCGTACATAATCAATACTCCACATAACAGTCGTTCATGCCCACTTTGAAGTCATATATTCGGTAAACTTGTGGCGAGACAATCGCTCAAATAAAATAAAGATTCCATTTTGAGCAATCTTCATAACCCCTTGAGTTGAATAATCGACTTGACTATAAGCTCACCTGTTTCCCGATTCGAGGTTAATGTCGGCCGACTTACCATATTATTCCCTACTTCTTACGCCGATTCTTGTAAACCAACGGGTATCGTGTACTCAATGATCATAAAGTATTATATTCACACATGTAATATAAACACACACACACACACACACACACACACACACACACATGCTTATATGTATATAATCTTTATATGTGTGTGCATGTGTATGCAGGTGGTGGCATTATGTTGTTAATTTAGGGCAATATTTACCAAAGTATTCCATATAGTTTTCCCCATGTGCGGTCTGTTCATTTTTTTATACATTTTTGATATATTGCATAATTTCGGTTCTATCTGAAAATGAAACATGAAATGTCCTTATTAACATTGCTATTTTAATGATATAGCTTCTGTTTAAAATATACCATAGCTACATTTTGAGCGTTTGTAAAGTATACCAAACAAACATTGTCACTCGCTATACAAGTTGTACAGATGATAATTCTCATTTTTTCCCAACAATATTAACATGGGCATGGTCCCATATAAAATAACAATATCCAAAATGGTTTAATATAGAATCTTACTTTGAAACTATTGAACTCCATATCATCTGATTAACTTGTGAAACAGTCCTTGAATGACGCATACAAGGATATTTCCAGTCTTTATATAGGAGCTAAGAATAACATTTTACCTTATAATGTATGATAAAAGAACTTGTAGATTAATGAGGAAATATAATGAATCTACGCTATTTTTACAATTCAACAGAGCAAATACAGCAGTGCTAGTATAAATATATTACTAATTTAAAGTCATTTATATTAGGATTTATTGATCTATAACTGTTCGATTTTTTGTTCTTTTGCAGATATTTTACAAATTAGAAAGCAGCGATTTTGAGCATCGATGACCAGACATCTGGTATTCAGGAGGGGATTGTTGACAGTGTTATACTATTGAAGGCAATTATGCTGACCAAAACATATCAGTTAGATATCACTTAATGGAGAGACGTAGCAAACTACTTTATCAAACAATGGGAACAACATTGTACTCAATATTGTACTCAAGATTGTACTCATTATCTATATGTAGAAATGTTAGATCGTGCTCACTTGAAGCCCAGTATTTAATTCAGACGGTTATCCGACACGTTTACTGTCAGGCCTGAGAAGCACAGTATTATTGGCTGCATACTGACACTAACGTATCGAGTTGATAATGTGCTAAATAACATTGGTTTAATAATGAGGAAACGTCTTGTGTTGTTTTAAATAAGAACATCAATACTCGTCAAATTCCTAAGGAACCTCAAACCTTTTAAGCTAAATTTTCCATATTAGGTCATCGCATGGTTGTCATAGTTCTAAATTCAACGCGAATGTACACTAATATGATAAATGCACTGATTTATTAGATTCTTAGGACACAGTGTAATTGACAGACATACGGATCGAACGAATGATGGTATTGCTTTACAATGCAATATGACTAGACTTAATTAGGCCGGATGGAGGTTCCATAATTTCTGGACCCTCCAATAATAGTACACAAGTACGCACGTATTACCTTTTCTGCACATTTGGATGGCCTTTCGAGAAATGTGGGGGCCTTTTCAAAATCTCAGACCTCCGTCCAGATCACGTGACCTGATATTGCCTTTTCTTGGCGATATAGCAAGCAGAGCAATATAAGTTTAATGCTTCTTATTAAAACCGAGTCCAGCTGAATATCAAAAAATGTACGCTGGCTTGCTAGTCAAGGACATACTAAAATAAATCGAATTTGATTTGATCTCCTTCGTATGAACCCTAACATCAAGAATGCTTTATAAGGTCAATAGGACATATAAAAAAAGCAAGTGTTAGTAAACATAGGGCCGCTCGTACCATACAGCCGAAATATGCGGTCGAATAGGGCTGGGGGCTCTAAAGGGCACCGAACTAGACGGAAGTGATAATTCGCATAGGCTGTTTCCTTGAGTAAATTAATGATTTATTATCTGACTGCTACTACTGATTTTTAACTATTGCTCGCATAGTACTAGGATGGAGCGAAACAGTGGCGTTGATAGGAGGGTGCAGATCGCACCGGGTGATACCATCTCAGAGGGGTGACACCAAAATGAAAAATTGCTAATTTTACAGAGGACACACTGCTCGGTCTAGTCGGATTTCATAAGCGGATAACCGATCATGGTTAAATACATGACTGGCAGGCACAGAGTGCCACTATTCAGTCTGTAGAGCGTATTGTGCTTATTTGAATGAGATTCAGAGCTGGTCGGAGCAAAATGTGGAAGCCTGGAAGTGTGACACCATGAGTTTACCTCATTGAGTGACACCAACCCTAGCGACGCCGCTGGAGCGAAAGTTTCTATTTACATTTGATCAGATATAAAAAACATTTGCAACTTAAATGATGCACAAATGCTGCTCGATCAATGTAAGTATATGCATCATGGAGTAAGTAATATATATTTTTGTCACCTATAAAGTATCTACCTGTGTCAATACAATGATATAACATATTGACAATAAACTGTAAATTGCTTATATCCACCCATCAACATCAATGCAACCGCAAGCAAACAATAAAACGTTGCAGATCTGTACGTTTTTTACTTCTTCTAAATGTTTAAAAAATGCACCGCACATGTAAGGCTTTTCACTCCAACGAATCTTGTTAAAATACGCAATATACAAAAATTAAAACAAACAAACAAACAAAAAAAAATGCAAACTATTCCCACTTCATCATACCCGACTACTCCATAAATTGTAAATAAAGCACCTTTTTAAGAACATGTCGTGTTTATCCAAAACGATAAAATATATTGCACACAAAATGTGTAGCTAGAACCTAGAAATATTAGAATTTAAAATATTAAAGCAGTAAAAGACTGTTAATTCTCCTACATTTGTATTCTTTATCATATATATATATATATATATATATATATATATATATATATATATATATATATATATATATATATATATATATATATATATACATACCTTTTCTTGATACGTACCTGGCAATAGGGGTTACGAGATATCCATATTACCCGTTAAATATACTTTTATATTTTTAATTGACTTTTTCAATTTTACCTGGTTTGCCATCGCGACTGACTTCGATTTTGGATACTCAACTCAGCTGTGCTTAAACTAGAAAGAATTTTGATCGTGAGGGCAATGACTAAAGATAGACCCTTGGATGCACTTCTCGCCCGGTCTCTTGCATGCATTCGAAATCAAAAAAGATAAAATTTCCTTTCAACTGGGTATCTACTTGTTAGGGTTGGTATTTTGAATGAAGCATTCGTGCACCAAGTCCACGATTTGGTGACAAGTGTGACATCGTTTCTTCCCTAGACTAACGTGAAACTTGGCATTACTGGTACGTATGCCTAGTCCAAAAGTAGGGCAGAATCTCAGAAGTTGACAAGTAATTTTCTGCTGTGAACCAGCATCTTCAAATATTTTTGGTAACAGGTAGGACTGACAAAAGTGCGCTGACAAACAGGGCAATGCACTCGTACTTGTTCTTTGTCCAGACAGGGTTGAGAGGCCAAACATCCCTCACATTTCGATCCACAATGCTTGTGTTGTTCTCGATTTTTATAACCATAGTCACATTTTTCACAGTATTAACTGTATCCCAGGAATCCAGTGATGCTGGTAATGGTATAAAAATGTTCACCGTGATGATAGACGTGATTATATTTTCCGTCTTTGAAATCGTGGCCTCGAAACAAAAGAGTCCCACGCACTTCTTGAGGGTGAACTTTCAAAGTGTAATGTGGAGCTAAGACGCAAGGGGTGTCTTTGGATATCCCCGCTTGCTGTAACTGGAGTTCTGCTGCACTTCGTTGTTTGGCTCGGTCCGACCGTTGAATACTTTTCCAGGCTCGTTTCCATTCTACCGTGTCGTTCTTGTTGGCATACGTTTGTCCCACGACGATGGCAATGGCTAAACACATATGGTCTTGAGAATTGTTAATTTGGACGAGGTTTGGTGTTGCGAAGGTTGTCGACCAAAAACACTTTTTTGCGACCTGTCCCCTAGAGAAGAGACACGTGAGTCATAAACAGTGTGGCTTTTCCATCAATGATGTGAAACTTGTCGTTGGATTGTTGCACATGTTGAATTTTGTCGATGGCTTTGGAAGGTGTCAATTGTGATGGACTACTAAACTCGATCCAGACGAGAGACTTTAAATTATCGTGATGAACAGAAAGTCTCAAGCGATCCTCTTTTTTGGCTTGACATTGCTGTTTCAGTGCAGTTAAAACAGAATCCCGCACCTCGGTAATGAACCCCTCTGTATTCTCCAAAGGTACATTGGACTTGAAATCTTTTAACCTTTACGGCGTACGTGTAAGCCGTTGTTCAAAATTTTCGAGAAGAACTCTTTTCCGTCTCTCCATTTTTCAGGATTTACTAAGGGTGGTGAACTTTGCTTGGACGTCCATTGTCTGGGTGTGTATTCGGACTTACTCATGTCATCTTCAAAATCACTAGCATGAATTTGTACCAAGACTTCAGCTACTGTGCGTGGCGATACATCACGTTAATGTGTCTTACTGTCTTCTCCTTTCTCGACAACATGATGCGGTCTTTTCACCTTGTCTGCAAAAAGTCAAATGACTACGTTTTAAAGACCATAACCCTATATATTCATGTTCGATCCGTGCATATATATATATATATATATATATATATATATATATATATATATATATATATATATATATATATATATATATATATATATATAAAGGGTCAGTGTCTGACCTTTCAGTATTCATTTCACTCTCACATTGACCAGAAGGATGGAAGAACCTACAGAAGTTGAACTTCACATCAGAGCTTTGCGTGGTGTCATACGAAAGTTTTCTTCAGACAAGCCTACGGACTGTCAATGATTTGGTAGAAATCACTAAAGGTGGTATGATGGACGTAGTCACAGATTGTTTGGGTTGTTTAGTTCGATAAGGTCTTTTTCTCTTCGGTCGTGATAAAGAAGTCTGATACATTTGTTTCAGACTCCTTAACTCTGCTCAAATATCTAAAAGTACCGTCGTGACCGTTTTTTCTCTCACTATTCTCATTCTGTTCTTGGTCCTCTTTCTTCTCTGTTGCTGTTACTGTTTCTTCCTGGTGTTTCCTTCTTGCTTCTTCTTCTTCCCGCTGTTGAATACGAGAAGCTTGTTCTTCTACTTTCTGTTGTTGTAAAAATCGCTCCAATTCTTCTTTTTGTCTTTGCTTAAAATCATCGACGTGTACATAAGAAGAAGCAGAAGGTAACGAAGGTTCCGGAACAAATTCTTGTTAAGTTAGAAAATTCACAATATCTCAGTTAAAATCAACTTCTTCTGGATGAAGATTTGTCATGACTTTGGTAGTCACTGCTGTCCCATTACTTGCTGTCTCCACTACTGGCTCACCCCAATTCATCGTCTTCTTGACTGCGCACAGACGCTAGTACCTCTATATAGGGAAGGTGACGTCACAGACTGCTCTCTTCCGATTGGACGACTGTGATGGACTTCTGCAACGCACGTTTGGATTGGATACACTCAATCCGTTTCGATCTGCTCTTCCCCTATAAGTAACTGCAGTTCACGGTATTCTCTTCACCTGTTTCTCATCACAAGATGTGGACCAACGTAGAATCTTCTACCTTTGTTTCTACCATGCTATTTCGTACTGACTTACCCATGTATTTCAGATCATCGTGGACTATCACTCATATGACTGATACAGCCTTTTGGAAGAGAAGGATATATGTGGAGAGGCAAGGTTGTTTAAAGAGAGTTTTCCTCTTTGGCCCAGCAGTGAGGAAAAGTTTAAGGAAGAGAAGTAGATCTGTGAGATGTCATCTGTGTTAACAAGATACTGTTAATATTACACATAACGGCACTTTTCAGGGCCACTCATATACCTCGAAAAGATATTTGCTTTCTTTGCCTCCATTTCTCTTGTCGCTAGATAGTCCCAAATACAAATACAAATAATATTCCCCATGTTCAATTCTCCTTGTCGCTAATTAGGCCCAGATAGTTCCCATGTTAAATTCCCCTTGCCGCTATACAGGCCCACCATGTTAAATTCCCCTTGTCGCTAGAGTGCCGCACTATGTTTGTCGCCAGAGTGCCCCAAGCTGTTTTTGACTGGATTTCCCATTGTCGCTAGAAATCTTGTCGCCAGAGTGCCCAAAGCTGTTTTTGACTAGATTTCCCATTGTCGCTAGAGTGCCCCATATTACCACTTACGTTCAAACGGGGCTTCTCTGTAAGATGGTATATTTTGTTGACATAACATTATCGTTTCATAACAATAGGAGAGGTATTTTATTTACAGCAAGCGTTGCATGCATTTAAATCGATTAGTACATTATATTTAAGTGCGCCTCAAATATGGTTATTTACCTTTGTCGTAACTCTGCTAAAGCTACCTTGTTTGAGAGATAGGGAGAATAAAATGCAGATCTCAAGATTAAGACAATCTCTGTGTGTAACACGCACAGTATAACCAACTGTTTCGGTATGTAACATTTTAACAAGTCTAAGCTCTTAGTGACTTTTTTAAAAAAAACTATAACACTGATGCGCATTGATTTAACTCAATAACGTATTAACTTGATTTCATGAATCGGAATCCGTTAAAAGTAATATATTCAACAAGCTGGACATTTGGTTGCCGAACATAAATACAATCAACTAGTCTCTTAAAACAGTTTAGGTATGTTTACGTTACTACTTAATTATACATATGTATGAACATATATTTTGTTTCTTTATTTGTACTCGGCTATATATTCATGAGTACAAAATATCATAATATATTTGAGACTCGGTTCGTGTTACCACGCGCATATTAAGAATCAAATTAACAACTTACGATGGCCGTATCATACAAGTGTATAATATACAGACGACGATATAAACTGTTCGGCTTTCGAATCTGGGAAATTTTTGAGTAACTAAAATCGAAATGAGAAGTGTTCGCCAATTGATTCGAACAATATGCCTTTAAGGAAACAAAGTTTCCCTCATGTAGTCAACCTTTAATATGCATACACTTAGCGGAAACTGTTGAAACGCTCCACAAACATCTTATAACGGTGATAATCGATTTCTTTTGATTTTGAAACACTGCCTCTGACCGGAATATTACTCTGTTAAACCGTTGCCATGTAAATGAGAATAAAAATTGCCTCTCACGCCTGATGTCAGCTACAGATTGACTGCTGTGAGGAGTTTTACTCTGTTTAGAAGTTACAAGACATTGCAGTACAAATATTATGAAATATATTCATTATAAGACTTTATTTACACTGCAGAATGTGACGCATAGGTGCATATATAAATTTGATTTGTTAAACAATCTAGCCATATGAAGAAAAAAATCTTAGACTAAAACATTTGTTGCATTTTAATGTACGTGCACACTAAAAACAACCATGCACTCGGAAGTGTTTTACGTGTGCTTTTCAAAAAACCCATTTTTTTTGTGTTATTTTGGGAATAAATTGACTAAATGCCAATTCTTACGATACAAGTCGCTCATGCAATTATTTACAACATTTTTAATCAGTCCTGTTTTCAGGGCGAAAGCAAAATATTCCGTATTAGTTCTATATACGCGGCTAGTGTTATTTTGGAATTTAGTGTCCAAACTAGATTTGGATATATCCGGTTTGCCAAATTGAAATCCAGTGAGGTGGGGTGCCACGCAACTGCATGCGTACACTGTTGGAAACTAGATCAGCTTCGTTTTTAATTGTTTGGCTTTCTTACGATGTAAATCAATATTTTGTTGTACATTAGCTAATTTGTGACCAATAGCCAGCAGTTGTGTTGTTATATATACAATAATGTCATTGTAATCCATTAAATTGAAACTTTCTGTATGATTACATTGTTGATCGAATATGTATTCATTTGCATTCTTTCTAAACCGAAACTACTAATACATTCCGCATGGCCTTTGCCAACTAAAATCTTAAAGCACGCGTGTTTATCTAGGCTGTTTGCTGTCACGATTTCTCTTCCTTCTCGTCATCGATTGGATTATGACGACGACCACCAATAGGCGGAGAAATGGTATCCAGTGGACATTGTGGAGTCATCTTGAGGATCTGGACTTTGCTGATGATCTAGCGCTCTTGTCCCACAGTCAGAAGCAAATGCAGGACATGACCGACATACTGGCAGCCACATCTGCACAGGTTGGTCTCAACATTCACAAAGACAAGACCAAGATCCGCAAGATCAACTATACCAGAAAGCAACCCAGTCACTCTGCAGGGAAGTTCCCCGGATGAGGTGGAGTCCTTCACGTACCTAGGCAGCATTATCAACCAGCAGGGTGGCACAGACGCAGATGTCAAGGAGAGGATCGGAAAGGCGAGAGCAGCTTTCATACAGCTCAAGAACATCTGGATCTCCACAAAAATTTCCTTGACTACCAAAATCAGACTGTTCAACTCCAACGTGAAGTAAGTCTTACTGTATGGAGCAGAGGCTTGGAGAACCACCAAGTCCACAGTAAAGAGAGTTCAGACCCTCATCAACAGCTGACTAAGAAGAATTCTCCAGATCCGCTGGCCAGACACTATCAGCAGCAACAACTTGTGGCAGGTGGCAGATAACCTCCCAGCTTCTGGTAGAGGATGAGATCATAAAGAGAAGGTGGGGTTGGATATGACACACCCTATGTAAGTCGCCAATCAACATTACCAGACAGGCATTGAGGTGAAATCCTCAAGGCAAATAGAGAAGGGGACGACCAAGAAACACCTGGCCACGCGACCTTGAGGCAGACATCACTTAGATGGGTTACACCTGGAGTCAGCTTGAGGGGATGACACAGGACACAAGCCTCTGGCGGTCTTTTGTTGGCGGCCTATACTCTGGCAGGGGTGACGGGCAAAACTATCTCAACCGATATCTTTAACAAGTTTTGCCCACGAGCTTATCTCGTTGCGTTTAAAACAGTCCCTCGTATCGCATGTGTGAAATGTTCCATTTATCGTTTGGGTACCTAATTAATTAATTTTTCTGTATTGGTTTTAGATTATCAGCGCTGGGTTTATCAATGAGCAGACATATCCCATAAATAACCGCGGTTACAGGACATGCTCGTTCATAATAGGGTTTGTCAATACCTGTCAACATTCTCGGTTTGGAAGCTTTACTCAAATATATATATATATATATATATATATATATATATATATATATATATATATATATATATATATATATATAATGAATAAAACAAAGAACATCTGTAACATGCTAATTGCATTCTCTAAAGCACTTTTAACAAGCCCTTTGTAAAGAAATATAGCGGATATCTCTCACAAAACATACTTCGTGGAAATATAGGACCAAAACCGTGTTTAAAGTGTGGTGTTGGGGCTAGTAGAAAAAAAACGATTGGGTGGTAGAAATACTGAGAGCTGAAAAGATTTTATAATACAAATTAATGCAAACAGTGACAAGGTTATAAAATTTGAAAAAGACTATATAACACTATTTCAAAATGATGATTTAGACAAATAATGATTTAGACAAATAATATGGAGCAAGATGAGCTTGTAATGCATCCAATCATCAATAATAACGAAGCATCTAAAGATGTTATCATTATGAACTGTCCATCGAAAATAGTTTGTACTGTTACAAATACTGGTTGTCTCATGTTTATTACTGGGGCTGGATACAATGTATCTTTGTCACATGTTTGTCTACAAATGTTTCAATGGATTAATCGAAGACGGTCTTGTGATTACTAAAATCAACGTTGAGAACTCGTATATAAATTTACTTTATGTTACGCAATAACACGATTGCAATTGTATTTTATCTACAAATATAGAGACCGGTGAAAATAAATATTTCAACCAATCTATGCACTGGTAAATATTTGGATATTTGTAGGCGATCAATACATTCTGTCTCAAATGATATTACCGATCTGCTTTTTTCAGAAAATATAAACAACGTATCATGTTTCAGTAATTTTAGATATAAACAGACGAAGGGAGAAAACTACTGTTTGGCATCTTTCTATTTGAGAGTGATTAAAAGTAGTTCCTTCGCATGTTACTGTGTATTTATGGACACGTGCATCGTTGTACATACATTACATCTAGGTTAGGTTATTATTTGTAGATCGCTCCTTTTGTATATATATATATATATATATATATATATATATATATATATATATATATATATATATATATATATATGATCAGATTTAATTACATGTTTCCTACTGGAGCGTCAATGTCTTTCATTCCTCCACCAGCACATTCAAGTAACATCGTTTTATCAATGCTTATAACAGCGATTGCTATGTAACCAATCAGCTAGTGCGTCGTTTACGTGAGCTCAAAATGTATGTGAACGACAGTTTGTTGTACTAAATTAATATGCTCCGTCGAACAGTAAACGTTTGGATATAATTTTATAAAATCAATATCTGATATTTGTAAACCAGTATATACATTTTCATCATTTCCTGTAAATGTCGTCAGGAGATAAGAAGCTAATACATCTTGATTTGTTGTATAATCTAACAATAAATCATAGCTGGTTCTTCTGGGCAATTTTTGCGTAAAGAAACCTCGATAATTCTGAGTTGGTCAAATATCATATGACTATGTTGTTTATTGTTTAATCGATTCTGCTAAGTAATGCAAATATATCGTGGCGTAAAAATACCATGTTTTGATTCTATATGACATTTAAATAAACTTCGAACGGTATGTGGTCTTTGTTAACCATGACAATATTGATCCACCAACTGGATCCATAAAAGCATGTAATGTATTTTTTTTTAGCAATCGTACAGAGGTATTACAGACATAAACTGTTAGATCCTTGCGGTATTTTTTTACATCAGCAAAACCATGCAACAGCCAGATTGCGTCATTATCATCGCGTATTCTTAAGTATAAATGTGTGCTTAGCCACAAAAAAAACCCTCCACCATTATTACAGAATACAAAATAAATTTGATGAAAGAATTCTATGTCCTCCTAACACCATTGATGAACGTGTTGCAAATCCTAAGTTGAAATTTGCATTAACGCTTCTTATATTATCAAACTTAACATTAGCTGGTCTTTAAAATATTATGGGTGTGGATCAGTTGCAGTAGCTCGTAATGCCAGTAATTTAATATATTGAACATGATCAGCCATGCTGGTAATATCTTTAGCACACATCATTGATGGACCATCCGATCTTATATAATCATCAGAATATATCACTAATACTATTATTGTTGTGACAACGTCGACTACATTCGAAACGGATTCAATATTTCGTCCATTAATCATATATGTAACTCGATCAAATAATACCATAATTGCTTCTTTAACAAAGCCAACACACACATTATCAGCTGAACCAATTGTTACAAGTTCGTTTCCACTTCAATAAATGCTTCGGTGCGTAGGAAATATCTACTTTTATCATGAACTTGGCGTTCATACGTCCCCGATGATTTAGTTGTCATGCTTCAAAGAACGTAATTGATGATCACGTATCGATTCATCTTTGAGTACTGACGTCTCCATGTCGATTGCTGGATCTGATATACGTTTAAAAATTATTGTATAATTATAATCGTCTCACACGAAGCCCATTTACAATATTAAATTGCAGGTATATTGTTTTATGCTTCATCAGGGAACTGTGATTGATATCTCAGTCATGCTTTCAGGAGAATTATATCCATTACGTTTTTCTCCAATCATAATTTCTAGTTGATATCCGCCTAAAACAATCTTGTTAGGACAAATATTAAAAACATTTTTAATTTTTGTAGATAATTGTTTAATGAATTTGACATTTTCATCTTTGAAAATGTACTCTAATCAATTTTATCTTGTCCATTGAAAGCTGAATATACAAAATCAGACCAATGAGTAGATATTATATCTGATGTACCATTTTTAGATGTTAAATATCTTTTATTTCCAAGATCGGCATAAACGTTTTCTGCATCATCCATAGTACTAATGGTTGCGAGACCTTCAATGGTCAACATATGTCTAGTAGACGATGGTGTTATCCCCCCTTTTAATCCTTTGATTATTAAACGAATTATAAAGATCTTCTTACGATAATCATCCTCATAAAGTCCATGATAATCTGACAAAAAATCAGACGAATAGTTATAATCTGTAGCGGTATAATCAGCTAAATCATCGTCATTCATATTCCAGGTCTAAATTTATCAATTAAGTTTTGAACGGATAAAATAATGTTTTCCTCTTGTGTTTTCTGCTTTTTTCTACTTCTGTGGTTGTTTCTGTTCATTGATGTCTTGATTTTCTTGTCTTTATTTCTTCATCAGCTTTGTTACCTTAGAAATAATGTTTGCTTGTTGCGGCAGGCCACCAGGAAGATTGTATAGAAGTCCTGTTGTTTCTTTAGGTTTTGAGTTATATTTTCAAGTTGAAGATGCGGTTTAGATGTTTCAGTAACATGTTTGAATAATTGTTGAGAATTTTCTTCAAAATCCACATGAGATTCCTGACGTGTTTGCACTTTATGTAAATATATTTCTTAATTTCTTCAAGTCACTCTCGAGGTAATCTAGATTTTCAGGATTATATAGCTGGTGCCATATTATTGATATACTGATCTAATTACAACAAAAGATTGGGCGCGATCTCAATGTAACGTCTGTTCGATAAACAAAACTACTAAAGATAAAGTAAAACGAAGATACTAACCCAAGAAGAGAAACGTAGCTAAATGGTTCGGTTTGGCGTTGTTCACCTACAGTCTTTTTTTTTTCGTTGAAAGCTTTATTATTATTAAAAATGACGTTTCAGCAAAAAGGTCGGTTCGCCTTCTCCGCTTTTGTCCAAATACATTTGTCGTCTATGAATGTTTGACTGGTTTTTAATCTTTGCCTTTGAATTTATATTATCACAATATATAATGTTATGCTCATCATACTGACTTTGTGTAATGGCTATTCTCTTTCCCTTACCACAGACATCATGAATCCCTTTCAGCATTTATTCCGTTAGCAATGATTGTTTATGTTGTCTCATTGATGTTATTAGATTTGGTTTTGCATTTGAGACAGTATGTTTTCAGAAAACATTAATGTTTTCATTTTTACTTAATCGATCCAAGTACTACTTACGATTATTGCTGTTACTAGGAAACTAGTCAAATTGCAAAATACACTTTAAGTAATTGTGGTGTTTAGATTTACTATCGGATCCAGATATTTGTTTGCTAAACATAACGCAATATTAATTACAAGCTGAAGTTCCCTTATTTTAGCTTATTTTTTTTTTCTTTAGTAGGTACTGTTTAATAACATCTTTCAGAGGAAATTCAACTAGTTGTTGCTGTAAAGTTCTACGCAGTGAGATTTAGTTCCGTCGTGGTAATCTTGTATATTGTTGACACAGCATTAATTAGCTTCTGGTGATCTATTTGCTAACTCATCTTCTAAAAATATGCCGACACATATGCTGATATCATTACGTTAATCAGCAATTGTGACATCATTGAACTCGCGAGATTTCATCTCCTGTTTCCCTGTCGCATTAGTCATTATCCTGACCGTGTTGCTGTTCGTTCTTGTGGTTCTACATTGTTGCCATAGTAGTTTATCGTGTTCGTGAAGACGGCATTATTAATAATAATTTATCAGATAACAATAGATTACTTTGCATTACAATGCAGCCCATGTACAGCAACTGTTTTATACGGTCTACTGATACTGCACCTGACTCCGCAGCTAATCCTAATCTTCTTAACACAATAATGTTTGTGCTAAAGTAGCTATCAGTATTCCATTGATCACTTTTGATCAAGCAAATGCTGTTACTTGTGACACTGACATATTAAATATAAAAGGCTTACCTTTTAATATTTTGTTTATTTGTCTTTGCGTGAGAAGATATTTCGTAGGAACGCTGGGATAATTCTTCTTCTACATTTTGAAATATATATTTACTGAAACACCATTTCCTTCATCTATCGCTAATGCTAGTTTTTGTATTGGTTCTTGTGACAAATCTTGAAAACGTTATTTCATTATTAATCTTTTCAGATGAAATATTTGTTATCACTAATACTGTACAGTCAAACTATCTCGTATAGCGTCAAGTGTGATCTATATATCACACTTTACAACTGCATAAATGTAACATTGTGGCACAACTGGATGTCAAACAACTGCACAATAACAACATTTGATCAGAGAGCTCGTTCGCTGCGCAGAATTAATTAATTTTACTTATTATTGTTAGCTTCTATTACTTTTTATTACTGAACTAATCATTTAAAATGCCATGGCAAAGGTTGTACTCAATATAAATTACTTTTTAAAGGCTGAACTCATCATTGTAAATGCAATGACCATGATAAAGTTTGTACTCATCATTATAAATGACATGATTAAGGATGTACACATTATAAATTACATCATGGTAAAGGATGTACTTGTTATTATAAATGCATTGATAAAGGCTGTATTCATCATTAAAAATACCATGCTAATGGCTGTATTAATCATTATAAATGTTATGCTACAAGCTGTATTAATCATTATAAAAACCATGATAAAAGCTGTATTCATCATTTGAACTACCATGATAAAGGCTGTATTCATCATTTGAAATACCATAATAAAGACTGTATTCATCAATATAAATGCCATTCTAAATAAAGACTGTACTCATCAATGTAAATGCAATGATAAAGACTGTACTCGTCAATATAAATGCCATGATAAATGATAAAGTTTGTATCTGATATGCATTTAAATTCCTTTTGTATGGCACCAAACACTGCAACATAAAGGGAGAAAACAGAAAACTCATTTGTAAAACCCAACTAATTAAATAGGCTAAGTGTATAAATACACATATCATCAGTGCAGTAACTTCACACTAAGCTCAACATGTCCCATAATATTAAGTTACAGTATTAATACTCTGCATGTACAGCACATTCTGTCCCATAATATTAAGTTACAGTATTAGTACCCTGCATGTAGAGTGCTTTCTGTCCCATAATAATGTACAGCACTTTCTGTCCCATAATAATGTACAGTACCTTCTGTCCCATAATATTAAGTTACAGTATTAGTACCCTGCATGCACAGCATTTTATGTACCATAATATAAAGTTGCAGTAATAATACCCTGCATGTACAGCGCTTTCGGTCCCATAATATCAAGTTTGTTATTAATACCCTGCATGTACAGCACTATTTGTTCAATAATGTCAAGTTACAATATTAACACCCTGCATGTACAGCGCTTTCCATCCCATAATATCAAGTTACAGTATTAATACCCTGCATGTACAGCACTTTCTTTCCCATAATAATGTACAGCACTTTCTGTCCCATAATATCAAGTTACAGTATTAATGCCCTGCATGTACAGTACTTTCTGTCCCATAATAATGTACAGTACTTTCTGTCCCATAATATCAAGTTACAGTATCAATACCATGCATGTACAGTACTTTCTGTCCAATAATATCAAGTGTATTATTAATACCCTGCATGTACAGCACTTTCTGTCACATAATATCAAGTTACAATATTATTACTCTACATGTACAGCACTTTCTGTCCCATAATATCATGTTACAATATTAATACCCTGCATGTACAGTACTTTCTGTCCAATAATATGAAGTGTATTGTTAATACCCTGCATGTACAGCACTTTCTGTCACATAATATTAAGTTACAATATTAATACCCTGCATGTACAGTACTTTCTGTCCCATAATATCATGTTACAATATTAATACCCTGCATGTACAGTACTTTCTGTCACATAATATTAAGTTACAATATTATTACCCTACATGTACAGCACTTTCTGTCCCATAATATCATGTTACAATATTAATACCCTGCATGTACAGTACTTTCTGTCCAATAATATCAAGGGTATTATTAATACCCTGCATGTACAGCACTTTCTGTCACATAATATCAAGTTACAATATTATTACCCTACATGTACAGCACTTTCTGTCCCATAATATCATGTTACAATATTAATACCCTACATGTACAGCACTTTTTGTCCCATAATATCAAGTTGCAGTATTAATACCTTACATGTACATCACTTCTTCACTATGAGACACCCAATTATAATATAGTTACTGGTGACGTTGACTACATTGCAGGAGTACTCCAACATGTAGTTCAATACAAGACAGTCTCAGTGACCAAGTGGTCTAAAGAACAACAAGAAGAAAGTCTTAGTATAAGGTGGGATATTACAATGCTCACATGGACAGTATTATAATGAGATCATACTGTAACAAACATGTACTTCTTTAAAAGGCTTGCTGCTCGGGTGATCTAATGGTTACGTCATCCACCTTAGATGTTGGGGGTTGCGGGTTCGAACCCCGGCAGAGCCATACCAAATACTTAAAAAAAGGTCATACTAGCAGCTGCCTTGTTTAGTTCTCAGCAGGAAGAGGTTAGAGTTGGGAGTGTTTGGCCTGCTGCCAGGATAAAGCGACTGGGTGGGATATGATTCTACACAACTGTGGCATGAAGCCCCAATGCTAGAAATCACCGAAAAACTGTCATACTATCGGCATAGTAGATATATGACTGAAATTGTTTTAAAGCTATGTTAAAATCTAAAAACACACATTATAAGACACACACACACATACTATCTTTCTTTCTTTATTTACAAAGCAGTCTTGCTCATTGCAAGTAGAATACAGATAAGATGATCTCATTGTAATAGATTAACAGATTTCGTTACCTTTTTATCTGCTAAGATCTAACCCATGTGAATTAAGTCCATGACAATCATTTTTGTTTGACAGATTATCATACTGTTATAAAGGATTTAACGCAATGCATAATTAGAAGAGGGATCATACTTACCGTCTGGGTACACCGGTAAGTCTAAATAAATTTATTAATTAATCGCGTGCAGTCTGATCAATAGCAGCTACAAGGTGCGTATGATCCAGATAGTGTAAATGCATAATACGGTTGGTCTCTGCCCCAAAGTCAAAAAAAAAAAAGTGTGAAAACATCTTGTTGGTCTAGATTGTTACAATACTTCTCGCTTCATGCTTCCGTGAAAGAAATTGCCCTCTTTCTGTTGCATCTCTTTCGCTCTGCTTCCCACATGATAAGATAAGGTACCTATTCGCCAGCCCCCATGTTTCAGCACCCATACGCACACGGTCACCTCACATCACAAATCACAAAAAATGTTTTGACAGCCGTACATAATCAGCATTATTATGTGCACGGGCCTACGGAGAATTAATCTTGATAGATAATACTTGGGAGTCATTTTGCTTTCGATCCCGCGAACCCAAATGCTACAATAATGCACCTATTCGCCAGCCCCCACGTTCCAGCACCCATATTAACACGGCCACCTCACATCACACAAAATTATGTCTTGACAGCCTTACATATATATACTAGAAGAACTACTTAGTTAATCAGATATATCGTCTCAAGAAACATTGGCACTGGCAAGGTTAGGTTATTATTATTGTGTTTAAATAAGAATAATCAGCATTATTCTGTGCACGGGCCTAAGGAGAATTACTCTTGATAGATAATATTTCGGGTTAATTTTGGTTTCGATCCCGGGACCCCACATGCTAAGATAAGGCACCTATTCGCCAGCCTCTACGTTCCAGCACCCATACTAGCACGTCCACCTCACATCACAAAAGATGATGTATTGACAGCGGTTCATATAAGCACTAGAACGTGCAGACTCTCTTAGATATATCGTCTCAAGAAACATTGGCACTGGCAAGGTTAGGTTATTATTATTGTGTTTAAATTATAATAATTAGCATTATTCTGTTCACGGTCCTAAGGAGATATGTTCTTTATGGATAATATTTCGGGGGTCATTTTGGTGTCAATCCCAGGACCCCAAATGCTAAGATTAGGCACCTATTCGCCAGCCTCTACGTTCCAGCAACCATACTAACACGGCCACCTCACATCACAAAATATTATGTTTTGATAGCCATACATATATGCACTTGAACGTGCAGACCCTCTTAGTAAATTAGATATATCGTCTCAAGAAACATTGGCACTGGCGACCTTAGGTTATTATTATTGGGTTTAAATTAGAATAATCGCATTATTCTGTACACGGGCCAAAGGATAATTACTCTTGATAGATAATATTGGGGGGGGGGGGCATTTTGGTTTCGATCCCGGGACCCCGCATGCTAAGATAAGGCACCTATTCGCGAGCCCCCACCTTCCAGCACCCATACTAACATGGCAACCTCACATCAAGCAGCAGAGAGGGTGAACCCTACAACGTTTTCAGACAAAAAATAGATTGAATCTTTAATACAAAAATAGAGCCTTCCAACGAAATCTCATATTTTAACCCCAAAAAAATAAGTCTCCATTTAACAAACGGAGACTTTACCATTTTTCAATCAATTTTGGTCACAACGTTGTTGTCGTTCACCCTCTCTGCTGCTACAGGTTAACAAAAATAATAAATGATTTCAACCGAATATTTGATCGAGTCCTTAGGACTTCACAAACAGACTAATCGCTAACACCTCCTCTTGTAGATCAATTAGATAATTGAACTGATCTGTGAGTTTGAAATTAATTCTGGTCAGCGAATCATTATGACACCGCATATAGACTGGATTAACCGGAGACTCAATTATTAAAAATCCTGGAGGGGCTATTGGTGCGAATGAGTATAGAATATATCCTTGCTGAACTTGATTTGATCGTTCGAGATTAATTTGATAGCTTCCTTCGATAACATCGCATACTAAATTGAGCGCAATCACCGATGAAATATTCACGTTGAACGGAGCGATATGTCTGCCGCCACCGTCTGGGTCATTATTATGTTTGAGGATTTTTATTTCCGGTGATGCTGTTTTTCTCCATGCATCATGAATTATTTTGAAACCAACATCGATGGCATCACTAAGTTTTTTTAGTTCTGGTACGTTATATCCTGGTAGTTTGACTGTTGGAATATTTTTGACGGGGATATTAAGGGTTGATGCAAACCTTATTCTCGATTGGGGGTTATAGTCATCTAATATATCCAGAATAATTTTTAAATTAAATGTTTCCATATCGTCGATAATTTTATTGCATGTTTCTACGACGCTGATAAATTCATCTCGGGTGAGAGAGCCGGATTTAAGGGGTATTAACAACAGTGAAAAATCATTATTCATTGCTGTGAAATTTTCAACGATTTTAAGTTTGTCAATAAAATGATGTCCCTCTGTTCTTTCCCCAACCTTCTTTTCCTCAGTATCGTGGTATCCGATACCAAAAAACTCTATAGTGATTTCGTGATCTTTATAACTTTTTATTGGATTATCAGGTTTTATTTTGTCAGTGATATAATCAGTTTTTTGTGGTTCTGGTATATCAACGGTTTTTCCCCCGGGTGGTAATTCAGGCCATCCTAGTACGGTTCTTATAGAACTCTGATATATATTTACGACGTATCCTTCTGTGCTTATTTCAATTGCGGATGATAGCGTCGGTTCATGAACTGTTATAGCGATTTTCGATTCTGTTCCAGTAATGGACTTTATTCTACGCGCGAATTCATTATTGATTTGTTCAATTTGGTAGGACCCTGTTGGTATCGAAACAACGTTACAGTCTGGAGTCCCGTCGTCTTTATTCTTATTCGCGAACACCAAGGAATTATTCGGTTGTTGACCACCAAATGATTTTGATCTGATATTAGGCCAACTGTGATACACTCGTAGTTTTGCTAGCGCTATCTCCTTCACGGGGACTGGGCTAGGGAAATTCACATTAAACTCGGGTTTCGTTGATGTTATTGATATCATGCTTGTTTGTACTGGGTTCGTGTTCTCCACTATTCGTTGAAGTAATTCTATCGCTGTTGTCATCGTTGCTATACTGTTGTTGTCGCTCTAATTTTGATATCGCGGAATCAAAAATACTGACCATCACTGAGAACTCACTATCCGATATCGTTGAGGTTATTGAGATTATGCTGGTTTTCGGGTTTGTGTTTTCTAATTCCATCGGTGTTGTCATCGTTGCTATACTGTTGTTGTCGCTCTAATTTCGATATCGCGGAATCAAAAATACTGAGCATCGCAGAGAACTCACTATCTGATATAATTGTATTATCGAGTGACGACGATATCATCGAGGATAATTGCGAGTACGTGGTTGATACAACATTAAAATGAATTAAGTAATCTTGCAGTTTACTCTGGCTGCATGATGATATCTTTTTTATTATCCGGGTTGATATACCCGCGATTGTAGCCGCCGCAGAAATGCAAATTGGAACTACGACCGGGGCAATCATTGTAACCGATGCAAGTATTATTCCGGCGCCAGCGAGAACGCTTGACACCGAGTACATAGTAATATCAATTGCGGTGATTCTTCGTCGGTATTTTTTTATTTTTATTTGATACTCCTCGGCGAGGGTTTTGAGTCTAGTTTGAAATTCTCTGACCTGATAATAGCGACATTGTGTTGATGAAATCATTTTTATTTTAAAAACGCTAGCGTTTTCAATTGTGAAATTCTTCGGATTTTCCTTTCAATTTAGTTATTTACTTAAATCCGCTACGAATTCCACATACCACGTTGTTGAAACCCTAACCAAATTTTTATCAGTAGATGTTATTGTGAACTTTTCAGTTGTATCCTTGTCGATGATCGTTGAAATTGTATTATTGACCCCGGATGAACTCGACGATGAAATATTAAATTGAGTCGTTGTCACTAGTTTTAATCGATAAATACCTTTAACGGTTGCAGTGATATCTAATTTGTTGTTTGTAGGTGTCCACGCAAATGATCCGTGTTGGATCGTGTATACTACGTTGTTGGTTTTCTCATGAGGAATTTTTGTTTTTTCAATAATTGTTATCATCCTCGTTGCATCCCCCTTGATGGCTTCGATGAAGGTTTTCGTCTCATCGATGGATTTTTTAATATCAGGGAGTTTTATTTCAATTTTATCCAACGGGGTTCCAATAAATTTATCAATGATATTTCTACGAAATGATGTAAACTGTTTTCCGTGTTCTTCAATTTTAGATTGAAGTGTTGTTAGTTCCAACAGAGAATTTTCCAACTCATTGTTGAAAGTTTCTATTCTATCTGTAATAGTCGAAACGAGTACACCCGGTTTGAGTTTACCCTGATCGGAAAATAACACGATAGTATTCTCGATTGCGTTTCGTTGTTTAACTAAAATATCATCCAACAACACATCACTAGTTTTCAATTTACCCCGTTTTGTCTTGAAATACAACTATTTCCCCGGGGTCAACACTTGTTAAGTTCAACGTCTCAGCGATTTCATCTTCAATTATTTTTTTTATATCCTTGATAGAATCAAGGGTTGCAGTGCCATCGAGTTTGGGTTTCAGAGGTCTTCCCCAAATATCAATCATTGTTATTGTAAAACTCTTTCTCTCTCTAAAATCTTTGATTTCCAGCGATTACTAGAGTATTCATTTACGACAATATGAGGTGGTTTTCCCCTTGGGTTACCCAAGGAGTTAGAAATAGCGTCAAGGACATTTAATACTTCGCTGCCACATATTGGTGGGTCATTCATTTGTTGTGTTGGTAGCGTAGAATACCAAGTCTTCATTGGAAAAGTTTTTATATAACGCATAAACTCTTTTGGCGGAGCTAACCCATATGAATCAAAATAGACAATCCCACGTGGATCAATAGCGTATGCAACCCAGTGAGTTCCGGGTCCGGTGCTGTTATCTAAATTATTGATTTTGGTTTCAACGCTGTTTGGTTGATGTGGTAATTGATCTTTCATAAAGACACATCTGAAATTTGTAATCGCCAGTCTTTTAGCAGCATCGAGTAAATCAAAATTGGACATTGGAGTCAAAGACTCTTCAATCAAAGACTCTCCAACTAATAAACCGGTCCTAATCTCAGGCCTTTTCCGCTGTACCATGAATACGGGGTTCCTGGTAGTCTCAGGCCTTTTCCGCTGTACCATGAATACGGGGTTCCTGATAGTCTTAGACCCTTTCCTTTTTTTTATATCCTTTCCCAGTTGCCTTCTCAAGTGCCATTCCTGCTGCAGTACCAACGGCTCCTAACGCTGCCGCTTTAGCCACCGCTGGGGCTGCTGCCGCAATCAATGCTGGAGTCGCAGCTAATAATGGAAATATACCACCTGTTTTCATCATATTTTTGATAGCAGCCGCAGAAAGAGTAATCTGAACGCCCTTTTTTGCTACTAGTGCATCATTGAAATGTTTTATTTGACGAGTTGTCAGCGATAATTTATTTGCAACACCAGTCATTTGATTAGGTTTCAGCGTGATTGTGGTTCCACATTGCTTAGCTGATTTGGATTGCAATTTTTTTAATTGACCAGGTGTCAACGACACATTGATATTACTATACGACATTATACAATAACAGATTGATCTAATGGAAAAATCCGAAGGATTTTCAATTACATGTTTTCTACTGGCGCATCTACCACTCTCATTCTTCCTCCAACACCTTCGAGTAGCATTGATTTGTCGCTGAGAATGACAGCAACCGCTCTATAATTAGCAACAGGCATAGTCATATTAGCTCTAAAATGTATATCAACGACGGATTGTCTTGCTAAATCAAGATTTTCCAGCGAAAAATAATAGATCGGATACAGATTCTTAAAATCCAACTGTGATATTTGTAGACCAGTATCAACATTTTGATCACATGCCATAAACGACAATAATCAATGATACACGCGAGCAATATGATTTTGACCGTAATCAAGTTGTACATCTTCAGATGGTTCCTGCTGGCCGTTTATTCTCAGTGAGACGTCTTTAACACCTAATTGATCACATATCATATGGCTGAAACGTTGATCGCCAACTCGTGTGTTATCCTGTAACGCAATAAATATATGACGTGGCGCAGCAACACCTTGTTTTGATGCTAGGTTCCACGTAAATAACCCGTTGATATTTGATTGTTTAACATCTGTACTTACCTTTAGCCAACTTAGTAATGATTTTCCTCCTTGGTCCATAAATGATAGTAATCGTTCTTCTGCGGTGATTGATGGAGTCAACACTGGCATCCACAATGATATTTTTGTTAAAATAACTTTATCAGCATCAGCATCTGGATTTGAAGCATCTGCTGGAATCCTCCAAATTGCGTCATTATCATCACTCTTTCGCACCAGTGCTACTGTATGCTTCGCTCCATAAATAACTTTTCGTACATTTCTACCGAATCCAAATATGTGATGCAGTGGAATCGCGCATGAAAATGATTTACGCCGCCCCTCCAACTTTAAAATACGTGTCGCAGCTCCTAGATTGAAATTAGGATCATTGTTTATAATCATATCCTCGATACCGGCAGGAGCAGGGTTAGCAGCACAATCATTTGGTCGTCTTACAACAAATTGATTTCCTCCAGCGGCATTTTTAACATCTTTTGCAAACATCATAGAAGGTCCTGCTGATCTTCTATAATCATCAGAATATCTTGCTAGCCCGATTATTGTTGTAGCCACATCAACATCACGGTCTATCGACTCAATTTCTTTTCCATCAATAAGATATCTAGCACTCTCAAATAGCGCCATGATACCATTATTGACAAACCCGACTTGAGTACCAACTGGATACGGTGCTGGTACAGCAAGAGTATCAGCAGCTGTTACAAGTTCTCCTTCTACTTCAATAAACGCTTCAGCGGGTAGAAAGTATTTACTAGTATCATGGACTTGAAGTTCAATTCGCGATCGACTATTTGAGTCTATTGCATGATAGGCGTAATATTGATAATCGCGTACAGAATCATCCTTGCCAACTGGGGCGTCTATATCAAACGCTGGATCAGGTGACTTTTTGAACATTTTATTCTATTTATCAGAGTTTAAATCGTGAAATCGTAAACGATTTTCATCGTAGGATTTCATCGTCGTAGTTTTTAAAGCCACTTCCTGCTATCATATTTGCAATATTGCTTTGGTCAGGGGTTATCAACGACGCTAGTTTTTCATCTACTGCATTATTTATAATTTTACTAACACTTGCAGGCATTTCCGCTGTAGACGGTAACGGTTTTGAAAATCCTTTGGATTTTCTCCGTGATTTCACTAGCGCTGTTAATTTATTCTTCGCGGACAAAAATGCTTTTCCGGCAAGATCTCCAACAGCACTAATACCCTTATCACGAATAACATCAATTGCTTTCATTGATAATTGTTTAGCTAACGGCATCACTTTTGGAGCCATTCTTGCAAATAACCCCGCAATGGTATTACCCAAACCATCTCCGTAGTATGCTCTATAAACTGGACACCGTGAATTAATTACATAGACGGGGGTTGGTTTGTCATGGTTGTAGTGTATGATCATTATTTGAAATTGTAACAATTTTTCAATTGTAAAACAATTTTTCAATTAATCACTATGATACCCACTTTCCACTAACTCGCCAATGAAATTTCGATATGTTTTGATATCCATGATACCGCCTTGAAATAACCGCCTGCAGATATCAGCTGCTTCATTAATTATTTCCGGTGAGTTATTTCCGGCTCGTTTCCCTCCGATGAGAACTTCTAACCGTGATATATCACTGAGAATGTTACCAGGACAAGTAACGCTAGTGTTTTCAACTATTCCGCTACCTGAATATTCATCTTCAGTTGAATCCTCTACAACTGAATACATTTTATCTACTCTACTCAATACTTTGTCTTTAAAACTCTCAAAATCATTGCGGATACTGCCTGTGATTCTAAATCTATCATGGTTTGCCAGGTATACTTTTTTTTATCCGATTCTCGTCGTTTTTTATATACTCTTTATACCCTTTGTTTACAACTCTTTCTCTTTGATCGAGTGAAAAATTCTGCACGGTAAAGTTAATTAAATCATTGTCATCTTTAAAATTTTTAATTATGCTGTATGCATAGTATGTAAATATATTTTGCGGTGAATATCTTTTTTCTATAGTAATGTCTTCTTCCTCTTCTTCTGGTTTTCTTGCAGTAGCACCAAGTTCTTCTAGTACTCGCTCTTTTTTTTGTTGTTGCCGTGAAGTAGTTACTATATCTACTGGAAGTGTTTCTAAAGACTTTTTTGTTTGTTTAGTTCTTTTTGCTATTTTTTCTAACACAGAGAGAAAAGTCTCTTCTTGTTTTTTTCCTTGTTCAGAGATTGTTGACACTATCTGTTTCGTTGTTGTAGTTATTGGTTTAAACAATTCTTCAGATCCCGCAGCAAAATCAGTTTGTAAACTCTGTCGTTGTTGCAGTTTATTTCTTACAGAGTCGCGAATTGGTATAAATTTCCTAATTGCATCCAGTCGTTCACGAGCCAATCTAGTTGTTAATGCTTCATTGACCATTATTTGAAATCAGAAACAATTTTTCAATTGTAAAACAATTTTCCCGAACCTGACTTAACCGACAAAAACATTTGACATGTCGGATGATTTTTAACACCATCGTGGGAGTATTTCATTGATGGCGCAAGTGCCAACGCCATTGAAATATTTTCTTTTTTTATTCAGTGTGTGAAATATTTTTATTTTTATTCACTGATTTTGCCTGTTTTTGACTGATTTGGCCTGTTTTTTTGACTGATTTGCCAATTTTTCACTGTTTTTTTTTTATACCATTTTGATCAGTCTTCGTCGGGTAAAGTAGTCGATTTTGCATGGGATTCCCCATAGGAAAAAGCTGTTAGGATTCATTTTGATGGGTTTTTTTAGTCATTTTTCATCAATTTTTGCCTGTTTTCATTGATTTTTGGTCATTTTTCCTTGATTTTCGATAAAAAAAACCTCGTCGGGTAAAGTAGTCGATTTTGCATGGGATTTCCTATAGGAAAAAGCTGTTAGGATTTGATTTTAATTTTACGCAGTGTGAAATATTTTTATTTTTTATTCAGTGTGAAATATTTTTATTTTTTATTCAGTGTGAAATATTTTCACTGATTTCCCTTGAGGGTCGAAAAAAATCTCTTTGAGGGTCAATCAATCAAAAAACGACAAAATCTGTTTGAGGGTCGGTCACGGTCAAAATCGTTCATTTTCTTGAATTAACGCTCGTAGGTTTCTAACTTTAGAATTGATATCCTTTTTCAATTCGTATTCGTTACCTAATTCTTTTCGTATTCCCTCTACGATAGTATATAACGGTACAAAGACACTTACGTCACTGGAAAATGTAAGAGAGTCTCGAATAGAATTCTGAATTTTTTTGATGAGCGCGTATTTCTTTCGCAGCATATATTTATTGTTGTTAACTCCGTATTCTATATCCTGAAAATCTGACATGATTTGATGAGGATTTAACCCATCTGATAGTTTGATATCCCGACTTTTCAATTTTGAAATTTCATCAATAATGCTATTCATATTTTCAGAATTCATATTCTATGGTGATTACATATTTCTAAATGAAAAATATGATGCATCAGACATAACTGAATTGAACTTTTTGTCCGATCTTTTTTGAAATCGCAGTCTTGGAGCAGCAGAGAGGGTGAATCAGACAACTTTTTTTTTGTTTTTTTTTTATTATACCCTTAAAACGGTACGAATAGACCCTTCTCGCGAAAAAATAAGTGTCCGACCCTTATGATTGTTCGCGTTTTCGTTGATGAATCATAAAATGTCGCAATGATGTTGTCACTCACCCTCTCTGCTGCTGGAACTTTCAGTTCTGGGTTAACCGAATATTTGATCTAGTCCTTACTACGACGAAAATCCCCTTAGGATGAAAGTCTTTACGACGAAAATCCTTTGAGGATGAAAGTCTTTACGACTTTACAAACAGACTAATTTGTAAAACCTCCTCTTGTAAATCAATCAGATTATTAGACTGGTCAGTGAGTTTGAAATTAATTCTGGTTAATGAATTATTATGACATCGCATATAGACTGGATTCACCGGGGACTCAATTATTAAAAACCCTGGAGGAGCTATTGGTGCAAATGAATACAAAATATACCCCTGCTGAGCTTGATTTGATCGTTCTAGATTAATTTGATAGCTTCCTTCGATCACATCACATACTAAATTGAGCGCAATCACCGATGAAATATTCACATTGAACGGAGCGATATGCCTGCCACCACCGTCTGGGTCATTATTGTGTTTGAGGATTTTTATTTCCGGTGATGCTGTTTTTTTCCACGTATCATGAATTATTTTGAAACCAACATCGATGGCATCATTGAGAAGTTTTTTTAGTTCCGGTACGTTATATCCTGGTAGTTTGACTGTGGGAATATCTTTGACGGGGATGCTCTTGCCTTCTGCAAAAAATGTTCTTGTTTCAGGATAACTGTCATCCAATACCTCTTGAATAATTTTTGAATGAAATGTTTCCATATCGTCGATAATTTTATTGCATGTTTCTACGACGCTGATAAATTCATCTCGGGTGAGAGAGCCGGATTTAAGAGATATTAACAACAGTGAAAAATCATTATTCATTGCTGTGAAATTTTCAGCGATTTTAAGTTCGATAGTAATAAGAAATTTCCTTTTTCTTTTTATATCGTCAAAGGGAGTAAAAAAATCTCTATTATTCGTGTGATCTTTATAACTCTTTACTGGATTATCAGGTTTTATTCTGTCGGTGATATAATCAGTTTTTTGTGGTTCTGGTAAATCAATGGTTTTTCCCCCTGGTGGTAATTCAGGCCATCCTAGTACGGTTCTTATTGAGCTTTGATAGATATCTACGACATATCCTTCTGTGCTTATTTCAATGGCAGATGATAGTGTTGGTTCATGAACTGTTATAGCTATTTTTGACTCTACTCCAGTAATCGATTTTATTCTACGCGCGAATTCATCATTGATTTGTTCAATTTGGTATGATCCGGTTGGTATGGAAACAACATTCCAGTCTGGGGTTCCGTCGGGTTTATTCTTATTTGCAAATACCAGGGAATTATTCGGTTGTTGAGCACCAAATGATTTTGATCTGATATTAGGCCAACTGTGGTATACTCGTAATTTTGCTAGCGCTATCTCCTTCACTGGGACCGGAGAGGGGAAATTCACACTGAATTCTGGATTCGTTGAGGTTATTGAGATCATGCTTGTTTGTACTGGGTTTGTGTTCTCCACTATTTGTTGAAGTAATTCCATCTGTGTTGTCATTGTTATTATACTCATGTTTTTGTATTTCTAATTTTGACATCGCAGAATCATATATATCTACCATCGCTGAAAACTCACTCTCTGATATAATTGTATCATCGAGCGATGACGATATCAATGAGGATAATTGCGAGTATGCAGTGGACACAACATGAAATTGAATTATGTAGTCTTGTAGTTTCCGTTGGCTGCATGATGATATTTTTTTTGTGATTATTGAAATAATTCCAGCGATTGTTGTTGCCGCAGAAATTCAAATTGGAACAGCTATCGGGGCCATCATTGTCACTGAAGACAGTATAATACCAGCTCCGGTGATTACACCACTCACTGAATACACAGTAACATCAATTGCGGTAATTCTCCTGCGATATTTTTTAATTTTCATTGCATACTCCTCATACAGGGTTTTGAGTCTAGTTTGATATTCTCTGACCTGATCATAGCGATATTGCGATGATGAAATCATTTTTTATTTTAACAACGCTAGCGTTTTCAATTACGATTTACTTAAATCCGCTACGAATTCCACATACCAGGTTGCTGAAACCCTAATCAAATTTTTATCAGTATATGTTATAGTGAACTTTTCAGTTGTATCCTTGTCGATGATCGTTGAAATCGTATTATTGACCCCGGATGAACTCGACGATGATATATTAAATTGAGTCAATGGTGTTACTAGTGTTAATCGATAAATACCCTTGACGGTTGCAGTGATATCTAATTTGTTGTTTGTAGGTGTCCACGCAAATGATCCGTGTTGGATTGTATATACCACGTTGTTGGTTTTCTCATGAGGAATTTTTGTTTTTTCAATGATTGTTATCATCCTCGAAAAATCACCTTCGACGGCTTCGATGAAAGTTTTCGTCTCATCGATGGATTTTTTAATATCAGGGAGTTTTATTTCAATTTTATCTAACGGGGTTCCAATAAATTTATCAATGATATTTCTACGAAATGCGGTAAACTGTTTTCCGTTTTCTTCAATTCTAGATTCAAGTGTTGTTAGTACAACCACAGAATTGTTTAACTCATCGTTGAGAATTTTTAATCGATCTGTAATCGTCGAAACGAGTACACCCGGTTTGAGTTTACCCTGATCGGAAAATAGCGCAACGGTGTTCTCGATTGCGTTTTGTTGTTTAACTAAAATATCATCCAGAGAAATATTACTGGTTTTCAATTTACCCTGATCGGAAAATAGCGCAACGGTGTTCTCGATTGCGTTTTGTTGTTTAACTAAAATATCATCCAGAGAAATATTACTGGATTTCAATTTACCCTGTTTGTCCTGAAATACAACTATTTCATTGGGTTCAACACTTTCTAAATTCAACGTCTCAGCTATTTCATCTTTAATTTTTTTTGTTATATCCTTGATAGAATCAGGGGTTGCAGTGCCATCGGGTTTGGGTTTCAAAGATCTCCCCCAAATATCAATCATGTTATTGTAAATCTCTTTCTCTCTCTAAAAAGCGATTGCTGGTGTAGTCATTTACGACAATATGAGGTGGTTTTCTAGATGCTGAAATAGCGTCAAGGACATTTAATACTTCACTGCCGCATATTGGTGGGTCATTGATTTGTTGTGTTGGTAGCGTAGAATACCAAGTCTTCATTGGAAATTGTTTTATATAACGCATAAACTCTTTTGGTGGGGCTAATCCATATGAATCAAAATAGACAATCCCACGTGGATCAATAGCGTAAGCAACCCAGTGAGTTCCAGGTCCGGCGCTGTTATCGAGATTAATAATACCTGTTTCAGTTTTGTTTGGTTGATGTGGTAATTGATCTTTCATAAAAACACCTCTGAAATTTTTAATCACTAGTTTTTTAGCCGCATCCATTAAATCAAAATTGGACATGGGAACCATCGAAGATTTGGGAACCATAGGTTCCTCAATTAATAAACCGTTCCTGGTAGTCTCAGGCCTGATCCGTGAACGGATCTCCCGCTGTACCATGAATACGGGGTTCCTGGTAGTCTTAGACCTTTTCCGCTGTACCATGAATACGGGGTTCCTGGTAGTCTTAGACCCAATCCGTGAACGGATCGTCTCTTTTTTTTATATCCCTTCCCAGTTGCCTTCTTTAGTGCCATTCCTGCTGCAGTACCAACGGCTCCTAACGCCGCTGCTTTAGCCACTGCTGGGGCTACTGCTGCAATCAATGCTGGTATTGCAGCTAACAATGGAAATATACCGCCTGTTTTAATCATATTTTTGATAGCAGCCGCAGAAAGAGTAATCTGGACACCTTTTTTGGCTGCAAGTGCATCATTGAAATGTTTTATTTGACGAGTTGTCAGCGATAATTTATTTGCACCACCAGTCATTTGATTAGGTTTCAACGTGATTGTGGTTCCACATTTTTTAGCCGATTCTGATTGCAATTTTTTGATTTGACCAGGAGTTAACGTAACACTAATAACACTATATGACATTATACATAATAGATTGATTCTAAATCGTAAAACGATTCAATGGAAAAATCCTTCGGATTTTCAATTACATGTTTTCCACTGGGGCATCTACCACTCTCATTCGTCCACCAACACCTTAAAGTAACATTGATTTATCACTGAGAATGACAGCAACCGCTCTATAATTCGGGATAAGGATAGGATGTACCCCAGCAGCTGGTGCACCAGTCGGACGGGTTACACGGGCTCTAAAGTGTATATCAACGACAGATTGTCTCATCAAATCAAGATGTTCCAATGAAAAGTAATAAATCGGATAGAGGCTTTTAAAATCCAATTGTGATATTTGCAAACCGGTATCCACATTTTGATCACGTGCCATAAATGACAACAGGTTATGATAGACACGTGCAATATGATTCTGACCGTAATCAAGTTGTATATCCTCGGATGGTTCCTGCTGTCCGTTTATTCTCAGCGAGACTTCATTAAGACCTAACTGATCAAATATCATATGACTTCGTTCTTGATTACCAACTCGCGCAGCATTCTGTAACGCAATAAATATATGACGTGGAGCTGAAACCCCTTGTTTTGATGCCAGGTGCCATGTGAATGTACCATCAACATTACCCAGTTTAATATCCGTAGTCACTGATAACCAACTCAACAATGATTTTCCCCCCTGATCCATAAATGATAGTAGTCGCTGTTCGTCTGTGATTGATGGAGTTAACACTGGCATCCATAATGATAGTTTTGTTAAAATAACTTTACCGTCAGCAACCCCAGCATTACGCCAGATTGCATCATCATCAGTACCCCTTCGTACAAGTGCTACTGTATGCTTCGCTCCATAAATAACTTTTAGGACGTTTCTACAGAATCCGAAAATATGATGCAGTGGAATCGCACATGAAAATCGTCGACGCTGCCCATGCAACGTTGCTACGCGTGTTGCAAATCCTAAATTGAGATTACCATTAACGCCTCCGAGAATATCAAACGCAGCTCCGGGTCTAGTTCGACGTTCTGGATTAGCTGCTTCTTGTTGATTGCCTTCTGCAGTACCCTGTGCTGTTAACACTTTAATGAATTGAAGGTGATCAGCGTTATCAGAGGTATCCTTTGCAAACATCATAGATGGACCCGCTGATCTTGAATAATCATCAGAATATCTCGCTAACCCTATGATTGTTGTGGCCATATCAACTTCACGGTCAATGGATTCAATTTCTTTTCCATCAATGAGATATCTAGTGCTTTCAAATAACGCCATGATGCCGTTATTAACAAAACCAACTCGGACATTTGCGTTATTGTCATATGGTGGATCATTATGTGCAGCATCATTTGTTACAAGTTCTCCTTCTACTTCAATAAATGCCTCACACGGTAGAAAATATTTACTGGTATCATGAACTTGAAGTTCAATTCGCGATCGGAGATCTGGTTGTACTGCGTGATAAGAATAAAATTGAAAATCGCGTACAGAATCATTCTTGCCAACTGGGGCATCCATATCAAATGCTGGATCATGTGACCTTTTGAACATTTTATTCTATTTATCAGAGTCTAAATCGTGATTTTCATCGTGAAAAACGCTAGCGTGAAAATCCATAGGATTTCATCGACGTGGTTTTTTAAAGCCACTTCCCGCTATCATGTTTGCAATATTGCTTTGGTCCCCTTGATTTACCATCGACGCTAGTTTTTCATCTACTGCGTTATTTATTATTTTACTAACACTTGCAGGCATTTCTGCTGTAGACGGTAACGGTTTCTTTTTTCGCCTCACTAATGATGTTATTTTATTCTTCGCAGTTGAAAACGCTTTCCCGGCAAGATCTCCAACAGCACCAATACCCTTATCACGAATAACATCAATGGCTTTCATTGATAATTGTTTAGCTAACGGCATCACTTTTGGGGCCATTCTTGAAAAAAATCCTAAAATGGTATTGCCGAGGCCATCTCCATAGTATGCTTTATAAACTGGAAACCGTGAATTAACTACATAGACGAGGGTTGGTTTATCATGATTGTAATGGATGATCATTATTATAAAAACAATAGTGTTTTCAATTGTTATTTAATCACTATGATACCCATTTGCTAACTCGTCAATGAAATCTCGATATGTTTTGATATCCATGATACCGCCGGCAAATAACCGTCTACAGATATCAGCTGCTTCATTAATTATTTCTGGAGAGTTATTTCCAGCTCGGAATCCTCCTACAAGAACATCTAATCGTGATATATCATTGATAACACTATCAGGACAAGTGTTTCCAATTCTTGGATTTTGCAGTCCACTTCCGCTATAACCAGCTGCTTCATCTAGTTTTTCTAAATTCGTTTCTTGTAAATAATCATCATCATCATCATCATCAGGTGGTAGTTGTTGTTTTTTAGGAGAGAAAGATATTTTCTTTGCAGGCTGCTGTCGCCGCTTTTGCAATTTTGGTTGTTTAAACTCTTCGTATTGATTATACACTAGACTCACCGCATCGATATATTCGATGTATGATGCACTATCTGTCCTAATTTGACTTTTTTTAGTTTTGATTTTATAAAATATATCAGCCCAATGAGCGAAATTCTTAACAAACTTATGATGTTCTGGTTTCAACCATTTTTTTCTGTTTTCATAAGACGTAACAACAAGCGCAGGAATTTCTGCTGGATCAGTCTTATCAATTTCTGCTAACCCTTCCTCGTTAAATCTCACGCGTAAATCATCTACTGTTCTTTTTGATTCTATTTGTTTTGTTTGTTCAGTTTTCGCTGCTAGTTTTTCAAGCTCACCAATAACAGATTTCCCCGTCTCGGGACCATCTCCCAGTAAAGCACGCTCTACCCCCTTCGTTGCTGTGGTTACTAGTTTAAACAATTCTTCAGACCCCAGAGCAAAATCAGTTTGTAAACTCTGTCGTTGTTGCAGTTTATTTCTTACAGAGTCACGAATTGGTATAAATTTCTTAATTGCATCCAGTCGTTCACGAGCCAATCGGGTTGTTAATGCTTCATTGACCATTATTTGAAATCAGAAACCATTTTTCAATTGTAAAACAATTTTTCCCATCGATGATCCCATCCTTAACGGTCCAATTTTTTATTGCTGTGAAATATTTTTATTTTTTATCCATTGATTTTGCCTGTTTTGGTGCCATTTTGGTGGTTTTCAGTTGAAAATCTCAAAGAGATTTTACAGTCAAGTAGTCGATTTTACATGGGATTTTCCATAAGGAAAAGCTGTTAAAACTCATTTTTTATGTTTTTTAGCCATTTTTCATCAATTTTTGCCTGTTTTCAGTGATGTTTGGTCATTTTTTATCGATTTTCATCAAAAAACCTCGTAGGGTCAAGTAGTCGATTTTGCATTGGATTTTCCATAGAGAAAAGTTCTTAAAAGAACTTTCAAAGCTGTTAGGATTCTATTTTATTTTCGCAGTGTGAAATATTTTCACTGATTCAATCAAAAAATGACAAAAAAAAAATGAAAATCTCAAGGAGATTTTACTGTCTGACAAAATCTTTTGAGGGTCGGTGAATCAAAATAGTTCATTTTCTTGAATTAACGCTCGTAAGTTTCTAATTTTAGAATTAACTTCCTTTTTCAATTCATATTCGTTACCCAATTCTTTTCGTATTCCTTCCACGATAGTATATAACGGAACAAACACACCTACTTCACTGGAAAATGCAAGAGAGTCTCGAATAGAATTTTGAATTTTTTTGATGAGTGCATATTTCTTTGGTAACATATACTTGTTAGTGCTAACTCCGTATTCTATATCCTGAAAATCCGACTTGATTTGATCAGGATTTAACCCATCTGACAATTTAATATTCTGATTTTTCAATTTTGCAATTTCAACTATGATGCTATTCATAATTTCAGAATTCATATATGATGATACATATTTCTAATTCATTTTTCAAAAATAAATGAGCCGTTAATATTTTTAAAATTCAGTCTGTATATATAAATATCTTTTTTAAAATTCAGTCTGCATATATAAATATCTTTTTTAAAATTCAGTCTGTATATATAAATATCTTTTTTAAAATAATTCTGTATATATAAATATCTTTTTTAAAATTCAGTCTGTAAATATAAATATCTTTTTTAAAATTCAGTCTGTATATATAAATATCTTTTTTAAAATAATTCTATATATATAAATATCTTTTTTAAAAATTTAGTCTGTATATATAAATATCTTTTTTAAAATTCAGTCTGTATATATAAATATCTTTTTTAAAATAATTCTGTATATATAAATATCTTTTTTAAAAATTCAGTCTGTATATATAAATATTTTTTTTAAAATTCAGTCTGTATATATAAATATCTTTTTTAAAATTCAGTCTGTATATATAAATATCTTTTTTAAAATTCAGTCTGTATATATAAATATCTTTTTTAAAATTCAGTCTGTATATATAAATATCTTTTTTAAAATAATTCTGTATATATAAATATCTTTTTTAAAAATTCAGTCTGTATATATAAATATCTTTTTTAAAATTCAGTCTGTATATATAAATATATTTTTAAAAATTAATTCTGTATATATAAATATAAATGCAGACAAAAATAAATATCAACCATGATGAGCGGTTATCAGTCATTTGACCCCCTTGATATAGGCCGCTGTGGTTCTATTTGCATTCATTGGGTCCCTTATTAGGCCTTTGTGTCTTTCATAGGGTTCCTTTGTTAGAGCATTTTTCTGTTTCTGTTTTATATCAGAATGTTTTTGCTCTTTGAGATATGACCCTATGACCGTTTCTTTTAGCCGATAATTCATTATGGGGTTACCCAATGTGCATCCACGAACCTTTTTTTGGCCGGTAATTCATTTTGAACACCATACGGGGCTACCCAAATGTGATGGAGAGCTAATTACATCCATGGATGTTATTTATTTAGGGCATTGTATGTGTTTACATTCAACATGCAACCCATGAAATCAAATTCATGGTTGCGTAAGTTGTAAAAAACCGACAACCCACGCTACCGTAAATTTGATAGCATGGGTTTGCATGTTATGTGAATGCACACAGAGGGGTTGCCCTCCCACCCCTCAATTAAATAGAAAAAAAAAAAAACATCCACCGTTTCACCATCAGACAATTTGTCTGCTATGGGGCACGAACATGTGAAGAATAATTGTCTGGGTTTACAAGCCAAACACGATACCGTTAGACCACTGTTCACGTCCATAAAGAATAACGTTTTTTAACATATATATGTTGTAAATATTCATATAGTATATAAGGGGACTTAATACAGCAATCCGCAAGGTGTGCTATTTTATTTTCTTGAATTACTTATTAATGGTGTTTCACAGTATTTAAATGAGACAGCATATTTGACTTAAACACTAAAACAAAGAATATAACTGTTTGAAAACATTTCTTTTCTTACAAAACAATGCCCAGCCGCTGAATCGCAATAACCCATAAAACAAGTTAACACAATGTAAGGGAGAAAGTATATAAAGGTAACTTAATACAGCAATCCACAGGGTGTTATTTTATTTTCTTAAATTACTTATTAATGGTGTTTCACGGTATTTAAATGAGACAGAATATTTGACTTAAACACTAAAAAAAAAGAAAATATTTCTTTTCTTATAAAACAATACCCAGCCGCTGAGGGAGATAACTCCCTTGGTTCATTTGTATACTAACTATTGTTTGTCTAATTCATTAATAACATCACTGGAGAATCTTTCAATGTAGTCTTGAGGGGATTTTATGATTTTGTCGCTGACTTTGTCAGTGTCAGGTTCATAATTTCTGATTGATTGTCCATTTTTTATTCGTTTGTCATAATAGCGTTTTAGTTCCCTGTATCGTTTGCCGCCACACCTAAGACATAATTGCGACCTTCCCCTAACCCCAACCCCACATCGAATACAGGGTAACGGACCAAGGCTTCCACGACGAAAGCTTTGCATATGATACCAACAGAATTCATTTCTGCATGATTTGTTACACGGTGTCACTGATCCAATCATAAGCCATTTGCAATGATTCATTATACTTAAATCTTTCATTTAAATGCTTGTTTTAATTATAGTATGGAGGAGTTCGAGAGATTATCGAAAATTAAGCCCTGGAAAAGTGTTCAATTCAATCTTGATAGAGTTTCTGATACACCAAAGAATAAAATTCTTGATAGAACCTTGATTAGTAAAATCAGAGACTGTTTTAATGAATTCAAGCATGATGGGGCAGCTCATTGTTGGTCAACATTTCGAATTGATGGTGTTGTTGACGCTACCATGAATGATGAAAAAGCAGCAGTGATAATCTCACGTCTTGGGGAAGAAAGAAATTTTTTTCGAATAAAATTCCTTATCCGTGATAATGGAAAATGGATCATTAGGGACAAATACGAGCCTATTCTTAAGGACAAAAAAACTGTCACTGTGACTCAGGATTCAAAACCAGGAATTTTGACTGGAATTGACAAACCCTACTACGAAAGATCTTATCCTGTCACAGCAGTTTTTTACGGGATATATCCGCTCAATGACAAACCTGATATTGCAAAACTAGCACCCATGAAATATTCGACAGGGCTCAATTGTGTAGCAACACGAATAATAGAACACTTCACAAATGCGTCCCGGGGAAATAAACTAACTGATCTAAGACGAAAAAAAATAACCGAGTGGGAGTTCACGGTAAAAGAGCATGGGGCAACAATTCAGGATATAACTAAATTAGAAAAATCATTAAGATTTCCAATATCGGTAAGGACAATCACCGGAGAAGTATTATACGAATCGAAATATAAATCACAGGGAGCTCCCATTGAAATTATTGATCGTAACGCACACGCGTGGTCATCTGCAGTAACAATATTTCCACGGGATAGAACCGTAAAATATCTATCCCAAACCGAAGAGTTTTTTTTCAGAGCAGAAATTATTTGATGCTATTTACCATTTGAGTAAAAACGATCCTGTGTCAGTGTGGCTATTTCATAGTACTTCAGACGAAGAATGTAGATTTGATCAGTTTGTAAGGCCCAACGGAGAATTATACCGTACTGAAGAGCTGCATAATCAAATGAAACAACTAGCTAGTGAGTTTTCTCTGGAGGAAGACAACGATCAATTATTAGCAAACTGTTTTACAGTACCATCCATTGCAGCACATTTTGCTAGGAAGAAAAACGCGTGGAAACCAACACGAAGTGAGTTTTTATCAGAGGTCAAATTGTCTTGTCTTGAATACGGCCATGGAGGATTATGGAATACAAAATACACCGCTGATACCGTTATTTCCGTTGATATGATTGCGTGTTATCCAGGAAGTTTTCTTGGGTATGGAGAATGCGAGAAATATTTCAAACGATTTGGACACCCTACACACGAAATGACCCATGTTGCTATTAATGGACCACTGCCACATTTCGATTTAACCGGATTCGCTTGTGTAGTATCATTTGAAATGGCTACAGGACTTCATCCGTGTAGTTATCTTTGGATTGGTAAACACATGTCTGAAAAACACTGGATGCCAATAGTGTTATTACGGTATATGCTTGATTGTAAGATGTTAAAATCATTAATTGTCAGTGAAGCAATTATATCCTATCGAGCACAGAAATCAGTCTGGTTACCACAACCTGATCTAGAAAAAATAATTAGCGAAGAGCGAAAACTGTTTCCAAATTTCAGTGAACAACAAATCATGGATTGGTCCCAGCAGTTATTTGAAATCAGAAACAATGAAGCAGAAGACCTTGGACGAAGAATAATCGGTAAATTTACCCAAGGTGGCAAAGATGATAATACGAGATATTCTTCATGATTGATTATAGACAATGCTGAATACGATTTTGTAATCACGGATTTAACGAATAGGGGCCTATATGTCAATCGTAAGGACGCATTTATGTCCGATGGAACCAAATTGGGTACAATTGTTACTTACACTGATGGATACAATCCGCAGTACACACATTTGAGAGCTTCTATGCTTGGTTATGCTTCTATTAATTTATTTTCAATGATCAATAGATTTCCTACCACCGCAGTTAGAGTTGCTACTGACTCATTTTACATAAATAGCAAAATGGCTGATTTTAAGGCTACTGGCAACGAGAATTGGGGGTCATGGAGAATTAAGAAGGAAATGCTTCATGATTATATTCCATCAACAGATGTTACCATTGAAAATAATTACTTAGAAAGCAATCAGTGTTCAGAATTTTCTAGTGCACCACCGATTTCTGATCAAATCTGTAGATATAAAACAGTTTATTTAAACGGCTGTGGGGGGTCAGGAAAAACAACCCGGGCAATTGAGTCATTTCGTGTTTCCAATCCAAACATGATTGTACTAACACCGACTCACAGACTTGCAAGAGAAATGATACAGAGAGAGGTAAATGCCTGCACTTATCATAGTTTCTTTAGATGGAAGGGAGATAAATGGACTCCTGAGCGCATGGGAGAGAAATTTATTCCTGAAATTATCATTTGGGATGAAATAGACACAGTGTCCGAAGATGTCTTAAAAATATTTCTTGAGTGGTTGTTATTGAAAAATACAAAAATCGTCATGTGCGGTGATCACGGCCAACCACCACCATTTGTCGGTGCATCTCCCCATGAATGGCTAAAGGGTTTTGTAGACTATTATGAAGAAATTGATACCGATCATAGATCACTTGATAATGAATTAAAAGAATTTAAGAAACTAATTAGATTACAACCGGATAAAATCCAGTGTGAAATAGCGCGTGAAATAATTTCAGAAACTCCAATGAATGAGTTTTGGGAAGCGTGGAGACCAAATGATTTAATCATTGCAAGTAGAAAAATAGTCAGGGACACACATCAGATGAAGTTATTTGAATTGCATAAACAAAAATTTGCAACACTTCCAGTGCCCCTCTGTTATAGGCCATCGGAAACACGAAAACAGAACATCGAAGTTGATATTCCAGGCCTGACAGAGTCAGGGCGTGAAAAGAAGATTCTCGTATTAAATGATATTGTGCTGGTTGATATCAATGTTGTTGAAGATGCATTGCGTGCTAATAAATCCCCATGGACGCTAGGTTATGCAGCAACAATACACTCTTCACAGGGATTGACTATATCGGATACAATTGTTTGGATGGTAGATAATCGCATAGAATGGTCGAATTTAGTCTATCTCGCAGTGTCTAGAGTACGAAAAATAAATCAACTTCGAAGAATTGTCGTTGGCGAAGCCAGTGGCGATGATGAAATCATTGGTGGCGATGATGAAATCATTGGCGATGATAATGATATTATTGATAAAAAACTCTCCGGTTACAAACAACAAGACAAAAAAAAACAACGAGAATTTGATATTGATGCTGAATTAATAATCACTTTGAAGCAACAACAAAATAATCACTGCGCAAGTTGCAATTGTATAATGCGTTGGCAGTATTCGGATAAGGATCCTCGCCAATTCACCGTTGACAGAAAAAATAACAATCTCGGTCATGTCAGAAATAATGTGATGTTGACTTGTCTTGAGTGCAATAGACGCAAGGGTGCTAGTTAAGCCCATGCGGTGGTAATTGAGTATCCTCAGGTATCACTTGTAATTGTTGTCTAGTAAAACCCCGTTGAGGGGCAGTTGAATCCAGTTTATAGATTAGAGGTCTACCCGTAGATCGTGTTATACTAGATATCTTGTGTGCAGTAACACTCCAAATAGGATCAGTAGCCCTTTTTGTGCCACCCTCAAGCTCTCCTGGTTCGTATAAGTACCTCACAATGACATTACTACCAAGAATTGGTTGGGAAACGCTAAAATCTTTTTGAATTTCCATTTCAGGTATTGACTTCTTTTTAATCGCATTGATAGGTTTCATGTTGATGGTTCTAGTAATGTCGTTATTCAGTGCAGTAATCACAGCTGGTAATCTTTTAACCCATTCACGGGATCTTTTTTCTTAGATGAATTCTTTTGCGTATTGATATCCAAATAACCGCACAGCAAGGGTTTTATTAAACCGTTCTACAATTGCCTGATCACGATGTAGCGCAGTATGTCCTCGTCTGATAGTGACTTTATGATTTTTCATTATTGATAACACTGCACCCTGAAATTCCTTGCCAGGATCAATTTGTAATAGATTTGGCCAGTGCAGAGGACTCCTTCGATAAATCCTTTCAAATGCAGAAGCCACTTCAGTGGCTGATTTTGTTTTTAACGGTTCTGCTTCTTTGTATCGACTTGCAATATCAACTACGGTTAATGCGTATTTGTAACCACGATCATGTGGCAGAAATAATAGATCAGCCTGATGAACTTCATTAGGAACTGTCACATCAAAATGCGAGAATTGAATTTGTTTAGGCGGTTGTAGATAAATTTGCCATAGTGCCTGTTTGGATAACCAATGAGCCGCAGTGGTTTTTTTTCACTTTTGCGGCGCTAGCGAGTTTATGGATTGCTGATTTACCCCTCCAGTATCCTCTTGGGGAATAATAAATAGATTCCATGTTGTTATTAATTACCAGCACCTAACATCAATTTACTTTTCATTGCCAATTTTATCAAAAAGGAAGCCAATTTTTCTTTGAAAGATTTATCAGAAATAGCATTTAACGCATGAATTAATTTTACATCTGCTAGATACCTGTGCTGCAGATTACTGCTTTTATAAGATACATCATGAAGGTGACAGGCCTTATCAATAGCGTTTATTGGTTCCTCACCGGGTCGGGGCTGATTTTGATCATTGAGTCTGATATCAAGTCTTGTTCCCGGTCCACAGTAGCTATATCCTGGAAGGTGCTTTTCTCCAGGGTATTTTGCCCATGGAGTTCCAGGGAGTTTAGTTAGCTTAGCTGCGATATCACCTTCTCGTTTTTTTTTAAAGGTTCCTTGAGTTCCTTGGGTTTAGAAACAAATCTAAATTTCTTTGTACTACATTGTACGCATTTACCAGAAAGCGCTGATCGGTTATTTTTAGTTGTAATCGTCGTCAAGTCATCTGTGCCAGTACTTTTTTTACACTTCACACAATATAGATCCATAATTTATATATAACGACATGAATATAATTGATTATTCAGCTACCCGACGACGGGAACCTATTAAACATCATGAAATGTTGCCGAATTCAATTAGAATGATTATAATCGGACCATCTGGAAGCGGAAAGACACAACTGCTACTTAATTTGATAACGAGATGGATGAAATGGAACAAATTGTATTTAATAGCCCCGAGTGTAGACGATCAGCGATGCTATGAAGTGCTAAAGGATTTTAACGAGAAAGCAAAAGAATTTCAAATTGATGAAGATTTTATTGAGTTTATTACTGATATAGAGGAAGCCCCGAGCATTGATGCTATTGATGGAAGTATTAACAATTTAGTGGTATACGATGATATCATGTTAGATAATCAAAAAAATCCTGCTAGAATATTTTCCCGAGGCAGGCATAAAAACACTGATGTGATATATGTCACTCAACGATACACTCAGATACCAAAAGTGATCAGAGATAACTGCAATGTGTTGTGTGTATTTAACGGCGTTGATACTCATACGCTACGAAATATTCATCAGACCTGGTGCAGCGGTGATATGAATCATAATCAATTTAGAAATTTCTTTAGTCACGCTCAGTCAAAACCACACGGATTTGTGACAATAAATTTAGCAGACCCTAGGACACGATATCGTATCGGACTTGATCAAATATTCGGTTAAAATCACCGTAAACCTTAGCAGCAGAGAGAGTGAGTGACAACATCATTGCGACATTTTATGATTCATCAACGAAAACGCGAACAATCATAAGGGTCGGACACTTATTTTTTCGCGAGAAGGGTCTATTCGTACCGTTTTAAGGGTATAATAAAAAATAACCAAAAAAAAAGTTGTCTGATTCACCCTCTCTGCTGCTCTTGGTTATTCCTTCTGCAACTTTTCGTACTGAGGGTCCACAAATATCGAAATGCCTACTGGCTTCATATATCGATTGAAATATTGTTTCTTCGTTAGTTATCGTATTAAAAGATTTCACAGGTCTTTTCCCAATTGATTTATAATTGCCAGTCTTTCCTCATTTGGTATTCTCACTTTGTGTGATAGCTTGGATTGGAATCTTTATGATCGATAACAAAACCATCATTGATCAATCCATGGAAACATTCATACACTATTCTGTGATTGAGATAATTTTTCCCTCCAGCGCAAAACTTCAAATACCCCACACCAATGTCAGCACCAACTGGCTTCTTCAGTCTACGGTTTCGTACAACACCATCACTGGATGCTTCATAATTTGTAATCACAGGGTGTAGTCTGAATTCTTGGTTCATTCGTATACTATACTATTGTTTGTCTAATTCATTGTTTGGTCTAAAAATGAATCTTTCGATATAGTACCGTAATGAGGAGTTCTTATGACTCTGTCGCTGACTTTGTCCGGGACAGAGTTAAGGTCAGTGTCAGAATTTTTGATTGAAAATTCATATGATTTTCCATTTTTTATTCTTTTATCATAATAACGCTTCAACTCCCTGTATCGCTTTCCACCAAAACCGATACACAATTGCGATTTTCCCCTAACCCCAACCCCACATCATATGCAGGGTAACGGACCAAGGCTTCCACGACGAAAGCTTTGCATATGATACCCACAGAATTCATTTCTGCATGATTTGTTACACGGTGTCACTGATCCAATCATGAGCCATTTGCAGTGATTCATTATACATAAATCCTTCATTTAAATGCTTGTTTTAATTATAGTATGGAGGAGTTCAAGAGATTATCAAAAATTAAGCCCTGGAAAAATGTTAAATTCAATCTCGATAATGAGTTCAAGAGATTATCGAAAATTAAACCCTGGAAAAATGTTAAATTCAATCTGGATAATGAGTTCAAGAGATTATCGAAAATTAAGCCCTAGAAAAATGTTAAATTCAATCTTGATAGAGCCTCTGCTATACCAAAACGTCTAATCGGTGATAGAACTATACTAAGTAAAATCAGGGAGTGTTTTAATGAATTCTACCGAGACGGTGCAGCATACTGTTGGTCGACATTTCGAATTATTGATGAAGATGTCAATGTACCCAACATTGATGCTACCATGAACGATGAAAGAGCAGCCGAGATAATCTCACACCTTGGCGAGCCAACCGGTTGGAAATCCAAGGGTGTAGCATCCAAAGGATTTTCATGGAAAATCAAAGATTTTCAACAAAGCAATTCCCAACAGAAGTATTTTTTCAGAATAAAATTCATTATCGAAGTCGAAGGAAAATGGATTATTAGGGATAAATTCGAACCAATCCTCAAGAATAAAAAAGCTGTCATTGTGAGTAGAGATTCCAAACCAGGAATTCTAACTGGAATTGACAAACCATACTACGAGAGATCTTATCCTGTGACAGCAATCGTTTATGGAATATACCCGTTAAATGATAAACCCGATATCGCAAAACTAGCTCCTATGAAATATTCTAGTTCACTGAATTGTGTAGCAACACGGGTAATGGAACACTTCACAAATGCATCCCGAGGAAATAAACTAACTGATCTGCGACGTAGGAAAATAACCGAATTGAAACTGACAGTGAAACAGCACGGTGCAAAGATTTCTGATATAGCTAAATTAGAAACATCATTAAGATTCCCAATAACCGTTATGACGATAACCGGAGAAGTTTTATACGAACCGAAATATAACAAAAATGGAGCGCCAATACAAATTATTGATCATAACAAACACGCGTGGACACCTGCAGTAACAATATTTCCACGAGAACGAACCGTGAGATATATCCCCGAGGAGTTCGTCGGGGATGTTTTCTATGAAGAGAAATTATTCGATGCTATTCATGCGTTGTGTAAAGATGATCCTGTGTCAGTGTGGTTACTTAGAAGTGATGAAGATCCCGAAATAGGATTTAATCAATTTGTAAGACCAAATGGTGAATTATATCGCGTTGAAGAATTAGATAACAGAATGAGAAAAATCGCTAATGATTTTTCACCGGAGAGTTCCCATGAAAAACTATTAACGGATAGTTTTACTATTCCATCAGTGGTAGCTCAGTTCGCAAGAGAAAAAAACTCATGGCGTCCAACACGAAGTGATTTTTTCGAGGACGTTAAATTGAGTTGCATCGAATTTGGTCATGGAGGACTGTGGAATACAAAATACCATCGTGGCGGTATGATTTCAATTGATATATCCGCGTGTTATCCTGGAAGTTTTCTCGGGTATGGAGAATGTAGTAACTATTTTAAACGATTTGGACACCCCACGCATGAAATGACTCGTGTTGCGATTAATGAGCCATTGCCTGATTTTGATTTAACTGGATTCGCTCGTGTGATATCATTCGAATCCGCTACAGGGTTACATCCGTGTAGTTATCTTTGGCTTGGTAGACATATATCTGAAAAGGCCTGGATGCCAATAGTGTTACTACGATATATGATTGATTGTGGTATGCTAATATCGTTGATTGTTTCCGAAGCTATTATATGCTATCGAGCTCAGAAAGAAGTTTGGCTACCACAACCCGATCTAGATCGTATAATTAGAGAACAGCGAAAACAGTTTCCAGATTTCAATGAAGAACAAATCATGAATTGGTCTAAGAAGTTATTTGAAATTAAAAAAGAACAAGCAAAGGATTTTGGACGAAGAATAATCGGTAAATTTACCCAGGGTGGAAGATACGACAATGCAAAATATTCTTCGCGGTTGATTATAGACGTCGCTGAATACGATTTTATTGTAACGGATTTAACGAAACAAGGAAAACTTGTATCCCGTAAGGATGCTTTTCTATCCAGTGGTGAGAAATTGGGTACGGTTGTTACCTACTGTGATGGATATAATTCCCAGTACACACATTTGAGAAGTTCTATGCTAGCTTATGCTTCTATCAATTTATTTTCGATGATAAATAGATTTCATAATACCGCAGTTAGAGTAGCCACTGATTCTATTTATATCCACGAGAAATACAAATCAGATGTAGCTAAATTCACAGATCCAGAGGCAAATTGGGGATGTTAGAGATTTAAAAAAGAAACGCTACATGAGTATTGTGAATCGGCAGATGTTACCATGGATGAAAAGTACTTAAAGTGTGATGAGATTCAATCAGAATTTTCTAATGCACCACCGGTATCTGATCCAATATGTAGATACAAGACAGTTTATTTAAACGGTTGTGGTGGGTCAGGAAAGACGACTCGTGCAATTGAATTATTTCGTGGGGAGTCCAACATGATTGTGCTAACACCAACTCACAGACTCGCCAGAGAGATGATACAGCGAGGGGTAAATGTCTGTACCTATCACAGTTTTTTTTCGATGGAAGGGTGACAAATGGACTCCTGAGCGTATGGGTGATAAATTCATTCCTGAAATCATAATTTGGGATGAAATATGCACAGTGTCATTAGATGTATTACAAACATTTCTCGAGTGGTTGTTAAACAAAAACACAAAAGTCGTCATGTGCGGTGATCACGGCCAACCACCACCATTTGTCGGTGCATCTTCACATGAATGGCTAAAGGGTTTTGTAGACTATTATGAAGAAATTAATACCGACCATAGATCACTTGATGAACGATTACGAGAATTCAAAGCGCTAATTAGATTACAACCGGATAAAATCCAATGTGAAATAGCGCGTGAAATAATTTCAGAAACTCCCATGAATGATTTTTGGGAAACGTAGAGACCAAATGATTTGATAGTAGCAAGTAGAAAAATAGTCAGAGACACACTTCAGATGAAGTTATTTGAATTGCATAAAGAAAAATTTGCAACACTTCCAGTACCGTTGTCTTATAGGCCTTCGGATACACGAAAACAGAATATAGAAGTTGATATTCCAGGGAAGAGTGAAAAGCAGATTCTCGTGTTAAATGATATTGTTCTAGTTGATATCAGCGTCGTCGAAGATGCATTGCGTGCTGATAAATCCCCATGGACGCTAGGATACGCAGCAACAATACACTCTTCACAGGGATTAACTATATCGGATACAATTGTTTGGATGGTAGATAATCGCATCGAATGGTCGAATTTAGTCTATCTTGCAGTATCCAGAGTACGAAGAATAAATCAACTTCGAAGAGTTGTCCTGACAGAGTCAGGCGATGATGACACTACAATGGATGATGCTAGCATCGTTGATGTTAAAATTATCGATAAAAAACTCTCCGGTTACAAACAACAAGACAACAAAAAACAACGAGAATTCGATATTGATGCTGAATTAATAATTACGCTGAAACAACAACAGAATAATCACTGCGCGAGTTGCAATTGTATAATGCGTTGGCAGTATTCGGATAAAGATCCTCGCCAATTTACCGTAGACAGAAAAAATAACAATCTCGGTCATGTCAGAAACAATGTGATGTTGACTTGTCTTGAGTGCAATAGACGCAACGGCGCTAGTTAAGACCATGCGGTGGCAATTTGGTATCGTCAGGAATCACTTGTAGCTGTTCGCGTGTAAAACCCCGCTGAGGGGCAGTTGAATCCAATTTATAGATTGGAGGTCTACCAGTTGATCGTGTTATAGTAGATATCTTGTGTGCAGTAACACTCCAAATAGGATCAGTAGCCCTTTTTCTGCCACCCTCAAGCTCTCCTGGTTCGTATAAATATCTCACGGTGACATTACTACCAAGAATTGGTTGGGAAACGCTAGAATCATTTTGTGAAATCCCTTGAATTTCCATTTTAGGTATAGACTTCTTTTTAATCGCGTTGATAGGTTTCATGTGAATTGATCTAGTAATCTCATTATTCAGTGCGGTAATCACAGCTGGTAACCTTTTGACCCATTCACGGGATCGCTTTTCTTGGATGAATTCTTTTGCGTATTGATATTCAAATAACCACTCAGCAAGAGTCCGATTAAATCGTTCTACAATTGCCTGATCGCGATGTAACGCAGTATGCCCCCGTCTGATGGTGACATTGTGATGTTTCATTGTAGATGCAGCCACACCTTGAAATTCCTTGCCAGGATCAACCTGTAACAGATTTGGCCAGTGCAGAGGACCTCGTCGATAAATCCTTTCGAATGCAGAAACGACTTCAGTTGATGATTTTGTTTTCAGCGGCTCTGCTTCTTGGTATCGACTCGCAACATCAACTACAGTTAACGCGTATTTGTAACCACGATCATGTGGCAGAAATAGTATATCAGCTTGATGAACTTCATTGGGTCCGGTAACATCAAAATGCGAGTAATTAATTTGTTTAGGCGCTGGTAGATAAATTTGCCATATAGCTTGTTTGGATAACCAATTAGCCGCAGTGGTTTTTTTCACTTTTGCAGCGCTAGCGAGTTTATTGATTACAGCGCTACCCCGCCAGTATCCTTTTGGAGAATAATAAATAGATTCCATGTTGTTATTAATTACCAGCACCTAACATCAATTTGCTTTTCATAGCTGATTTTACCAACCACGAAGCCAACTTTTCTTTGTAGGATTTATCAGGAATAGCATTTAACGCATGAATTAATTTCACATCTGCTAGATGCCTGTGGTTGCAAATCATTGCTCTTATATGCAACATCATGAACGTGACACGCCTTATCAATGGCGTTTATTGGTTCTTCACCGTGTTTGGGTTGGTTATGATTATTGAGTCTGATATCAAGTCTTGTTCCGGGGCCACAGTAGCTATATCCTGGAAGGTGCTTTTCTCCGGGATACTTTGCCCATGGGGTTCCAGGGAGCTTTGCCAATTTGGCTGCGATATCACCTCCTCGTTTTTTTTTAAAATCATCATTTCCTGCAGATCTCATAGACACAAATCTAAATTTCTTTGTACCACACTGTACGCATTTACCAGAAAGCGCTAATCGGTTATTTTTAGTTGTAATCGTCGTCAAGTCATCTGTGCCAGTACGCGTTTTACACTTCACACAATATAGATCCATAATTTATTTATAGAGATATGGATATAATTGATTTTTCAGCGACTAAAGCAAGAGAACCGGTTAAGCATCATGCAGCGCTACCAAACTCTATCCGGATGATTATAATCGGGCCATCTGGATCCGGCAAGACGCAATTGTTGCTCAATTTAATAATGAGATGGATGAAGTGGGATAAGTTGTATTTAATTGCCCCTAGCTATGAAGTGTTAAAGGATTTTAACGAGAATGCATCAGAAATTAAAGGCGAGAACGTCGTTGATTTTATAACTGATATTGACGAGGCACTATCAGTAGAAGATCTCGATGGGAGTATTAACAATTTAGTCGTATACGACGATGTGATGCTGGATAGACAAACAAATCCAGTTAGAATATTTTCCCGAGGCAGGCACAAAAACACTGATGTGATATATGTCACTCAATGCTACACACAGATTCCAAAAGGGATCAGAGATAACTGCAATTTATTGTCTGTATTCAACGGCGTTGATACTCATACTCTTAGAAATATTTGGCAAACTTGGTGCTGTGGTGATATGGACTTCAATCAATTTAGAAATTTCTTTAGTAATGCTCAGTCAACCCCGTACGGATTTGTAACAATAAATTTGCATGACCCTCTGACACGATATCGTATCGGACTCGATCAAATATTCGGTTAAAATCATTGTTAACCAGAACTGAAAGCTTTAGCAGCAGAGAGGGTGAACGACAACAACGTTGTGACCAAAATTGATTGAAAAATCGTAAAGTCTTCGTTTGCTAAAAGGAGACTTATTTTTTTTGGGTTAAAATATGAGATTTCGTTGGAAGGCTTTATTTTTGTTTTAAAGATTCAATCTATTTTTTGTCTGAAAACGTTGTAGGGTTCACCCTCTTTGCTGCTCATCACAAACAATGATGTTTTGACAGCCGTAAATAATCAGCATTATTCTGTGCAAGGGCCTACGGGGAATTACTCTTGATAGATAATATTTGGGAGTCATTGTGGTTTCGATCCCGGGACCCCACATGCTAAGATAAGGCACCTATCCGCCAGCCACCACGTTCCAGCATCAATACGCAAACGGCCATCTCACATCACAAGAAATGATCTTTTCACAGCCGTACATAAATGCACTAGATTGTGCAGACCCTCTGAGGTTTTTCGTATGCACTAGAATGTGGAGACCCTCTTAGTTAATTAGGGTTAGAGTTAGGGTTATGGTTAGGTTTTAAGAATAGGATGGAAGTTTGTAAACTCCCACGTTCCCACGTGCACTGGCCTAGGGAGAATTAATCGCATTATTTCCTTATTTTGTTTCTTTTTAGAATGTCGCATAGGTGTTTGTTCGTTCGATATGCTGTTATGAGTTTTTGACGATAAATCTAAAGGAAGTTTTTGGGAATTTCAATGAATTCTTCTCTAATAGATTCGGCTGCAACAGTTGCTTTAGTATTGTATGTCATAACAAATTAAGGTCAGACGGGTAATCACCCCTAGTTTTTTTTAATCCAATAAGCTTATTTTTTGTGCGATTTTGCTTATTTACTACCATTTCAATTGGTAGGATTGAACAGTCATCCAACGAGTAACCATCGCTATTAAAAGTACTGGAAATGGATTTATTTTCCTTATGAATTATATCAAAACGGTGTCGAGTAAAACGATCTCTAAGTGTAATAAGTGTTTGTCCTACATATTGTTTATCGCGTGCATCGCATGTAATCATGTAAATGATGTTAATGGAGTCACAAGATAAGTTTTGTTTGATAAAAAAACGTTTGATTATTCGTAGTGAAACTGTTTGATTCCCTAAAAAAATGGACATGTAGCGCATTGTCGGTCTTGACATGACGTAGCTTTCCTTAAGGTATGCATGTCCCTTTAAGTTCCTTTAAAGTCGTGTTTTTGAGTTTTCTTAGGAATTGTTTGGAGTAGCTCCTATCCCTCAACATTCTGAATAGTGTGTCACTAGCCCTCTGAAAGTCCTCATTTCTTGTACAACGTATGTGGAATCCAATTATTTGGGATTTTAGAATTTCCGTAAATGTATGTCTAGGATGGAAGGAAGATTTTTGGAGTAACTGGTGTGTGTCAGTGGGTTTAAAATAAGCGTTTGAGTCAAGTTTTCCCGTCTTTTCAAACTCTGGTCCTTTAAAAATGGTCGTATCCAAAAAATCCACCGAAGTGTCCATCACACTTGCCTTTAATGTGACCGATGGGTGGTAACTGTTTAAAATCGAGAAAAATGAATCAAATTTCTTACGTGAAAATGTCTAAATTAAAAAAAATTCATCCCAAAATATCAGGTAAACTAGTGGGATATAATTACACCTTTTGAAAACTTCTTTCTCCCATTCGGCCATAAAGATATTGGCGTAACTTGGGGCAAATTTAGTGCCCATGGCGGTCCCAGTGATTTGTAGGTACAATTTTCCATTGAACTCAAAGCCATTATTTACGAGACCACGTTTCAGCAATTCTAAAATTTCTAAGTCTGGTCTTTTCGGGTCGGGGTTACTCCTGAAAAAATTCAATACTGCTTTCAAGCCGTCTTTGTTATCGATATTAGTGTATATCCTTTCCATCTCTAAAGTAACGAGAAGGCTTATTTCGGGAATTATGATATACCTAAGTTTATCTAAACAATCGTTCGCATCTCAGAGATATGCTAGATGTTTCGTCGCCAAAGGTGTTAAAAAGGAGTCAACGTATTCGGAACTTTGATAATATTCGCTCCTCACATCCGATACGATAGGTCTACACTGTGGAATTTTGAAGGGATTATTTCAAGTTTCTGGTTCTTTATGAATGTTTGGCAAAGTGTACTTATGTCTCGGTCTGGGGTTCTCGGGTGGGGTTAGGTAAGCTGCTTGTTTCTTATTTATGTATATATTTTTCAACAGCACTTGAACAATCAGTGTACTCTTTTTTCCCGTTTCGGGATAAATCGGGTGTTGTATTTGTCTGTAATGTTTCTTATTAATTAATTGTTGATTAATTTCCTCTATATAGTCTTCCGTACCTAAAATGACTGAGGCCGAACCTTTATCGGCTTTTTTTATAATAATATCTTTATCTTGTTTTAGAGTTGCTATCGAAGCCAACTCGGCTTGAGCTAGATTTGGGTTTTCTTGCTCATATTTCCATCGCGAAATTGATTTAAACATTTCATTCGGAATATTTCTAATGGTTGAAGGAAATGTAGACGGTGAAGGGCACCATTCGCTTATTCCCACAAAAGGACTCTTTACCATTTGTTTTTCAAATGAACGAAATTAGTTATCATCATTTTTCTAGTAAATTCTGTCACCGGTTGAGTGATTGTCGCTACATCTACATATATAGGAGTCGGAACGAATTTTAGACATTTATTCAAAACTGAAAATTCTATTTATGTGAGTCCCCTAGAGCTCAAGTTAAACACTGTTTTCGTTTAATTTGGATAGGTTGTACGCTTGTGTCGGATTCTTTACTTGAAGAGACTGTGAAATTGGAATTCTCGCTATAAAAATCTCGGCTTTAGGGAATATCCCCCGAGTAGTTCTCAGCAGGTCTTTCATTGATTGACCCACTATAGTTTTGTTTGGATTTTCTCCATCATTAAATTCCCACACTAATACTTATTCTTTTAGGTTTATCTTGATAGCGATAATTCCTTACTAATTCTAATACATGTTTAGTTTTAGCACCAGGATACGCCTCTATCTGTACATTTTTGTGCGCCAAATTGGTTAAGTTAGAAAGATTTGAGTCCCCGATAATCAGATCTGCACTGGTTATTTTACGTATATCCGAATCCGACTTTGGGCCATTGCGCCTCGTTACTCTGCCCAGTTGTGATGGTGAGCATACGATACGATACGTCTTCTTCGGGATAGTCTTGGTGATGGTGACGGTAACCTTGACCTTTCCATCTTGTCCAATATAATCAATGCTGGGACAGACAGACACCTGGACTATCGAGATTTGGAATTCAAAGCAGCAGTTGCGCCTTGTGCTATGGGGCTCGATGAAATGCTAACCAATTTCTTATCTAACGATCGTATTGCCTTCGTTTGGTTTGCATCCTGTATTTTGTGCCTTTTGGGGGTATATATATAAATGAAAGTATCTCTTGCACTGGAAATACATCTTTTGGATGGTGTCCCAATCGGTTGCGAGTCCAAAATTTGTAATGGCTGAAACCGATTACTCAGTAAAGTTATGGGTTCCAGGGGATGCTTCCTAGGTGTCATTTTACGTGTGCTTTTATAGAGCGACCTTGTGGGTGTAAGGCTTATTGTCGGGAGAGAACGTTTGGTGTTTGATAGATTTATATTATGCTTTTTAGGTGTTATCGGCAAGAGTGACCGTATATTCGCTTTATATTCAGTTATGGTTTCGTAACGTAATTTTCTCTTTAAATTTCTATCCCCCAGTCAAGCACCTGGTTGGAAAGGGATCTAATGGTAAGCTCGGAAAAGTAAAAGCCGACCATCATTCCCATAAGTTCGGATATCCTGTCTTTGTAGTGTGTGCATAGAGTCTGAGCGATTTTAGTTGCCCACAGTTGGTTTAATCCCGGTAAATTGTTCTTCAGTGTCGAATTCGACTGAGCCGGTTTTAGGAAGTTGTCCACTTTCTTTACCTGTTGATCAAAACCGTTTGTGCGATCTTTGCCATGCGTTTGTGGTGTGAAAGAACCTGATTTTGTAGACACCGGAGATGTCATCGTTGTGGCTTACGTAACAGACCATGCTCGTTCAAAATCGTACGAAGTTTTAGAACTGTTAGGAGATTATGTGTCGTGTTTTGACACTGACAGTTGCATCTATTTCAACTGGCCGAGCCATTGTTACCCTAACATTGAAGGAGACCGTTTAGGAGCCTGTACAGATGAGCATCCCAACGACAAGATTCTAAGGTCCTAAATTTATCGCTTCAAATACCGAAACGGACAAAGACACATGCACACCGAATGTAAAGTCAATTGACTTCGCACGAAGATTTGCAGCTTAGACAGGATGAAAAGTTTAAAGTGACTCCCACACCACATATTCAGTCGGATGTTGGAAACAATCTATCAAATCGTTTACCCGAAGATAGGGCGGCTTCCCAATAACTCCACTTTATCGTACGGTCATCTTAAATGAGACACCGTAGAAGACCGATAGTTCATTGTAACTTCAAGGACCAAGCAAAAAAAGATGAATACTTTTAAACATACATCATTCAAGTTTAGTGATTCGCAAGTGGAATGCAATTTTGAACCTTCTGATTCAACGATGCCGTACGTTGTAACCTCCGCGATTCAGCAAGCCATCATGACAACTTTGATATGACTAATACCACTATACCTTCAATGGAAATGATGTTGTTCTTGTCAATCTGATGTATGCGAAAGATATTCCATACGTTATCATGGACTATTTACTGGATGTTCATCTCAACAGGACATCATGCCAACTTTGATATGACCCCTACCACTATAACTACCATGGAAAGTGGTGATGTGTGTGTCAAATATGATGGATGCTAAAGCGATTCCAGACGTAATAATGGACTATTTACTGTCCATCTCCGCGTGAGACCATGCGGCTACCACCCTACGGCTGTCATGCAACTCCAAGTAAACCTCTGCGGATTTCCCCTTACCCTCATCGAAATGAACCCATGAAAAACGTAAATTCGTTCCCTGTGCCTTTGCCTAAATAATGTGACTTTGAAGGTGGATTCCAAACCTTCAAAGGAAAATAGCCAAATATATGGCAGGACCTAACCCCCCCTCCCCCCTCGAAGAATAAGCCAGACCCGGATTTGTCCACTTGATCGCAGGGGATAAAGTCAAGTGCTTCAGTTGTGGTATGTCACTTTACGAGTGAGAACAGAAATATTCCTGGAAAATGCTCTATGTTGGTAATCCTCCAAATAAAAAACGTATACTGGAATGTTATTTAATAAAATGTAATAGTACCTTTAGTAATATAGATTGATACTTAATTTGTTCTTATTTATTATTTTCTTAAATTATATATTATGAGTGCTATAATGTTTATTTGTATGCAAAAAGTAAAGAAAAAATCATTCATGACGCTTTTATAAAAAAAGAGATTTAACTTCCTTTTAAGTGAATACAATGTAGTTTATCTTTGAATTATTATTTGTAATAGCACACAAGTTCAATTATAAGAGTTTAACGTTGTTTTTTGTGCGTTTATTGTTATTTGCTGTGTGAGTCGGCAAATGACAGTTTACACCACGATACACGCAGAAAAAATACCGTTAAAATCTTCATTGAGGTTATGCGGCCCCAATAGCCTCAATGTTCCTTTATCATTTGAGGCTATACTCCTTTTTTGGGTGGCACCAGACAGATGCCCCCATCCCCAATTAAAACAACTAAAAAAGTATATTCATGTGTGAGTGTGTTCCCCCTGTTATGTTGTTCATGTTTTCTTTATAATTTTTTTCATTTACTTAACAAACTTATTTTTCCCATCGGGATTATATTTTGAAAGGGGTCTATTTCCCTAGTGTTTTCTATCGGTATATTTTCCACAAGAATCGATTTTTTTCACCTTCTCTTGGGATTCTTTCCCTAGTTTTTGGTTGACCCTGGCTAGGGGTCCCCTATATCCTGTGTTTGCTACTATTTGTGTTGATATGTGTGGGTATATATAAATATTGTTTTTGTCTTCGGATAGCCTTGTCTATTATTAAATTTCCCAGTTTACCTATTAGCGATTTGGACATATAAGCAGATCATCAATGTTGTCTATTATCAAATTTCCCAGTTTACCTATTAGCGATTTGGACATATAAGCAGATCATCAATGTTTTCCTACTAAGCGTTGTTTATTATTTGTTTTACATACATTTGGTCATAATTTTGAATTTTCAGCAAAGACGGTGTATTACATTTATTATGGTTAGGTTCTTTATTCAAGCAACCTAACCAGCTTATTGGTGATTTTGTTTGAGCGTTATTCTTTTTGTGTCGTTCTTTGCCCATTTTTATTTTTTTTGAAATCGACTGTTATCGACATAGGTTCTGTACCTTGACGTAGTACAGCCCATGAGGGGTCTGTAATGTATTTGCCTTAATTGCCCTACTATACAGCACCACTTTAAAACTGCTAATCGTTTGGTAAGGGATGACAGAAATTACTTGTAATACAAAAAGCATTATCTATGCTGATGAAATGCATCTCAGAAATTTAAAAAAACGGAGAAAATCATGCTTTGCGTCGAATTAATATAAATATAATTTGAATATCAATGGCGCTTGTACTGAAATACACATTCTGCTAAAAATAGACCAGGAAGTCATTGTGCCCGGCTGCCGCCATATTGTTTTCTGACAAAGTACGGAGTGACACTTATTAATAAGTAGAAATTCACGACATGTATGCACAAAAAAGTCGTTTTAGTTGCAACTTCCATAACTATGTAATGTTTTGATATAATCAACTCAACTATAATATATTAGTGTGTATAGGACTAATTGTGTACACTTTGTTTCTTTGTCACCATTCTATATTGTTTTCAAATCTACGTCGAGCTAAAGCCCCATCTGTGCACATTAAAGAAATATATATTGTGATTTGTTTGTAATTGTCTCTCCTGTCTTTATTTTGTTTGTTACCGATTCACATCAGACTCAGAAAACGGTAATAAAGTCACTAATGCATAATAGAAAAATACTTTTTAACAAAAAACTAGCAAATCAATAAATAAAATACAAACTTTGACGCTTTGTTTAATAAATGGAATATAATATATATGCAGCATGTCTAGGTTCTGCATACATAACATCACAGCAACTAAACATAGTGTAATTCTTTGCGCTAAGGAAAATATAAGAAAATATAAAATTCTTACATAAAGCCCAATATATTTATATATGAAAAATTCAATCACATATAATAGAAATTCATCGACGTTAATTTGGGGGGTGGGGGGTGGGGGGTGGTCACAGTGCCCTTGGAAATACCATCACAAGATATTCAGGGTATATGTAATGTATTTGTGTATTATACTGTTCTAGAAAACTGCAGGCTTCTTCCACCCGTATGTTCTAGGTGTATGTTTATGTCATTATTATTCTCACTGAAATAACTTATTAAAATTGAACAGCTATTTGTATTTCATGTCTTGTAAGCTGGCACCCTCAACATTGTTTTTGTAATTAATTTCCTTGAGAGCATACAGTCGATATGTGGGGGTATTAAATACCAACCTGCCTTGGTTATCAAAAAAGTGCACACACACACACACACACACACACACACACACACACACACACGCACATTTTAATGGAAGTATGTTTGGAAAATATTCGAACCGGCTCCAAACCGTGCTCTAACTAAAAGTGTGTATTCTTTATAAATTAAAAGTAACTACAAAACAAAACGTTCTCTACACATAACTTGGAACGTAACACATTTTTGACTCGGACGTATCAATTGCAGTTTGAATTCCATTATAATACGGGGACCATGAACATTTATATATGCGAGGTCTTTATCTTCCTGTAATCGTTAGGTCAGGGTGTTCCATTATTATTTGATAGTTAGGTCAGGGTATGATGAAAACGTAATGTCTTGGTAGGAGTGAATGATATACAAAACATGCAGTCAGACCATGTCATAAAAGCGTTGGTATGATGAATTGATAGTCACTACTGGTTTCTCTGCCGGTTGTTTCTTTGTTTAGGTCTAGATATTTATCTAGTGATATACAATAGCGAAATATATTAAGATATGATGACGTCATTTTTGTGGCACCTCATTTCAACAAGTGTTATAGTTTAGACCTCCTAGCCACAAGGAGGGTTTGCTTTTGCAGTAATTTGAGAGGCGATTCTAACATTGACAGAACTAATTGCGTATAGCTTCCTGAAGTTAATAACTAAGGCATTACATACATACGCACGCACGCACACATACACACACAGATACATACACATACATACATACATACATACGTACATACATACATACATACATACATACATACATACATACATACATACATACATACATACATACATGCATACATACTTTTAATTGCAAAAGAGATCCGTTAATGGTTGAAACCAGTGCAATCTAGGCCGATTGAATATATTTGGTCCCATCGGGCCCTGTACTCATAGTGGACCTGCCAGTTAATAATGTTTTATAAAAATATTTAGATATAAAGAGGTAATAATTTTAAAGCAATGCAACAAAATTAAGTTCAATATCATATAATACTTGACTAAAAGATTTTTTTCTAAATGATATTCTCACAATGGGCCGTGCGCCTAAATGCAGTGTCCACGCTGCAATGATTGGAATCGGGCCACACCTTTGCGAAGGTTGTTTAGTTTGAAACTACAGGTGATGTCTACATTTGCATCTGAACAGTTGCTGCGAGAACACTGTAAGTTATATAATTGAAAAATAAATTTATTTGAGGAATATTTAACGAATTTAAAATATGTGGCTCTACAGTGGAAGATTTTCAGTAAATAATTGGCCCAAGCGAATATGTTTAGTACATAGTTTGCATTATCTGATATGTGGTGTAGCTATATAAGGTAAATAATGAATAGCGACATGCATTTGAACCGTTTATAACTTTATATGTTACGTATGTCAACTGTAGTTAGTTAACTTTGATCATTTACACGTGTACGTTCCACTCATTCAATTTATTACAAACGTGTAGCATTATAAAATCAGAACATGTCAAATTAGTTTTGCTTTGTCCTTCAAAATGACACATATGTTTATGTATCGTTATTTCTTTTTTTCAAAATGAGACCGATTTGAGTTTGACTTACATAATTCACGGCGCAATTTAAACCAGTTAGTCAAAGAAACAGCTGCGTAGAAGAACTGGATCTCCAATTTCCAAGTCGGTAAAAATACAGATTCCTAAAGTGTGCACCAGGCCCGGCTCTTTGGTGTACGGCGCCCAAGGCAGAACATTAATTGAGCTGGTTTAATCTATATTCGTTATCACGTTTGTTGAACAAAGATATGTTTAAAAAAATACTTGTTCGGATTAAATTGATATAAAATATGGCTATATCATATTAATTTATTATGTTAATGAAATGCTTCTCTGTAAGGACGCTATATATTATGGCAAGACAGTTTCCTATTCATCTACGATTGAATCATTTTTCTGAAGCAGACACTGGGTATGTTTTTTGAATGATCTCTGCTTGATATCCATATAACAATCGTCTATTATTTCATAAATATATTTTATAGTTGTCATGATGCATTCATATTTCAGTGTCATATAAAGTCTTTGAATTGCTAATTCCGATACGTGTTTGCATTAATAAGCGCCAATTGTTCTATCTGCGTAAATTCTAATGACACAAAGGGCAAGAGTGCAGATGAGCGATGAAACGCGATAGGTCATTTATCAATACAAGTATTGCCTGTTAACTCTGTCCTCTTGAAGTTTATTCATATGTTATTTGATTTAGACATTTTAAAACCGAATGTCGCCAGGCAAAAATCTGGTTCATCGGGTAAAATCTTATGTATAAGGTATTGTCAATCGACTCAATACACTATTTTTTATCGGTTAGGGTAAGATTGATAAATTAACTATATATATAATAAGTTCTGTTTTATTATCTAAAATAAAGTTTCCACATATCAATCATTCTTATTTATAATTTACTGATCTACTTACCTCAGGCAAAATACTTGTTATTCTGTAATATAGGAGGAGTTAAATTGTAATAAACCTGCATACAAAATAATAATTATATCGTGTCTGTAGCCATAGATACTTCAGTAACAGTTGCGTGGATTTCAATCAAATTTTGGACACCAATGTTCTTTTTTTGCGTAATTGATTGATATTATTCTGCAACTATGCACTTGACTAGACATAGATTATGGATAGGTCTATATAAGGTGACGAGGTGCCAGTTGATAATTTTATCATAACGGCCAATATTCTTCTATTATTTGGAGGCAAATAAAATAAAGAACTTACATCACTGTGAAACTTCGAAAATGAAAACATGTCTAAATTAAGAATATTGAAGTAATTGCATAGCTCAAAACCTGCATTTAATTAGTTTCGTGAAACCTGTCCATATTATATCATTTTTCAAATCTCTCAATCTGTCCAGCAGTAGTTTTCGTAACTGTGTCATGGTTTAGTCAAATCCAGCATTTGGTAACATTACAATCGGTTGCAATTGACTCGAACATATATATTTTTCAGAGTTTCCATTGATTACACCTAAAATTGTGTTTAATTTGATTCCATGTAAAAATGCAATCAGTTTAATTCCATGTAAAAATGTATTCATTTTGATTACATGTAAAATTGTGTTTGAATCACCAGCATCGGTGATATATTTATATAAGCTTGAGTTTAACTCACGAATCAGTTATAGATATCCGTCCGCAGTAAAACATAGTATTTCTCAGATTGACGGAACATTAGCACACATCTGATAATCTTACAAACAGGATCCATTCTATGTACATACGGCATGGTATTCGAGGAGGACATAAAGTTCATAAAACAAATCCTCACCTACCACACTGCATTTTAAAATGCCAATAATGTGAACTCGGGACGGGATATAGAATGATGTGCCATGACATGCTTTCATAGATGGTCAACACATTATCATCAAAAGTACAACAACGCGATGTTTTTATTTATATATTTTTTAAAATCCCCATTTGCGGACTTGTATAGCCTTATCAGACAACTGTCTGTCTTACACAAACTGACACAAAACTATAATGATAAAATAAAGAGCAGGTATAATCAGGGCTTCAAATTATAGTTTAAACAATGAAAATAGTGACATTACAGCATAACGACTTTCCAGATTACGGCACACTTTGTTAGAGACTATGCTTAAGACAATGATCAATCTCCTGGATTAGACCTCAGACCTTAAGATTAGAACAATTTCCATTCATTGTTCGAAAACTGTTCTATATCTTACATCTCAAAGCACAGTTCAAAGTTTGTGCAATGTATATAGTATACTCTCTCTCTCTCTCTCTCTCTCTCTCTCTCTCTCTCTCTCTCTCTCTCGTGCAATTTTGGTGGGTCATAGCTACTTCTTCCTCAGTGACATGACCCGGCTACAATTGGTGCGGAATACGCCTAAGGCTACGCTTCCGTCCACAGTATGACAACTCGAACAACTAAATACCAAGCCATTCTGCATTACGTCGGAATTCGCTATTCACAGTAGCTTTTCAAAATCGGTCCAAATTTGGCGATGTCTACACCCAAATCTGACGTAGAGTTTGTTTTGTCAACATTACTTTACACAGCTCCACCAATCCATTGCATACATTGTAAAATGGTGTTCTACTTCATTTTTTAGCTCAATAACAACATTTTTCATGTAACATATCCTACAGTGATTTTGCTCACTCATCCATTAAAACCTCTTAAGGAACCGTTGTTCTGCTAAACATGCCAGGAAGTTCCTCGGTCAAATGTCCGTCTAGTTAGCCCACCTTTGGGTATAATGTCCACATGGGTGGTGGTATATCGCGGCTTTTGGTCTGATATAGGAAATTTCGATTATTATAATAGTGAAGGCCACTTTTTGCATTTGAGGCATCTATTTGTAGAACTTCGGCCCAGTGTTATTATGGCAATGATCCCCTTCCCATTATTTGTTTTGGGAAAAGTTAACACGATTGACAGAATCATCTAGTTTGGTATTTTTACAAAGGCAATACAATTCGGTCCACACCATCTCGGTCCATTTGTTCTGTTTTTCATGCTTAATTGTCCTGCCATACGGAACTATCTGCGTCTCACTGTGTACATTAATTTCAGGACGGAAGCCAGCTAAAGAATTTTCTCCATCTTTCGTGTAAACCCATCTCAATCTATTATATTCGTGTATAAGAACTAGATATTAATGCCTTGTTTTCATTCCGGACAAAAGTTTCTCGGCTGGTGACTAAAGCGTGCGTCATGCTTGTGCTTCAGCAAAAATTAATCGCACAAATACTTATTTGTACGGAAATGTGTTTTACAGAATACCTGTTGCAAATATATTTCTTTTAATCTCTCAGATATCCCAGAGATCGTCGTCGAACTGAACACTTCAAGACAGACTTTTAGTTAGTGAAAAGCTGGCGTGATGTACATAACCGAATTCATTCGTGACTTTGAATTTTTATTACTGACCAAAATAAAACCCCGGCTCTACAAAGGTGAACCCGGTAGATTCACGTAACAAGCGTACCTATTGTGTAGCTAAAAAGTTGTCGTTAAAATTCGTACATGTATCACCTCTAACTAAATTACCCCACCTAACGTGCACATGCATTCATTTGCTTCCTGTATTAAATACCATCAATCGTTATTGTTAAAAATGGGAACTTATTCTTAGTTCTGAATACAATATTTGATTTGCCATCAAGGAGATGTTATCAAGGAAATAAAAAGCACGATGTCAGCTCAGTTGATATTAGTACTGAAACAAATTATAAGAAGGAGAACATTATATCACTGTGGTGTTTGAATATATGTTGATAGTGACCGTATTATTTCTTACCGTGACCAGATACCGACATAACTGAAAGAGGTTTTGACCATTATAAATACGCAGAAAAATACCAGTTTATAACTTCCCGCTGTTGTTGCCGCAATATCTTATACGTTTTCTCACAAACGTGTATGCAATAGACTATATGAAGGAGTTTATTCTGATTCATAGTTTGTTTCAGAACTTCTTTCTATCGCAATATCCCTTCCTATGCGTATAAACATGTCTCTTGGTGAGAATTAATGAAATAAAATAGCTTTAATACCATGTTACGTTGTCCATACATGGATTCAATGAAGCTATGCATGCAGTTGAATAAACTTAAAGTAAGCATACAGGATATAAGGCTTCATACCAATTTGCTCTAATTCAGTTCGAGATGATCTGATGTATCAAAAAGACATCGTTTCCATTGTCTTTCAATCCATTAGGAATTACAAGTTTTTGTGAAAGGTATCAATGAATACAATAAAGGTTTGACGGGATATAAAAAGGTGTGACCGGATTGAACACATTTTCCAATGATTAGCTTAATTAAGATATCAAATTATGAAACATCGTGTAAAGCAAGGAAGAAATGTTCGTTCTGAGAAAGATTTAATTCAATCAAAGACTCTTTGTCCTGTATAAAACCTAGGGCATGTTTCATTTGTATTTACGTATCCATTCACATCTATGTTAGATTTGAGAGAGTACGTGCTGAATAGATTGAGGTAGTGTGGGGCAAATGTTTTTCAGCTAAGGAAATAGCGGAACGATCACGTAATCTATGGTATTCCCAAGACTTGATGATACATATCATCGTTCAGTTGGTACAATAGACCCTACGAATTTCATTACGTCGGCAATTATCTGTACGTTTAAAGAATATATAAAGATTATTTATAAAATGGAATAGTCATTTGTGTTGGGTGTATGAGTCTTGCTTGTATTGCATTACATGAAGTGCCAACTGTCGGCTTCAATAAGTTTACTGATGAGTCAAACAAAATATGAACAATCCACGCAAATGTGCAAATATAGTGTACTCATTAGGTGAATAGAAGAATTAATTTTGCATTATTTGTTTAAGTCCACTTCACTTGGCAACACTGTTTGCTTTACGAATTGCCGTTTTGATATCCAAGTGAACGCCTAGCGTCCTTCCTTGTATCATAATTATAAAATATGCTTTGACCACATTACACAACGCATCACAGTGCCCATTTTAGTCTAATTTACTACTAGTTTCATTGTCGTTTTAATTTTTGATTGTTGTTAGATTGCACGCGATAAGAAGGATCTCAATTTATTATACGTCTCTAACAGCTACTCGCTCTTTTCCCACTGAAAAGATAGCAACATCATCAGTAACAATGAAAAAATAACTACAAAAATAATGAGCACGTCGATTCCTGCCCAACATGTTTAGCATGCACACACACACACACACACACACACACACACACATTTAATACATACATACATACATACATACATACATACATACATACATACATACATACATACATACATGAGTAGAATACCTAACTAGGCCCAATAATGGTAATTTTATTCATACAGATGTGTATGTATTTGTTCTGTTTGGTTGTTTCAAAATGTCTTCACTAATAATTCTACTTTCTATATTACAATTCAAAGGTTGTGGCTCTTTGCAATATAATACGTTGCTCCACATGTATTAATCAATTGTTTATGCACACCCGTGTTGAATGGGACTATTCATTGTCACTGCTGCATATGCATTCAATGCCAAACTTTACTGGTGCAAACATAAAACAGGCTATACAATACTAGAAAGTCTTGTCATTACGAAAGGGGCTTAATATTGATGAAACATAAATTTATGCAGACAATAGAAATTTAAAATTCGGAAACGAAAGACCTTATTCACTCAAAGACTCGTCGTAACAAAGAACCTCTTGCAGAGACATATCGATACAGGTGCTCTCAAGCGTATTTCGTCACCTGATCGGTTGATATTATAAAACAGTCTACAAGTGCTGAACAGTATTGGTGCTGCATCTTTTCATCATTAATCTTGCGAAATCATTGGAATATAAGCAATTGAAGGTAAGAATAATCACTTTGTTTTATAAGTGCATTATTGCCCCACACCATTCCAGCTAAATACAGGAACTAACATGCCTACTGAAACTAAAACAAAAGGTTTAACTTCATTCTTCTAACTGATTTAGTTTTTAATTAGGCATACCAAAGAAATCGAGATATGCATCCATCCATCCATCCCATTTATCTATTCATCCATCCAAACATCCATCCATCCATCCATCCATCCATCCATCCATCCTTACATCCATCCATCCATACATACATACATACATACATACATACATACATACATACATACATACATACATACATACATACATACATACATACATATGGAGAAGAAACAAGGTGAGGACAGAGTATATACTCAATGTCTATACTTACATGAAAACGTAGACCTCAAACAGTTTATAGTATCGTCACGATAAACACAGACGCAACCATTTTTTCACACTGTGGTTACTTGCAAATGACATCGTCGATATTCTTTGTTATTTTAGCTATTTTTTGTCTGAATGTCATTTTCACAAGGTGTGATTAGTTTTAATGTGTATTGTCAGAAGTAGTGATTCCATTTATGTTCTGAATATGTGACCTACTTCAACGTCTGCATGGAGCTTACAAAGTACGGGTCACCACACGGAATTATATATTAATTGATGCACGAACCTAATTAGACAATGTTTCATCTTCACACAGATAGGCAAATTTATAACACTCTCGAAGCAATAACGTCAAAAGATACAAAATTGATATCTTCATTAAATTGATTATTTGCTTGAATTGTTCCATAATTGTGTCATTTTCCCCAACTAACCCACCACGATTTTGATATATGAATGTTTTGCATACGTTTCATGCATTGCATTTAAATTAACTCTTTGCATCATCACGTTACTTGACTGGGTGGGAAATCTTGCTAAATATATCAGGCATGATGCCCCAGTGCTAGACATCACTATAAACCGCCACACGGCAGACATTATAGCGATACGACGGAAAAGTTCTTAAAGATACGTTACACAACAATACTCCAAATAAAATAGCCCTATTCTGAAATAAAGCGACTGTTTTTAGTTTCACGTCTTTCGATGGATAAAGCATGAAAATCATGTCATTTTATTCATGATGGAAAGCAGCAGGGAGGGTGAACCGACCTAATTTAAAAAAGGTCTCATTTCTTAAACTAATGCTCTTACAAAAAACGAAAAACAAATAAGTATATGTTCACCAAAACCAAAGCCTCTAAGTTACCGTAATAGTCCACGAGTCTCTCTTGGGATCAGTTATTCAGTTATTTTTGTTACTAGTTATTTTCGTAAACGTATCTGCGAAAGATTACTCCGATGACCTGTTATCAAGGTCACAGCATCGTTGCTGCTGTAAATTATATCATTGTTATATCAATAATGTTTGGTAAATATTAACAAATCGGTGAGCATGAGAGTGACTAGAAGCACTTAGGAAATTTGGACCAGTCCGTGATTCTGTTAGCGAAAATTACAAGAACGCCAGGAATCTCAGGTAGATTATGCAGAAAGTTCTCAACAATTATTCAGACCTGTTACTGAAACAACGAAACATCTTCCTCAACTTGAAAAAAAAATAGCTGAAAAAACTGAAGAAACATTAAGACTTTTACAAGATCATCCTGGTCGAATGCATGAACTAGGAAAACCTATTACGAAATATATAAAAAAACTGATTAAGAAATGATCGAAGAATTACGTAATCAATTTACTGAAGATGATTTAATGGCAGTCAATATAACATTCAAATGAGTTTCTAGCTCTTGTTGTTATGACTTATGAAAATAGAAAAAATATTGAGACTGACATATGTAAAATATATTTCCGGTCCACAACACTGGGCTGATGTGTTTTTTAAAATTAAAAAGAACACCAGTCGCATCGACACAAAAAGTGCATCCTATATTGGATACCTCAATCCGGTAAATGATGTGTGTAAGGATGTGAAGAACGAAAAAAGCAAACAAAAAAAAAAAAACAGCGGAAGAAAGAACAAACACAACGGAAACCACACGAGAGAGAAATTCTTCCATATGTTCAAATATTAATTGATACACTTAGAACGGGAACTTATAAAATATTAAAGATAGATAATGATCAATTAGCTATATATAATGTAAATGATTCGAATTATTCGTCTGACGAGTTGTCAGAAGATGACAAATTGTATAATGATGACCTTTATAATTCGTCACGATAAGGGCAGTGTTAGTAAGGATGATCCAGATGTTTTAAACCTTTTCTGCAAACGTAGATCAATTCAAAGCAAAAGAAGAATAATTATGATGCTCCTGACACAGGTGCTACTGGTTGTGGTTTTTTTTTTCTACGGTCGTATTGCCTACCCTAGTAATATTATTTCCGACATAGCACGGTTAGAAATCCTCATAGGAAGAAAACGAGCTGGAAATAAATATCTGGAAATAATTAAAGAAGCGCTAATATTTGTCGTAGATTATTTCAAGGTGGTATCATGGATATCGGAGTATACTGAATTATGTGATGGTTATCAGAAAGATTATATATAACGATAACAAATAAGATGATCATACATCAACGACATCTTGGACCGGTTATGGACAGAATAACAAATTCATGGTTAGCAGTCTATAACGCAAATTATGGTGATGGTCTTGGTAATGTTATTCAAGGGTTATTTGCAGGAATAGCTCCCAAAATAGCTCTAATAGCACAACAATTATCGATGAAAGCTGTTCATGAAATTGGTGACAAAGCTCGTGGTTGTATTGGTTATGTTTCCGGTAAGGATTTACTGTAGCCAACGATAGACTAACATAATTAATACGAGAATCACCGCCATTGAAAATAGCAAGTACTGAAAGTATGCCCGCGAATGTCAATACAAATATCAACTAAGCTGCTGATAAAAACATTAGGAGAGTTAATGTATCAAGTATGTAATGAAATACAAATATATATATATATATATATATATATATATATATATCAGCGAGATCACGGTTTAGTTCGAGAAATAGACTAGTATAATACAAATGTTCAGAAGTAGAGCTGATTCAGATTTCGATACGGACGCGCTGATTCTCAATGATGAATCTGTGCGTGATTAACAATTGTATTCTTATCATGCACTCTAGCCCGACGCACAAGAAAGAATTGAATTTCGAGTTCAGAATACAAGTAGATTTTCCTAGCCGCGAAAGCAATTATTGAAGTAAAAGGAGAAGGTGTAATACATGCAGCAGCTGGTAACGTCATATGCAGAGGATTTGTGGGTTGGTCATGTATATAACGAGATTAGGCGTTGTTTAAAAGCGCTATATATATATATATTTATATATATATATATATATATATATATATATATATATATATATATATATATAAATATGTATGTCTGTATGTATGTATGTATGTATGCATATATATATATATAAAAATATGTATGTCTGTATGTATGTATGTATGCATATATATATATATATATATATATATATATATATATATATATATATATATATATATATTATTGATGGAAGAGAGACTGAATCTATTCAGAGGGATGTCGATGTTGTCGAACAATAATATGTTAAGCGAGATATTCTTATGATTATACAAGATCAGCCGATCCATCAATGATGTTTGCAAAATATATTACTGATAAAGCCGATCATATTTAGTATGTTAAATTACGGACAGAAACAAATAGTGCAGCTCATCCACAGCTGTTCTGGTGTTGCTGATGTTGGCAAAATAGTATTATCAAAACTCTCATTGTGGATGCCAGTAATGACCCCATCGATCACTGAAGATACATTATTGCAATTTATGGATACATGTGGTAAATCATTATTATCATGGCTAATAACAACAACAGATAGTATTCAGAATAATATTATATTTACTTGGCATATAGAATCACAACAAAGTGTTTCAAACCAAAAACATATATATATTTCGCTGCAAAGTAGGAACGGATTAAACTAGCAAGTTCACTCCCATATGAGATTTGACCAACTGAGAGTTACCGAGGTTTCGCTAAAACCAAACGGCCAACAAGAACGAGCTACTGATATATCGTTAGATTATACGACAAACCACGTAATTGCTCGAGCTTGTCAACGTTTGATGACATTTATGAGATGTGATCAGATTGTAGATACCGGTTTGCAAATATCGCAATTATATTTTACACAAATGTATCAAATTTATAACATTTAGCTCGAGCAACTTGATTTAACCAGACACGCTGTTGTTGATATACACTTCAGAGCTCCGTAGGTGCAGTACAAGCTGATGGTTACCGGAAAAAAAAATCGGTTTTATACTTAGTGAAAAAAAATCGGTTTTATACTTAGTGATAAATCGTTGCTACTTGAAGGTGCTGGTGGAGGAATGAGAGTCATTTACGCACAAGTTTGTAAAACAATTAGATCACTTGTAATATTATAAATGTCATATAATCATGTAAATGTTACTCGGATTCCAGGTCAGATTAAAAAACTACAAATAGCGTCAGTGAAACAATCCGGAACTACAATGACATAAACACACAGATTGCAGGATGTCAGAACAAGCTGCCACTGACAGAATGATAGCTTAAAACATTCAGTCGTGCAAAACATGACACAACCGGAGTCCGACTTACCCTATCCGCTGGTGCTATTTCAGATTTAACTAAATCAGGGGGCCCCGAGTGGCCGAGTGGTCTAAAGCGCTGTCCGTTACGGACCACTGCCATCTCACCTCTGTCTGCGTGGGTTCGAGTCTAAGATTCGGCTAATGTAGTTAAGTGAGAAAGCTTGCCAGTAGCTTCTCGTGGGTCGGTGGTTCTTTCCTGGGGTTTTTCCGGTTTCTTCCTCCACCACTAATACTGGCCGCCATGTATAGCCTATATATTGTGCTGAAAAATGGCGTTAAACCATAAAAAACAAACAAACAAAACTAAATCAGGTGGCATATTTCCACGTCTTGCAGCTATACCAGCATTAATCGCAGATGCTGCCCCTGCTGTTGCAAAAGCTGATGGCCTTTGGACTGTTGGGCAGCGGCTGGAATGGCACTAAAGAAAGCAGCGGGGTAAAGATACAAAAGGCAAAAGATTACCAGGTAGCCGTTATTCGTACGGAAAAAGTATAAGACTACCATGGACAATTTAATAAGACATATGGCCAATTGTGAGTTAATTAATGCTGATAAAAAGATAAAAATAAAATTCTTCAGAGGTAATTTTTTGCGAGATCAGTTACCTTCCAGACCAAATAGCGCTGAAACCAGTATTATTAATCTCCATAATTTCACCCGAACTGACAGTCACTGGAGCGCATGCACGATTGATCCCCGTGGAATTGTGTATTTCGATTCGTATGGATTTGCCCCGCCAAAATGATTTATTGGGTATATCAATCCTCATAAAGTTACGATCTGGTGATATTCAACATTATCAACACTGAAAATAACTGATCCCTCAATATGCGGCCGAGACGTAATTGCTGCATTCGAGTCTGTATTAAAATCAGCCAAACCACCTGGTGAAGTTATGCATGAGTACACTAGTAATCGCTTTTTAAACAGATCCTGAAGTATAATGATATATATTTAGGGGGGAGGATGTTATCTCGAAACAAGTCTCTTATGACAAGAGAGTGTACAACAAATCATCAACGACGAATTATCAGCATTGTTAAATAGTGCAAAAGTGTATTCAAACAAAATGTTTGTATTTCAGGCTAATGAAGGAAAATTAAAATGAGATTATCGTTAAAATTAATGGAGTAGCCAAAAACACCATAGCTAATAGACACGTGAAAATTTTACCGGTGTTCTCTTTTCAACTGTATTAGATAATATTTGCGCGTGAGTACAAAAGGACAGGAACAGGAATAAAATAGCCGTACTTAGAGATTCAGTATCCGACAAGGATGCATCGACATAAAAAACAATTATTTAGATGTTAACTACAGCACCGTAGATTGTTGTTGTTGTAGGGTTTAACACCATTTCTCAGCACACGATAGGCTATACATGGCGGCCAGAATTATTGATGGAGGAAGAACCCGGGAAAACCCCCAGAAATAACCACCGACCCACGAGAAGCTTCTGGCAAGCTTTCACACATAACTACATTAGCTGAATGTTTGACTCGAACCCACGCAGAGGTGAGACGGCAGTGATCCGTAACGGAAAGCGCTTTAGACCACTCGGCCACTCGGGGCCCCTATCAGTACCGTAGACAATACATTATCAGCGATGCAGACCGAGTATGATATTCATGTAAAAGCGTTTGCAAATCTTCTCAGAAAGCTTAGAAGAATTGCAAAAATGTCAGATGATCTCTTCCGTACTCCGTCATAGAGCTATCTGATATCAAGGTGAGCACTGAAAATATTAAACACAGGATAATATGGTTAGGGATCTTCTTGCTATCTCTGAAAAGCTTTATAAGATTAAAATATCACATAAACAAAATATCAATACTGTGTACTCGATACAGCAGGGATCTTTCACTTTGACAACATAGAATAACACCGTTCAAAATTAATGCATCTGTTCGAGGTATATACAGATTAACGGTACTTTCACCGTTATAGTTTAATGTATCATCATAGTTGTCCACTGGTGTTATTAATGTAAGTGTGGCTATAGAAAATGGGTCCACTGAAATTGTAGAATAATCCCCACCAGTGAACATTCAGTATCAGCGTTAATGACATGGTATGCAGATTAGTAATTAATTTACGCCCGTAATATAATGAACGTGCAACTGTATAGATACAATCAAGTAAGTGACTTTCAAACTAAACTAAAATATAACTGACTACTACACGAAAAAAATAAAAACATATCACAGGCGTTTAGTCGTAGCTGATATAAAGGTATATTCAGTTTCAGCTATTATTGATGTAACAGGTTTATTCCAAATTATCTTCGCTGATATAATCGAGTCTTAACGACGAAATAATAACATAAAACGATTTCTCAGAGATGATTAATATTTACGTTGAAACAACATCATATTTAGAAAGTTTTGATAATAATAATAATAATAATAATAATAATAATGTATCAACAACTTCAGCAACAGATCGTTACGAATACAATTCCACCAAAGACAACATGCTATCAATAACTTCCACTAACCCTGAATTTAGCGTAAACTTTCCAACTACAGTTTCAGTAAAGGAAATTTCCCTTGTTCAATTACTAGTATACTATAGTTGGCCAAATATCCGATAAAACCATTCGGGGGTTTACAGTCCAATGATTCACTGTATTTGCAAATAAGCATAAACCAGATGAAACACTCGATTAAATCGATTTTGGATAACCAAAAGGTTCGTATAATATCGAAGATATCAATCATGAATTTCAGCGCAGAATTACATTTATTACAGTAAAAAAAAATCAAAAATAGCTATAACAGTTCACGAACCAATATTATCAGCCGCGATAGACGTCAATGCGCAAGATTATGTCTTTGATATTTATCAAGCATCAATTATAACTGTTATAGGATAGCCTGAAGTACCTCGTAAGGTACCACTATCACCTGAACTAGCGTGGTCGTAATTTACCACGGAAAAATAAACATACCACGAAATTACCCCATCGTACAAGATCATTTACTTAAAAAAAAAATACAAAGTTGATTGATTATCTTATCCTCATTAATAACGCCGATGTAACTTGGCATGTTGTACAGAAACATCTCAGTTTTCTAGTATTTAAATATGTAAATATTCGCTTTGATGAAATTACTCGATATGTCAGAGTTATTAATCAAGAACATAAACGACAACAAGACCAACTACAACAAAGTTTATAAGTACATCTTTGTGATATAACACGTGTACGCAATGAAATCCTTATACAAACTGAAATATTAAATCAACTTGTTTCTGAATATGAAAGTTATTAACTATCGAGTGATTCAGGTAACAATTGATACTAAAGGGATAGACGCAAACAAAAATGTTAACTGTATATTCGATAACAGAAGTTGATTTACCGAACTTAATTTTCCCGGGTATAATGCAGACGAACTAAACAAATTCACCAACGATCTCATCAATGAGATTGTTTCCCTAAGATATTCGCCGCATGGAGAAAAACACTATCACCGACAGGTATTCTAAGATACAACAATGATCCATACGGAGGGGGTAGACATATATCACCGAGAATAGTAAATATTCTCTGTGATCGCAGTCAATATTTTATGTGATTCAATTGATGGAGGATATCAGACAAAAATATAAATATAAACTCAGGCACAGCAGGGATTTAGTATGTCTACATTCACCCTTTAAGCATGCCATGAGTTTAATAGTACAAGAACCGATTAAACTATTTATCTCTGATGTCATAATTCAATCTGGACAATAATATATTTCAAACTTACGGACTAAATCGGTAGTGTAATTGATTCATCTGGGGAAAGTCCTCAACTGAATCTTTACATCAAATCCAATAACACCCCCAGTCGGAAAGTCCCTGACCTTACACATTTATTTTCAGCTCACAATATCAACTTCCTCCATCGCAGCAGTATTCGTAATGTCGGAAATATGTTTATTATAATATGTTTTATTAAATATTGATTTAAAATATAATATGGAGGAGTTATCAAAAATCAAGCTTTGGAAAGCTCCACTTGTTGAATCATGATTTGACCGTGCCAGACTAACTCCTGACTTTCGAAGGTGAGTTCTAGTTGAGAATAACAATCTGATTAGTATTATTCGGAGTGGCAAAATAGAATTTAATGATGATGAGGTATCTCACGTTTCGTCCACATTCAAAATTATAAGCGATGACAAATCATTGACTCTACAATGAACGATGAGCGCGCAAAATAATATTGATTATCTTAATGATCAAATATATTTTGTTCAGAAGAAAATGTATTGTGCAATCACAAACAGCTTCTAATGTCTGGATTATTCCTAACAAACGTGACCCTGAGTTTCTTAACAAGACCCCCCCCACCCCCGCCGTGTTAAGTAAAGATTACAAACCAGGAATGTTGAATGGAATTGATGAACCATATTATATACGAGCATACCCTATAACAGCGGTTATTTATGGGATATATGAGGTAAATGATGAACCTGATATTAATGATCTTGCTTACAATGAAATGTTCAACAAAACAATTATGACGCTGAGCGAGTAATAGAACATTTTACAAAAGCGATACATGGAAATGGACTAAGTGATCTAAGACGTAGAAAGATAAACGAGTTGGCTGAATTAGTCAAAAATATCGGAGCTACAAATAATGATGTATAAAAGTTAGAAACAATGATAACAAATCTAATAATAGAAGCAGCTATAACAGGATAAATTTCATACAATTTCAAATAAACTCAAGAGGTGGTCCAATACATGGTATTGATCATAATGAGCACTTGTGGACTAACGCAGAAACAATATTTCCACGAGATCGAACCGTAAGATTTTACCGTGACTCAGAATGAAACATGTTTGATTTTATATACGAAATAAGTAAAATCGATCCTTATCCATCAGTATGGCTACATCAACGTAATGAAAATGGCGACAAAAATATTAGAACAGATAGAAATATTTGTATGAAGGAAAAGGTACGCTTGTATATTTAAAGAAAATAATTAGTAACAAATATACTTACCCAACAGAGACCCTTGGACGGACCCTCTATAAGCTACACGCTTATATATATATATATATATATATATATATATATATATATATATATGCAAAACAGCACGGTCTGGTCAAACAGCTTCAACATAATCAATTGTTTTGTTTTGCGGGAAACGAGATCATTAAAGTCCATGTTAGCCGTAATCTCCATTCTGTTTTTACCAAGCTAGAAACGTATTTATACTCTAGTCTTGCATCTGAGCAAATGTCAAGGAGTAAAAAGTGCATCAAGTCTTTATATTGATTTAAGATCAAGTCTTGTATGATGTCACCATCTTCTTCAAGGAATAACATACCAAAAAGGCGGTATTTGAAAAAGAAAGTAACCTGAGCACTTAAAGGTATTATCTTCTGAAATTCTTTAACTGTCATGCGAGTTTCGGGTACCCATAATGATTTTCTGAGAAGTGTTTATGATGTTTCGTCCTTCCGACATCCGATGTCGACATTTGACTTCAGACCAACAAGTAAATCCCCGGTGGGATATGATGCTTCATGCTTTTACTTCAGACCTCACACTAAGACCTGCGCGAACGTCTTTAAAGGACCTAACATTTGATAATGGTCAGACCTTCTGCTCTCATACTGTATAATGTAGCACCTGTAGTAAGATGTCGGAAGTCTGGAGCTTTATATCCTTAAATCTGTAAACAATGACCCGTCAAAATGTCCGATGCTATTACCCCACAATAATGGTGTCGGATATACACATATTATCCAAGATGAAATCAGAAGTTGATACGAGACTTTGCACCAACTGATATTTTGATAATAGGGCACGTATGTCCCTCCTTACATCTTGAAACCAATCCATGACGAGTGTGAATAAGAATATGCGTAGAACTAGAAATGGACAGGTGTCGATTCTGGCCACAAAAAGCCTGATCTTGCATTAATATAAATTTGATACATGCAGTTTAAATCACTCTGGAAAAGCAATATAATACATTGACACATATTTTTAGGTAACAGTAGTCTAAATGATATTTGGGAAGAATAATCACTCGTCACTCCGGCTATTACCATGTCTCTTCTAGCTAGGATTCGTTATGTGTCATGGTGAGACCAAAGATGTACATATCAATATGGGAAACTGTTCAATAAATTATAGCAGGCAAAACAAACAATTCAAGTTGGCCATTTTGCGACCAAAGGGCGGGTGCATGTTGATTCATTTTGAGCGGAATCATTGTTTGTAGTGTAAGCAAATACAAACTGCATCAATACTGTATAGTATTATATAATGCCATACAAAATGATAAATGTTTTTTTATTGTACTAGTGATGTATAGCGAGATATGGTATGGTGTACTGTGGAGAAAATAGGAGAAGGTAAACCAACAAGATTGGGTTCTAATCTTTCATCTTCGGGTTAGATCAGAAGCGACAAAAAGTGAAATATCCGTAACAAAGCGCAGATCACCCAATCATGGATAAGAATCACCTGACATACACATATCAACCACCGGTATCGAACTAGGTACACGCGAGGTTTGTCAATGCATGTTTGAGTGTAATGGGTGTCCTGGGAGGGGGTAACAACTGTGGATATGCAGTCTTTCTCCATGGGGGTAGCTAGTTCAACTTTGGTTCCCACTTGGTTCCCACAGTATCTCCAAAAACAGCTGTGGCGTGCTCAGCAGCTACATTCGGGAATCCGGCATCAATTGGTTGGCTAAACCAGTGTGAGGATAGACGACGGGTCTTAAACATTTTGTGAGTTAGGCTTTGCCTACCTAGCACATGAAGACGGGATTCGGCATCCTGCGCAGAGGAAACACAAGCTGGTCAATGGACAGAAATGCGATTCCCAGCGAAGAACCGTGGAGCGCAAAGAGCACGAAGAAACACTTAGGACGTTCTGGTCATTCACTGCACTCAAGTCTGTCTCTGCTCTTCTGTACGTTGTCGTGCTGCTGGAGCCAGATGGTTCCGGGTGAGAGAAATAACTTATGGCTTTGCAAATTAAATCCCAAACAATTCGAGAAAAACAGATTCAATTGCTCATGATTAAATTTCCGACTAATCTTTAGAGCGAATCTAACTTAAACCTAACGGTGGTATTGCTGAATAGCCTGTGTTGGTCCATGCAATCTGTGTTGTGACAACAGTCTTTTGTTGTATCTCAACAATACAAATCAATAATATATCCTTTAATGCAATTTTAGCCAACTTATATTCTCTACTTTCAAGAATGATATGAATATGACCATGATTCTGTAACAAACATGTTAATCTCAATCCGAATCAAACAATTTCAGCGAAATAAGGTGTCTACCTTCAGTTGACTACAATTATACGATAAAGTTGTACATATACATATACTTCTAACTGTAACATTGTATCTTGTAAAACATTATAGTATCCAGGAGAATCAATTCCATTAGGTGAATTTTTGTTACCTGATTACAGGTAGAAGATTATAGTATTTGTACCTTTAACAATCAGATATTTTTGAAGCATCAGTTTAGCAAACTCAGTTGTACTATTGGTATGTGCAGTGATTTATTTGGTCTGGAATTTAAGTTATAATATTACTTATTTCAACAATATTTTTCTGGAAATACTATGTACTCAAAACATCATTCTTGAAAGTACAGAATATAATTTGGCTAAAATTGCAATAAAAAATATATTATTGATTTGTATTGTTGAGATACAACAAAAGACTGTTGTCATAACAAGATAGATTGCACGGACGAACACAGGCTATTCAGCACTTCCACCGTTAGGTTTAAGTTAGATTTGCTCTAAAGATTAGTCGGAAATTTAATCATGAGCACTTGAATCTGTTTTTCTCGAATTGTTTGGGATTTAATTCGCAATGCTATAAGTTATTTCTATTGAAATAATAATTTATATTCTAGGGAAATAAATTAAGCTTTCAATTGTACGAGCTGTGTAACTCTTAATCACTTAAAACAAAGTCAGCGCGAAAGTAATTTTTTGTCATCCATCTATCCCATTTCATCACGCACTAAAGTCCTGTGGCGACAGGCAAGCGACAAAGCTGAATGTGTGGGTATACTGGCAGCCGTAGCCGCAAACCTGTACACATATGGCTCAGGGCATGATGATGAAATAACCCTACTTGTCTAAAAGAAAGCACCTTATCATCATCAGTTCTTATGATCCAACCATAACCAAACCAAATTAGGTGAAGGTCAAGTTATATGAGGATCGTCACTCCATAAATGCTGATGATCCAATGGCTCGTCATTCTTGGCGATTGCAATTCAAGAATAGGCTGTGATCACGTTGCCCGGGATGGAGTGCTAGGAAAAAACGACTCCCTACCCGTAACCGTAAGTCATGGATGCACCAACGTCAAATCAGTGGCACCACATCAACTACGTCATTGTCAGGAAGAGGGACAGTCAAATTATGAGTGACCACGTCTTTGTGCGACGCTGACTGCTGGACAGACCACATCCTCATCATCACCAAGCTCAACATCAGCATTCAGCCCAAAAAACGCTCAGAGGGAAAGAAAGCTCATAAACATTTTGAACATTACCAAACTGAAATGCACCATTACCTAACTGGATGCCCTTGAATAACGTCTGAAATCTACACCTCTCGACATTTAGGATATGGAGACCGACTGGGCGGCATTTATAGAGCTGGTCTACAGTACATGTTCGGAAATCCTAGGAACTTCGACCAGAAAGCATCAAGACTGGTTTGATGTAAACTGCAATGAGATCAAGCAAGTGCTGGATGCGAAACATCGCTTCATTCAAACCTACTTCAACAACCCCAAGTCCACGTCTAGGAAAGATGCATACAACTACGTTTGTATAACTGTACATCATAAACATCGGTTAATTTCACACTCTCAGAATCCTAATGAACCGCCTCACTACACACATTGACCAGGGACTACTGCCACAACGCCTGTGTGGATTCCGAAAAGAATGTGGGTGCATCGATATGTTAGCTGCGACGCAGCTACAGAAGAGATGTCAAGAGCAAGACACCAACGTTTTCTCTATCTATGTCATTTAAACAAGGGCCTTTGATACTGTCAGAAGAGAAGGGTTGTGGAAGGTAATGGCCAAGTACGGATTCCCAAGAATATCTATCCATGGTGCAGCATTTCCACCATGGTATGCAGGCACGAGTCGACAAAAATGGAGAGACAGCTGAGCCATTCCCAGTAACCAATGGTGTCATGCAGGGTTGTGTTTCTGGCACCGAAACTGTTCAGTCTATTGTTTGCTGCCATGCTGACTAATGCATTCAGAGACGGAGAGTTTGGAGTCGGCATCATGTCCCGTACACGTGGAAACTATTCAATTCCAGGAAGATTCAAATGAAACCCATGGTCATGACATATATCATTAGGGATTTCTCATTTGCTAATGACTGCGCCATCCATGCTGCCTCAGACGCCGACTGGTAATGCAGCGTTGGCAAGTTATCCAGCTCCTGCACAAGCTTGGTTCTCATCATCAGTACCTGGAAGACTGAAGTACTGCATCAGCCGGCCCTGGAAAGCCCTGTGTGGAGCCCAATATCACCGTCAACGGCCATAATCTCAAGGTAGTAGTGAACCGCTTCACCTACCGTGGCAGCACACTGTCACAGAACATCACTACTGACGACGAAATTAGCCTTCACATTGCAAGAGCCAGCGCAACGTTCAAAAACCTGTATGCCAACGTCTGGAATGAATAAGTATCAGCATCCAGACCAAACTAAATGCCCACAGGCAGTTGTGGTCACCACACTACTTTACGCTCGCGAAACATGGTCCGTGTACCAACGTTACGCCAGGAAACTGAACCACATTCACAGCAGAAGTCTCAGGAAATTCCATAACATCAAGTGGCAGGACAATGTTCCAGACATTGAGGTACTTGCCCGTGCAGGTAGCAGCAGAGAGGGTGAACCCTACAACGTTTTTAGACAAAATTTTGATTGAAATCTTAAAATGAGCCTTCCTACGATCTCATTTTAACCAAAAAAAATGTCTCAGGGGCAAACCCTACAACGTTTTTAGACACAAAATTGATTAAAATTTTAACGAGCCTTCCCTACGAAATCTCATTTTAACTAAAAAAATGAAAACGGAGACTTTACGATTTTTTAATTAATTTTGGTCGCAACTTGTTGTCATCACCCTCAGGGGCAAACCCTACAATGTTTTCAGACAAAAAATTGATTGAAATCTTAACGGTAACTAAAAAAAATGAAAACGGAGACTTTTACGATTTTTTAATCAATTTTGGTCGCAACTTGTTGTCATTCACCCTCTCTGCTGCTAAACTTTCAGTTCTGGGTTAATAATTTTTTTACGATGAAAAATCACTAAGATGAAAATCCTTTTAGGATTTTACAAACAGACTAATTTGTAAAACCTCCTCTTGTAAATCAATCAGATTATTTGACTGGTCTGTGAGTCTAAAATTAATTCTCGTTAACGAATTATTATGGCATCGCATATAGACTGGATTAACCGGAGACTCAATTATTAAAAATCCTGGAGGAGCTGTTGGTGCAAATGAATACAAAATATATCCTTGCTGAGCTTGATTTGATCGTTCGAGATTAATTTGATAGCTTCCTTCGATAACATCGCATACTAAATTGAGCGCAATCACCGAGGATATATTCACGTTGAACGGAGCGATATGTCTGCCGCCACCGTCTGGGTTATTATAATGTTTGAGGATTTTTATTTCCGGTGATGTTGTTTTTTTCCATGCATCATGAATTATTTTAAAACCAACATCGATGGCATCAATGAGAAGTTTTTTTTAGTTCTGGTACGTTATATCCTCGTAGTTTGACTGTTGCAATATCCTTGACGGGGATATTATAGGTTGTTGCAAACTCTGTTCTCGATAGGGGATTATCGTCATCTAATATATCCTGAATAATTTTCAAATTAAATGTTTCCATATCGTCGATAATTTTATTGCATGTTTCTACGACGCTGATAAATTCATCTCGGGTGAGAGAGCCGGATTTAAGAGATATTAACAACAGTGAAAAATCATTATTCATCGCTATGAAATTTTTAATGGGTTTAGATTTGTCAATAAGATAATATCCCTCTATGCTATCCCCTTCCTCTTCTTTCCCAGTTGGTTGGTATACGAGATCAAAAAATTGTATATTGATTTGATAATCTTTATAACTCTTTACTGGATTATCAGATTTTATCACGTCGGTGACATAATCAGATTTTTTAGGTTCGGGTATATCAACGGTTTTTCCCCCTGGTGGTAATTCAGGCCATCCTAGTACGGTTCTTATCGAGCTGTTATAGATATCTACGACGTATCCTTCTGTGCTTATTTCAATTGCGGATGATAGCGTCGGCTCATGAACCGTTATAGCGATTTTCGATTCTTTTCCAGTAATCGATTTTATTCTACGTTGAAATTCGTTATTGATTTGTTCAATTTGATATGACCCTGTTGGTATTGAAACGACGTTCCAGTCTGGAGTCCCGTCTTCTTTATTCTTATTCGCGAACACCAAGGAATTATTCGGTTGTTGACCACCAAATGATTTTGATCTGATATTAAACCAACTGTGATACACTCGAAGTTTTGCTAGCGCTATCTCCTTCACGGGGACTGGGCTAGGGAAATTCACACTAAACTCGGGTTCCGTTGATGTTATTGATATCATACTTGTTTGTACTGGGTTTGTGTTTTCCACTATTCGTTGAAGTAATTCCATCGGTGTTGTCATCGTTGCTATACTCATGTTGTCGCTCTAATTTTGACACCACGGAATCGTAAATACTGACCATCACTGAGTTCTCAGTATCTGATATCGTTGATGTTATTGATATCATTCTGGTTTTTGGGTTCGTTTTTTTAAATTCCATCCATGTTGTCATCGTTATTATACTGTTGTTGTCTCTCTAATTTTGATATCGCGGAATCAAAAATACTGACCATCGCTGAGAACTCACTATCTGATATAATTGTATCATCGAGTGACGACGATATCATCGAGGATAATTGCGAGTATGCGGTTGATGCAACATGATATTGAATTAAGTAATCTTGCAGTTTTCTCTGGCTACATGATATTTTTTTTGTTATCCCGGACGATATACCCGCGATTGTAGCCACCGCAGAAATGCAAATTGGAACTACGACCGGGGCAATCATTGTAACCGATGCTAGTATTATTCCGGCGCCAGCGAGAACGCTTGACACCGAGTACATAGTAATATCAATTGGGGTGATTCTTCGTCGGTATTTTTTTATTTTTATTTGATACTCCTCGGCGAGGGTTTTGAGTCTAGTTTGAAATTCTCTGACCTGATAATAGCGACATTGCGTTGATGAAATCATTTTTATTTTAAAAACGCTAGCGTTTTCAATTGTGAAATCCGAAGGATTTTCCTTTCAATTTAGTTATTTACTTAACATACGAATTCTAGGCACCAAGCTATTTTTTTTCTAATGGTGTTATCAACCGCGACAATCTCAAATTCTTCTTCTCCCCCCGCGATAATTACTGTCGCAGTGCCACCAAAGTAGGTTTTACCACTCACGATGATATCAAATTGCTTGTTAGAGATTAACGTCATCCTGTAGATACCATGGGGCCACTTCTCAATATTGACATTCAATTTAGCATTAGATTCTTTTAGCCAATCAAAGGTCCCATGCTTTACCCTTTCAGAGGCTTCTTTTAGTTTAAGAATATCGTCGTAAACGTCGAGATAGGTTTTATTGATTTCGGTATCCTTCATTATCGTTCCATCGCGGCGTTTAAAAAATGAAATCAAAAGGAAGTCAAATCCCAAACCTTCTTGGAACCATAATGCGCGTTGAGTTGAGAATATGTTTTCGTGATATTGTGACTTTCAGAGCCCTCAAAGAAATTTTTAGCCATTTCGCTGATGCGTTTTTGTTCGTCAATAGCTTTTTTAACTTCAGCGAGAGTCGGGCCTGTCAACGATGTGGTTTCAGACGCAGGTGTTCTCCCTAAAAATTTATCAACGATGGTATTAAGTGTTGTTTGTCTCACCATAAACATATTAATATCTTTGAGAGTCATTGTAGATGTAGCTGGGACACCAAAGAAACTATTAGCGATGTAAGCATTGTGAGTATGCTTGCCAATAAACTCGTTGATTTCAGCGAGAGTCATGGCAGCCACAAGCGGGGTTCCAAAAAACTTAACAACGACGTCGTTAGTGGGTTTTTGTACTTTTTCAAGATTTTCTATTAGTTTAGAAATATCATTGTAAATATCAAGATAATTTGCCTTGATTTCATTTTCATTCATCATCCTCTCCGCGTCCTTGTTAAAAAAGAATAGCGATAGAAGGTTTTTAATTTCAGCGAGAGTCATGCCAACCAAAAGCGGGGTTCCAAAGAATTTAAGTATGACATTTTTGAGAAAACTATTATAACCTCGTATATAATCATCCAGCTCACGGCCGCGGGTGGCAATCATGCTGTCGTGGGCGGCAATTGCGTCGGTGATCGTAGACACAAGTGCGCCTGGTTTAAGTCGTCCGTCGCTGGAATACAACGCAATAGAGTTTTCAGTGGCGTCTTGCTGCCGTTTTAAAATGTCATCCGCGGATATATTACTGGCTTTAAGTCGTCCGTCGCTGGAATACAACGCAATAGAGTTTTCAGCGGTGTCGCGCTGCCGTATCAAAATATCATCCAATGACACATCACTACTTTTCAATTTACCCTGTTTGTCTTGAAATACAACTATTTCGTTCGGGTCAACACTTGTTAAATTTAACGTCTCAGCGATTTCATCTTCGATTAGTTTTTTTTTATATCCTTGATAGAATCACCGGTTGCAGTGTCATCGGGTTTAGGTTTCAGAGGTCTTCCCCAAATATCAATCATGTTATTGTAAAACTCTCTCTCTCTCTAAAATCTTTGTTGACGACTTCGTTGAAAAATCATCGATTTTCGCCAGCGATTGCTGGTGTATTCATTTACGACAACATGAGGTGGTTTTCCCCTTGGGTTACCCAAGGAGTTAGAAATAGCATCAAGAACATTTAATACTTCGCTGCCGCATATTGGTGGATCAATCATCGTTTGTGTTGGCAGCGTAGAATACCAAGTCTTCATTGAAAAAGTTTTTATATAACGCATGAATTCCTTCGGCGGTGCTAATCCATATGAATCAAAATAGACAATCCCACGTGGATCAATAGCGTATGCAACCCAGTGGGTTCCAGGTCCGGTGCTGTTATCGAGATTAATGATGCCTGTTTCAACGTGATTAGGTTGTGTCGGTAACTGATCCTTCATAAAGACACCTCTGAAATTTTTTATGGCGAGTTTTTTAGCAGCATCGAGTAAATCAAAATTGGACATAGGAACCATCGGTTCCCGAGTTAATAAACCGGTCCTAGTCTTAGACCTTTTCCGCTGTACCACGAATACGGGGTTCCTGGTAGTCTTAGACCCTTTCCCTTTTTTTTATACCCCTTCCCAGCTGCTTTCTTTAGTGCCATTCCTGCCGCGGTACCAACAGCTCCTAACGCTGCCGCTTTAGCTATCGCTGGGGCTGCTGCCGCAATCAACGCTGGAATCGCAGCTAACAACGGGAATATACCACCAGTCTTTTCCATGTTTTTAATCGCGCTTGCAGAAAGAGTAACCTGAACTCCTTTTTTTGCTACAAGTGCATCATTGAAATGTTTTACTTGACGAGTTGTCAGCGATAATTTATTCGCCCCGCCAGTCATTTGATTGGGTTTTAGCGTAATTGTAGTTCCACATTGCTTAGCTGATTTGGATTGCAATTTGTTTAATTGACCAGGTGTCAAAGACACATTGATATTACTATACGACATTATACGTAATAGATTAATTCTAAATCGACGATTTCAATTACATGTTTTCTACTGGCGCATCTACCACTCTCATTTTTCCTCCAACACCTTCGAGTAGCATTGATTTGTCGCTGAGAATGACAGCAACCGCTCTATAATTAGCGATAGCACCAGGACGGTTCACATTAGCTCTAAAGTGTATATCAACGACGGACTGTCTTGTTAAATCAAGATGTTCCTGCGAAAAGTAATAGATCGGATATAAACTCTTAAAGTCGTATTGTGATATTTGTAGACCAGTATCAACATTTTGATCGCGTGCCATAAACGACAGCAATCTATGATACACGCGAGCAATATGATTTTCTGTGTAATTAAGTTGTACGTCTTCGGATGGTTCCTGCTGGCCGTTTATTCTCAGTGAGACGTCTTTAACACCTAATGGATCAAATATCATATGACTGAAACGTTGATCGCCAACTCGTGTGTTATCCTGTAACACTACAAATATATGACGTGGGGCAGAAACGCCTTGTTTTGATGCTAGGTTCCACGTGAATATCCCGTTGAGACTTGATTGTTTAACATCTGTACTCACGGTTAACCAACTTATTAATGATTTTCCTCCTTGGTCCATAAATGATAGTAATCGTCCTTCTGCGGTTATTGATGGAGTCAACACTGGCATCCACAATGATATTTTTGTTAAATTGACTTTACCGGCATCAGCATTGGGATTTGCATTGTCTGCTGGAATCCTCCAAATTGCGTCATTATCATCACTTTTTCGTACAAGCGCTACTGTATGCTTCGCCCCGTAGATAACTTTTCGGACGTTTCTACAGAATCCAAATATATGATGCAGTGGAATCGCGCATGAAAATGATTTACGCGCTCCTTGCAACATTGACATACGTGTTGCAGCTCCTAGATTGAAATTAACATCGTTGTTTATAATCATATCTTCGGCATCAATATTAGCGGTACCAGCATTATTCTTTGGTCGTCTTACAACAAATTAATTTCCTCCAGCGGTATTTTTAACATCTTTTGCAAACATCATAGAAGGTCCTGCCGATCTTGTATAATCATCAGAATATCTCGCTAACCCGATTATTGTTGTAGCCACATCAACATCGCGATCTATCGACTCGATTTCTTTTCCATCGATGAGATATCTTGCACTCTCAAATAACGCCATAATACCATTATTGACAAACCCGACTTGAGTACCAGCTGGATACGGTGCATGTACAGCAGTAGTATCAGCAGCTGTTACAAGTTCACCTTCTACTTCAATAAACGCTTCAGCGGGTAGAAAGTATTTACTGGTATCATGGACTTGAAGTTCAATTCGCGATCGACTATTTGAGTCTATTGCATGATAGGCGTAATATTGATAATCGCGTACAGAATCATCCTTGCCAACTGGGGCGTCTATATCAAACGCCGGATCATGTGACTTTTTGAACATTTTATTGTATTTATCAGAGTCTAAATCGTGAAATCGTAAACGATTTTCATCGACGTAGTTTTTTAAAGCCGCTTCCTGCTATCATATTTGCAATATTGCTTTGGTCCCCTTGATTTATCAATGATGGCAAGGCCATCGATGCTAGTTTTTCGTCTACTGCGTTATTTATTATTTTACTAACCCGTGCAGGCATTTCCGCGGTAGACGGTAACGGTTTCTTTGAAAATCCTTTGGATTTTTCCCGTCGCACCGATGATGTTATTTTATCCTTTGCGGCTGAAAACGCTTTTCCGGCAAGATCTCCAACAGCACTGATACCCTTATCACGAATAACATCAATTGCTTTCATTGATAATTGTTTAGCTAACGGCATCACTTTTGGAGCCATTCTTGCAAATAACCCAGCAATGGTATTACCTAAACCATCACCATAGTATGCTCTATAAACTGGAAACCGTGAATTAACTACGTAGACGGGGGTTGGTTTATCATGATTATAGTGTATGATCATTATTTGAAATCAGAAACCATTTTTCAATTGCAAAACAATTTATCAATTGGAAACGCTAGCGTTTTAATTCAGTCTCGGTGATTAATCACTGTGATAACCACTTTCCACTAACTCACCAATGAAATCTCGATATGTGCTGATATCCATGATACCACCCTGAAATAATCGTAATACAGATATCAGCTGCTTCATTAATTATTTCCGGTGAGTTGTTTCCAGCTCGGAAACCTCCTACAAGAACTTCTAATCGTGATATATCACTGAGAACACTACCAGGGCAGAAACTCTTTGAGTTTCCAATCCTTGGATTTTCACTGGAATCTTGCAATCCACTTACGCTAAAACCAGTTGCTTCATCCAGTTTTTCTAAATCGGTTTCTTGTAAATAATCAGAATCATCATCATCATCATCAGGTGGTAGTTGTTGTTGTTTTTTAGGCGAGTAGAATACTTTCTTTGCAGGTTGCTGTCGCTTTCCTCGCAATTTTCGCGGTTTTTGTTGTTGTTTAAACTCTTCGTATTGTTTATACACTATATCCACCGCATTGATATATTCAATGTATGATGCACTATCTGTCTTTTTTTGACTTTTTTCAGTTTTGATTTTGTAGAATATATCAGCCCAATGAGTTATACTTCTAACATATTTATGATGTTCTGGTTTCAACATTTTTTTTCTGTCTTCATAAGTCGTAACAACAAGCGCAGGAATTTCTGTTGGATCAGTCTTATCGATTTTTGCTAACCCTTCCTCGTTAAACCTCATGCGTAAATCATCTACTGTTCTTTTTGATTCTATTTTTTGTACAGCCTGTTTTGTTTGTTAAGTTTTCGCTGCTATTTTTTCAAGTTCACCGATAACAAATTTCCCCGTCTCGGGAACATCTCCCAGTATAGCACGCTCTACCCCTTTCGTTGCTGTGGTTACTGGTTTAAACAATTCTTCAGACCCCAAGGCAAAATAAGTTTGTAAACTCTGTCGTTGTTGCAGTTTATTCCGTACAGAGTCACGAATTGGTACAAATCTCCTGATTGCATCCAGTCGTTCACAAGCCAATCGGGTTGTTAATGCTTCATTGACCATTATTTGAAATCAGAAACAATTTTTCAATTGCAAAACAATTTTTTAATCCGACCTAACATGATCATGAAAGCGTTTTAATGGCTCTATCAATGATGAGGAAAGTCACATAATTGTATATAAATAATTAATACTGTGACTTTCCTCACTTTTTCATTGATCAATCTGAACCGTTCATCAATTTTTATTCAGTGTGAAATATTTTCACTGTTTTTGACATTGTCAATCAAAAAATGCTAAAAAAAATTAAAATCTCTATGAGAGACGGTCACAATCAAATAATGATAAGTGGTCGGTAAATCAAATAATGATAAATGGTCAATCAAAATTGTTCATTTTCTTGAATTAACGCCCGTAGGTTTCTAATTTTAGAATTAACCTCTTTTTTCAATTCGTATTCCCTACCTAATTCTTTTCGTATTCGTTCTACGATAGTATATAACGGAGCGAACACACCTACGTCACTGGAGAATGCAAGAGAGTCCCGAATAGAATTCTGAATTCTTTTGATGAGCGCATATTGCTTTGGCAGCATATATTTATTGTTGTTAACTCCGTATTCTATATCCTGAAAATCCGACATGATTTGATCAGGATTTAAACCATCTGATAGTTCAATATCCCAACTTTTCAATTTTGAAATTTCATCAATAATGCTATTCATATTTTCAGAATTCATTATTCTATAACAATTATATATTTCTAAATGAAAAATATGACGCATCAGACATAACTAAATTGAATTTTTTGTTCGGTCTTTTTTGAAATCGCCGATCGATAAACCCCCTCTGCAACATATCGTACTGAGGCTCTACAAATATCGAAATGCCTACCGGCTTCATACATTGATTGGAATATTTTTTCCTCGTTAGTTGTTGTATTCAAAGATTTTACGGGTCTCGCTCGATTTGAGCAAGTACCAGTCTTTCCTCGTTTGGTATTCTCACTTTGTGTGATAGCTTGCAGATTTGATAAAGAATTATTCTTTGGATTGGAATCAATGTGATCAATAACAGAATCATCCTTGATCAATCCCTGGAAACATTCAAACACGAAACGATGATTGAGAAATTTTTTCTTTCCAGCACTAAACATCAAATACCCCATACCATTATCAGAACCAACTGTTTTCTTCAGTCTACGGTTTCTGACAGTACCATCACTGGATGCTTCATAATTTGTGATCACAGGGTGTGGTCTGAATTCTTGGTTCATTTATATACTATACTGTTGTTTGTCTAATTCATTGTTTGGTCTAATGATTACATCTTTGGAAAATCTTTCGATGTAGTCTTTGGGGGTTCTTATGATTTTGTCGCTGACTTTCTCAGCGTCAAGGACTTTTTCAGGGTCATAATTTCTGATTGATTGTCCATTTTTTATTCTTTTGTCATAATAACGCTTCAATTCCCTATATCGTTTACCACCACAATTCAAACACAACTGCGATTTCCCCCTGACCCCAACCCCACATTGTATGCAGGGTAACGGACCAAGGCTTCCAAGACGAAAGCTTTGCATATGATACCCACAGAACTCATTTCTGCATGATTTGTTACACGGAGTCGTTGATCCAATCATGAGCCATTTGCAGTGATTCATTATATAAAATTCTTTCATTTAAATGCTTGTTTTAATTATAGCATGAAGAAGTTTGAGAGAACGCCTTCGAAAAATGCTGAATTCAATACTGATAAGGAATTTAAGAGATTATTAAAAATTAATCCTAAATTTAATCTCGATAAACCAAACAAATGTCCAAGAGACGGAAACATGAAAGAGTTTAAGAGATTATTAAAAATTAATCCTAAATATAATCTCGATAAACCCAAAAAAACGTAACAAAACTAATCCTAAATTTAATCTCAAACGTCCAAGAGACGGAAACATGAAAGAGTTTAAGAGATTATTGAAGATTAATCCTAAATTTAATCTCGATAAACCCAAAAAACGTTTAATAGACGGAAACATGAAAGAGTTTAAGAGATTATTGAAGATTAATCATAAATTTAATCTCGATAAACCCAAAAACGTAACAAAATTAATCCTAAATTTAATCTCGATAAACCAAAAAAATGTTTAATAGACGGAAACATGAAAGAGTTTAAGAGATTATTGAAGATTAATCCTAAATTTAATCTCGATAAACCAAAAAAAAAACGTCCAAGAGATTACCCTGGAAAGATGCTCAATTCAATCTCGATATAGTTTCTAATACACCAAAGAATACAATTCTTGATAAAGCCATGATTAGTAAAATCAGAGACTGTTTTTATGAATTCAAGCGTGATGGAGCATCTTATTGTTGGTCAACATTTCGAATTGATGGTGTTGTTGACGCTACCATGAATGATGAAAAAGCAGCAGTGATAATTTCACGTGTTGGGGAAAAAAGGTATTTTTTCCGAATAAAATTCATTATCGAAGTCGATGGCAAATGGATTATTAGGGATAAATTTGAACCAATCCTCAAGAATAAAAAAGCTGTCATTGTGAGTAGAGATTCCAAACCAGGAATTCTAACCGGCATTGACAAACCATACTACGAAAGATCTTATCCCGTAACAGCAATGGTTTATGGGATATATCCGTTAAATGATAAACCCGATATCGCAAAACTAGCTCCTATGAAATATTCTAGTTCACTGAATTGCGTGGCAACACGGGTAATGGAACACTTCACAAATGCATCCCGAGGAAATAAACTAACTGATCTGCGACGTAGGAAAATAACCGAATGGGAACTGACAGTGAAACAGCACGGTGCAAAGATTTCTGATTTAGCTAAATTAGAAACATTATTAAGATTCCCAATATCAGTAACGACAATAACCGGAGAAGTATTATACGAACCAAAATATAACAAAAATGGAGCGCCAATACAAATTATTGATCATAACAAACACGCGTGGACACCTGCGGTAACAATATTTCCACGAGAACGAACCGTAAAATATATCCCTAAGGAGTTCGTCGGGGATGTTTTCTATGAAGATAAATTATTTGATGTTATTCACGCGTTGTGTAAAGATGATCCTGTGTCAGTGTGGTTACTTAGAAGTGATGAAGATCCCGAAATAGGATTCGATCAATTTGTAAAACCAAATGGTGAATTATATCGCGTTGAAAAATTAGATAACAGAATGAGAAAAATCGCTAGTGATTTTTCACCGGAGAATTCCCATGAAAAACTACTCACGGATAGTTTTACTATTCCATCAGTGGTAGCTCACTTCGCAAGAGAAAAAAACTCATGGCGTCCAACACGAAGTGATTTTCTCGAGGATGTTAAATTGAGTTGCGTCGAATTTGGTCATGGAGGACTGTGGAATACGAAATACTCACGTGATGGCATGATTTCAATTGATATATCCGCGTGTTATCCCGGAAGTTTTCTCGGGTATGGAGAATGCGCTGAGTATTTTAAACGATTTGGACACCCCACGCATGAAATGACTCGTGTTGCGATTAATGGTCCATTGCCTGATTTTGATTTAACTGGATTCGCTCGTGTGATATCATTCGAATTAGCTACAGGGTTGCATCCGTGTAGTTATGTTTGGCTTGGTAGACACCTATCTGAAAAAGCCTGGATGCCAATAGTGTTATTGAGATATATGATTGATTGTGGTATGCTAATATCGTTAATTGTCGGTGAAGCTATTATATCCTATCACGCGCAGAAAGAAGTTTGGCTACCACAACCCGATCTAGATAGAATAATTAGCGAACTGCGAAAGCAGTTTCTTGATTTCAGCGAGGAAGAAATCATGAATTGGTCTAAGAAGTTATTTGAAATTAAAAAAGAACAAGCAAAAGATTTTGGACGAAGAATAATTGGTAAATTTACCCAGGGCGGAAGATACGACAATGCAAAATACTCTTCGCGGTTGATCATAGACGTCGCTGAATACGATTTTATTGTAGCGGATTTAACGAAACAGGGAAAACTTGTATCCCGTAAGGATGCTTTTCTATCCAATGGTGAGAAATTAGGTACGGTTGTTACCTATTGTGATGGATATAATTTCCAGTACACTCATTTGAGAAGTTCTATGCTAGCCTATGCTTGTATTAATCTATTTTCGATGATAAATAGATTTCCTAATACCGCGGTTAGAGTAGCCACTGATTCGATGTATATCCACAGTGAATACAAATCAGCTGTAGCGGTATTCACAGATCCCGAGGAAGCGTGGGGGCGTTGGCGATTTAAAAAGGAAACACTACACGAGTATTGTGAATCCGCAGACGTTGCCATGGATGATGAATATCTTTGTTATAACCGTATTGAAATTCAATCAGAATTTTCTAATGCACCACCGGTATCTGATCCCGTATGTAGATACAAGACAGTTTATTTAAACGGCTGTGGTGGGTCAGGAAAGACAACTCGTGCAATCGAATTATTTCGTGGGAAAAATCCTACGGATTTCACAAGCATGATTGTCCTGACACCAACTCACAGACTCGCCAGAGAGATGAAACAACGAGGGGTAAATGCCTGTACTTACCATAGTTTCTTTCGATGGAAGGGTGACAAATGGACTCCTGAGCGTATGGGTGATAAATTCATTCCTGAAATCATAATTTGGGATGAAATATGCACAGTCTCATTAGATGTATTACAAACATTTCTCGAGTGGTTGTTAAACAAAAACACAAAAGTCGTTATGTGCGGTGATCACGGCCAACCACCACCATTTGTCGGTGCATCCCCACATGAATGGCTAAAGGGTTTTGTAGACTATTATGAAGAAATTAACACTGATTATAGATCAATTGATGAACGATTACGAGAATTCAAAGCGCTAATTAGATTACAACCGGATAGAATCAAATGTGAAATAGCGCGTGAAGTGATTTCAGAGACTCCAATGAATGATTTTTGGGAAACGTGGAGACCAAACGATTTGATAATTGCAAGTAGAAAGATAGTCAGAGACACACTTCAGATGAAGTTATTTGAATTGCATAAAGAAAAATTTGCAACGCTTCCAGTGCCTCTTTGTTATAGGCCTTCGGATACACGGCGACAAAATATCGAAGTTGATATTCCAGGACAGCGTGAAAAGCAGAATTTAGTGTTAAATGATATTGTGCTGGTTGATATCAGCGTCGTTGAAGATGCATTGCGTGCTAATAAATCCCCATGGACGCTAGGATACGCAGCGACGATACATTCTTCACAGGGATTGACTATCACAGACACAGTTGTTTGTATGGTGGATAATCGCATCGAATGGTCAAATTTAGTCTATCTTGCAGTATCCAGAGTACGAAAAATAAATCAACTTCGAAGAGTTGTCCTGACAGAGTCAGGCGATGATGAAATCATTGGTGGCGATGATAATGACACAACAATGGATGATATTGATGTTAAAATTATTGATAAAAAACTCTCTGGTTACAAACAACAAGACAAAAAAAAACAACGAGAATTTGACATTGATGCTGGATTAATAATCACTTTGAAGAAACAACAGAATAATCACTGCGCAAGTTGCAATTGTATAATGCGTTGGCAGTATTCGGATAAGGATCCTCGCCAATTTACCGTAGACAGAAAGAATAGCAGCATTGGTCATGTCAGAAACAATGTGATGTTAACTTGTCTTGAGTGCAATAGACGCAACGGCGCTAGTTAAGACCCCGCGGTGGTAATTGAGTATCATCAGGAATCACTTGGAGTTGTTCGCGTGTAAAACCCCGCTGAGGGGCAGTTGAATCCAATTTATAGATTGGAGGTCTACCAGTTGATCGTGTTATAGTAGATATCGTGTGTGCAGTAACACTCCAAATAGGATCAGTAGCCCTTTTTGTACCACCTTCCAGCTCTCCTGGTTCGTATAAATACCTAACAGTGACATTACTACCAAGAATTGGTTGGGAAACGCTAGCGTTTCTAGGGAAATCTTTTTGTGGTTGTACGAGTATAGACTTCTTTTTAATAGCGTTGCTAGGTTTCATGTTGATTGTTCTAGTAATCTCATTATTCAGTGCGGTAATCACAGCTGGTAACCTTTTGACCCATTCACGGGATCGCTTTTCTTGAATGAATTCTTTTGCGTATTGATATCCAAATAACCGCTCAGCAATCGTCCGATTAAATCGTTCTACAATGGCCTGATCGCGATGTAGCGCAGTATGCCCTCGTCGTATGGTGACATTGTGATGTTTCATCGCTGATAAAACAGCGCCTTAAAATTCCTTGCCAGGATCAACCTGCAATAGATTTGGCCAGCGTAGTGGACCCTTTCAATAAATCCTTTCGAATGCAGAAGCTACTTTAGTTGATGATTTTGTTTTTAGCGGTTCTGCTTGTTTGTATCGACTCGCAACATCAACTACGGTTAGCGCGTATTTGTAACCACGATCATGTGGCAAATATAATATATCAGCCTGATGAACTTCATTAGGGACAGTCACATCAAAATGCGAGTAATTAATTTGTTTAGGCGCTGGTAGATAAATTTGCCATATAGCTTGTTTGGATAACCAATTAGCCGCAGTGGCCTTTTTCACTTTTGCGGCGCTAGCGAGTTTATTGATTGCAGCGTTACCCCGCCAGTATCCTTTTGGAGAATAATAAATAGATTCCATGTTGTTATTAATTACCGGCACCTAACATCAATTTGCTTTTCATAGACGATTTTATTAACCATGAAGCTAATTTTTCTTTGAAGGATTTATCAGGAATAGCATTTAATGCATGAATTAATTTTACATCTGCTAGATGTCTTTGCTGAAAATCTCTGCTCCTATATGCAACATCATGAAGGTGACAGGCCTTATCAATGGCGTTTATTGGTTCTTCACCGGGTCGGGGCTGATTTTGATTATTGAGTCTGATATCAAGTCTGGTTCCCGGTCCACAGTAGCTATAACCTGGAAGGTGTTTTTCTCCGGGGTATTTTGCCCATGGGGTTCCAGGGAGCTTTGCCAATTTGGCTGCGATGTCACCTCCTCGTTTTTTTTTAAAACATCTCCGAATTGTAAAATCTTTGATTTTGTACAAACAAATCTAAACTTTTTATACCACATGTTGCACATCTACCAGTAAGCGCTGATCGGTTATTCCTAGTTGTAACCGTCGTCACATCATCTGTGCCAGTACGCGTTTTACACTTCATACAATATAGATCCATAATTTATATATAGAAATATGGATATAATTGATTTTTCAGCGACTAAAACAAGAGAACCAGTTAAGCATCATGCAGCTCTACCAAACTCTATCCGGATGATTATAATCGGGCCATCTGGATCCGGCAAGACGCAATTGTTGCTCAATTTAATAATGAGATGGATGAAGTGGGATAAGTTGTATTTAATTGCCCCTAGCGTAGATGATCAACGATGTTATGAAGTGCTAAAAGATTTTAATGAAAACGCTTCAGAGATTGCCGCCGAGGGTATTATTGAATTTATAACCGATATCGATGAAGCACCGAGCATTGATGATATTGATGGAGATATTAACAATTTAGTCGCATACGACGATGTAATGTTGGATAAACAAAAAAATCCTGCTAGGATTTTTTCCAGAGGCAGGCATAAAAACACTGACGTGATATATGTCACTCAACGCTACACTCAGGTTCCAAAAGTCATCAGAGATAACTGCAATTTATTGTGTGTATTTAACGGAGTTGATACTCATACTCTTAGAAATATTTGGCAAACTTGGTGCAGCGGTGATATGGATCATAATCAATTTAGAAATTTCTTTAGTCACGCTCAGTCAACCCCGTACGGATTTGTCACAATAAATTTACATGATCCTCGGACACGATATCGTATCGGACTGGATCAAATATTCGGTTGATATCTTAGTGATTTTCATCGTAAAAAAATTATTAACCCAGAACTGAAAGTTCCAGCAGCAGAGAGGGTGGATGACATCAAGTTGCGACCAAAATTAATTAAAAAATCGTAAAAGTCTCCGTTTGCTAAATGGAGACATTTTTTTTTTTAGTTAAAATGAGATTTCAATCAATTTTTTGTCTAAAAACGTTGTAGGGTTAGCCCTCTGAGGGTGAATGACAACAAGTTGCGACCAAAATTAATTAAAAAATCGTAAGAATCTCCGTTTTCATTTTTTTAGTTAAAATGAGATTTCGTAGGGAAGGCTCGTTAAAATTTCAATCAATTTTTTGTCTAAAAACGTTGTAGGGTTTGCCCCTGAGACATTTTTTTTGGTTAAAATGAGATCGTAGGAAGGCTCGTTTTAAGATTTCAATCAAAATTTTGTCTAAAAACGTTGTAGGGTTCACCCTCTCTGCTGCTCAGGTTTCTCCAGCATCCACACCATCCTGTTGCAGTGACAGCTACGCTGAGCGGGACATGTACGCAGGCCAGACCACCGGCTGCCTATGAGATTCGCTAAGACAAATGCTACAGTAAATACAGAGATCCCACGAAGGTCAGAATACACGCTTCATATAAAATCTGAAAGCTGCGTTCAAAGTGTTATACAAAACCCATTATTCCTGCGAGCAAACAGCAAGCGATATAGTCAAGTGGGTTCCCCTGTGCACAAAGGTTCCAAGGTGTGCGAATCTAGGTGGACAGTAGCTGAAGGGGCAAGCTAGTAAAGCACGTGCCATCAACCCTCCTGGATATGTCCACTCATCCCCTGTCCCTTATGCAAACGAACATTCCGTGCAAAGGTTGGTCTCATCAGACACCTGCGCATGCACATTACATAACCAGCCCCTCCAACCATCGGATGACTAGAGACGTCTCCGTCTAATTGACGGACGAACGATCGAACAATGCATGTTTATTAGCTTTCAGCTTTGTTGATATAACTGTTGTTGATATTTTTGGAATATAGGATAAATATCATATCCTTTAATCGCTCATCAACATATGTATGTGTTGATTAAAAATCGCCTTTAAAAATAAAAGTGAGAGCTGTAGACGGTAGGGAACAAAGTTACAATCAATTTATCTTGACTTTTAAAAACGAAGACGGTATTAAAGTTACATAAATAACATCATTTCCCTAAATAAGCATGCGTGATGACATTGACCTTTCATGATTAAAGGTAAAGGAGCTCGCAATTCATGCTTTTTCCGCATGTCACAAACGTCGTTCATTAACATATTGCATCTTATTTCGTATATTAAGTGTGATCAAATTTCTATTACAATGCTGATAGACTTGACATGGGATAGTGCTTCTAAACAACACGTATGCTGAAGTAACATCAGTTACATTGTAACGTCCCAGATAGAAAAGTATTTGAGTTTCCAACGAGTTCACCTGGCATGCAGGACAAAGTCTCTATGTCATCTTCAACTCGTGTGTTCAAAGCCTGATTACGAAACAACAACCAATTACTTTTAACCTTAATGCATTAGGTTTGCCTTTAAAAACGAGAGGACGGTACAAAATGTACAAATATAACAACGTTACATCTGGTGCAAACTAGATAATATTGCCTGATGACCTTAACTTCTCATGAGCAATGTTCTAATAGCTCCTAATTCGTGCTGTATTGCACTTGTCACAGATGTCGTCCATATTGCATATAACTTCATATTGTAGGCGTGATCAGATTTCTACTAAAACGCAATAGATAGAAAGACACATGACACAGGATAGTGCTGAAATAAATCCGATTACATTGTAATGGTCTCACAGAATAACCATATATGAAATACGTATATAAAACAACTATACGAATGCCTTTCAGAACGGATATTGCTTTTCTCCCTAATGATATTTAAAAAACAATATGAAATTAAGGCCATCCAATGAAGCATTTTTAATATAAAACTGATAATGTGTAGCGGAATGAAAATACCAATCTTTCACAAACGATACTTGTATATGCATACTTGCATTGCTTATTCATAGCCTACTATGTTATAATCATTCCCAAATAAAAGTAAGTAATTGCTTGGGGGATGGCCATACATAAAGTAATCGTGTTACCCGCTTCGATGAAGACAATAACGACTGTTACAAGGAGGCAGTCGACATAGAGGAAATTGTTAATTCGACTGTTAAAAATAAAGCGAAGATCATGATGTCAGTTATTGATCATATATATATCAACTACTGATATGCATATGTATTGAGTCAGAAAAATAAAGAAACGTCAGCAAAAAGAAATAATTAATATCTTGTGTTTAAACGTACACAATGTAAATGGAATATTCCAGGAAAATTCCGTGGGACACAATTAAGAATTATAATGAATGAAACGATCGGGGTTATCCATCAGGATGTCATTGCTTTATATCAGTGCTCGTCATTTGTCATACAACCGACGTCGAATTAGATCCACTTAATATAATTGTGTTCAGGATTTCAGCTTTGTATCCATGCATATAATGCATTTCATACAAAAGAAAGCAAGGAATGATATCATAATTATGATTGTGCTATTTATAAAGCTATCAAAAATAAAGTTCTAATCAAAGTTACCACTACAGATGGATACTACTTAGCAAAAGCTTTCAACCAATCATTAAATAAACCGAAACAAATTTGGTGAGAAACAAAAGTGTTTATCTCTTTATCCACATTACATTGATAATATCGCTTTCTTGCTGTTGCTGGTTTCACTTGACTAACATTATTATATGCTTATTTCATCCGTTAACTTAATATTGTCAGAATCGTTAAGTATTTTACGATATTGCACTCACGTGGATTTCATATTGCACTCAAGTGTGCCCAATGGTGTTTTAGCAACTACTTTGCGAACAAATCATATACCCTAATATAGTAGGCGCTTTGCGTTTTTTTCATTAAAATTCTTTCCGAATGAATTATAGCATATATTTTGTGGACTGCCGCATACCAGCTGCGTTGCTACATTCACCAGTAACTTTATTGATACAATGTTTCGGATTTGGTTAACGATATAAGCCAGATTTCATTTTAGTGTTGGGTTTCTACAACAAACCTGCAAGTGACAAGGTGTAAACTGTCTACTTTAGCTGGTAATAAAATTGAAACAAATATAATTACAGCATCACATCTTGAATTTACTCAAAATGTACATTCTTACTCAGGGGCCCCGAGTGGCCGAGTGGTCTAAAGCGCTTTCCGTTACGGATCACTGCCATCTCACCTCCGTCTGCGTGCGTTCGAGTCTAAGATTCGGCTAATATAGTTATGTGAGAAAGCTTACCAGTAGCTTCTCGTGGGTCGGTGGTTCTTTCAGGGGGTTTTCTCGGGGTCTCCCAAAACCAATAATACTGGCCGCCATGTATAGCCTATCGTGTGCTGAAAAATGGCGTTAAATCCCCCAGCAACAACATTCTTACTCATGCAAATCCGAATTACACAAGACTTGCAATTGGCTGTCAAACCGGATTACATATTTCGAAATTGTACTGCAATTTCTACTATATTGTATATCCACACCACAAAGAAAATGAAATAACTATTATATTCAATAGCGTCATTTTGGTAATTGCAATTTAAATATTTCATCTTTTTCCCACATTATTATGTCAAACATTGAATGACAGAACAGAACCACACTTAGTGCTGTCAACACTCTGCTGAAATCCGACATACTTTATGTAGAATGGGCACACATAAATCCAATCTATACTTACGAATTTTCGTAGAATGTACAAAACTACCAAACTCTATTCGTTCATTCAAATGGAAAAGTTGTTGCAATGCATATTGATTCACCATTTGAGTCAAAATTTTAAGTTGATCGCAATGACATTGTGTTACATATATGCTCCGACTAAGTTCAAAGTGATTTGGGCGGAGGTATGTGTGCATTCATAATGTTTAAGTTGTGTACTAATGAACATTGGTTCTATATTTAGTTTGGAATACGGCATACATTTAGATTCTTTGTTTCTTGTAGAGTATGGTGTTTCCATTTACCCTCATTTGCGATTCAGCGACCCCCAAATTTTTAATTTGACCCCCTTTTTTAATACCAAAGCCCGGTTTTTACTCAGACTTATCCCCCGTTTTGACACCAATGAAATATTTGACTCTCAGCCTTGCACCCCTGGTGGATACACTGTAAAAATAAGTATGTTTATATAATTAAGTCTTAGGTATAAAAAGAAAAATGAGCATATAATAAAACGGTTACTGAATTTGTATGGCAAATATGAACTCGCTTTTTAGGATGGTCATTTTGCACTAACAAGGTCGTGCAGTATTTCAGTCCAACAACTCGTTCATATTTTCCCATACAAATGTAGTAACCAATAATAACAGTAGTATAAATGATTTACATGAACAGTTTTTATTGTAGAAAACATCTATGATTTTATCAACATACTCTATATGAGGATTCAGGAGGAAGCTGACAATGAGACAAAGTTTGACACAGAGTTGTATATTAGTTAAATCATATATAAATATTAAAGTATTATTGCTAATGTCTTGGATATTTAAATGTTTGTAAACCATTTACTAGTAAGATAGATGGAATACACTTGTGCGGTCGCAACAGGTGTGTTAACATGAAAATTGTTTTTATAATATTATGAACGTTTGAACAGCCAATAATAGTTCCGTATTAATTGCCGGATAATGCTGTATTAAGTAAAAATCGGGTCCGCAATTTGAAGAGAACCCAATGTCAAAGATTTGTTAAATATTTCCATAGCTTCAGCTGTTTTTGCTTCTATGCATGTGCGAATACGTGATATCTTTTGTATTATTGGGTCACATATTTTGTAACGAAAATGATTGATCTCTATTGTAGATTGAATACATGTATAAAAAATATCTTTGCAACTGGCTTTGGTGGATTGTTGGTTTCTGTTTTCCAAACTCTCAGTAGATTATATTTCAAAAGTTTGTCATATCTGAGATGTCAATATAAACTAATGCTTAGAGCATTCAATCAGATGAGAAAATCTAGATTTATTCCCCATCTTAAATAAAGACCCCATATATTTTGTATATTGCAAACAAAGTTTAACCTAAATAGTTTGTTTACCCCAATGAAATCATTAATGCATGACAGTGCTCATTGAATTTATTTATATTACTGCATCTGTGTTGAACAGGTTTGTTTGCACTTCTCGTTACCTATCTAGGCCACGATATATATTCCCTACGACGTAAAAGCATCAATTAAGTAAAACGTATTCGCAAATGCAGCCGTATCAGATACATGGTTGTTTATAATGAGATTCATCCGCATAGTCAATTGTTCGGCAAGGCCCGTAATATTGATCGCAACTTATACGAATAAGCATTTCTGTCTGCACAAAGTAACAAATGAGTTTTGGCACACAGATATGTCGCAGAAGGTGTGGCTTACCATGAATAATGTGTACTCACCTGACAGGAAATATTTTATTCTTAATATAGAGCATTTACTTGGTTTTGAAGAATTCCAAATTCAAATAGATACATTTGAATTGTTTTCAAATATATAATGCGTTCTCTAGAGAGACAAAAGAAGAGATAGAGCCAAAGCCAGAAACATGGACAGAGAAAAGAGATGCAATGGATGAGTATTAGCATATATTTTCGTATAGTTTTTTTTTTAAACAAAGAATATGTGGAAATATGCATGTTTGGTATAATTGTGCAGCTGAAACGTGGGTAAAATCATATGGGTGTTTCCAACAGGAACCAGCGATATTGTTTTAGAACATCTCTGAAATATTTTTATACATTAATTAACATGAAATTGCTAATTTGAAAATTAGAAATTATTAAAGGTACGTTCAATATATATATATATATATATATATATATATATATATATATATATATATATATATATATATATATATATATATATATATATATCTTAGGGTGTCCCCCCCAAATTTTTTTTTGAAAAATGTTGGTGAATACCCCCCTAAAAGTTTCATATGGGTTACAAAATAACACCCCAAAAAAATGAGACTTTTAAAATAATGTTTAGGGGTCTCCCATGGCCCATGAAATTTTGGCAAATCGGTGTAAATAGCGTTTAACATGTCATAGTTCTAAAAGTTTCTGTTAATCAACCACTGTTCCCATGATATATTGTTTGGTACCATTAGAAAGATCTTGATTAGTAGATTCTAGCAATGTCTACACCTTTATGTTTATGCTAATGTGGGTTCAAATACAAACAATGCAAAACTGTGAAAAACTGGATTTCAACAACTGCATTTTACAAGTATATATATTACTTATTTATAATTATTTGTCATGTCACTTTTTGTGTTAGTTGTGTATTTTTAACAATGTTTTGTAAACTTAATGTAAGAATAAAACTTTACTTAAAAAGGATTTTTTTGGGTAACTACCCGGGCAACGCGGGGTACTTCAGCTAGTACATAATATTCTTAATTCCTATTAAAAAGTATATCTACAGAATAAAAAATATTATTAATTGAATTGAATTGAATAATATTAGTGTTATTATTATTTCCAAAGCAATGGCAAAATCGACTAGTACTCGCAGTAGGGATATCGTTTGGTTGATTGGACATCCCCTTGACATGATAACAGGTGCTCGCCTTCCATCTGGTCGTGATATCATGAGGAATTTTGTCTACTACCACCGAAAGCAGAAATTGACCGTTGCAGAGAGTGCACAGCGAGTGTTTGATCAACTGTTGCAATTCTGGATGAAATCTCGACTTCCGGTGCGCCACAAACCAAACATTATTCAGAAGATCAAAGATCTTTATTGTCAGCATGTTGGTTTGGTGAAACATCGCTCGAGGAACAACACAAAGGACCAGCAGAACCAGAAAGAATATGGTGAAAAACTTTATATTCTGTTTGACATCAGTCATGCTAATTCTAATGAGCTGATTACAAACGAGGAAGACCGTCAGTTTCTGAAACTGCAGCAAGAGTCAAGAGCCGGATGCCTTGGGTCAGTTGACAGGAAAACATTTTGTCGTGATAAACGATCGGCTGAGCGCAAAGAACGACAACTCAAGCGAGCCGCCGCAACAGCAGAACAACTCTGCAGTGTTCAGGCGACTGTCAGAGCTGAAGAATGTGAAGATGATGAAGACGAAACAACAAACTCATCACAGTCAAGCAGCAGTTCCTCAAAATCAGACGAATCTTCAGCAGACGAATTCATCGTTAAATCTGCGACGCCAAGTAGCAGTAAACAGTGTTAGTAAACAGTGTAAACGCACTCGTCACGCTGTAATCACTCCGAAAGTGTCAACTGTATTGGACCGAACAAATACAAGCGTTCGTACAGCAACTATGATCCTAGCTTATGCGGTCAATGAAGTAGGCTGTTCAAGATCCTCAGCAATACTTTCAAAAAGTACAATTCACCGCCAAAGACTGAAGTTTCGCTGTGAAGCTGCCACCCAGATCAAGGATGACTTTAAACCCAGTAAAGCTGTTGTGCACTGGGATGGCAAACTGCTGCCTGATCTCACATGAGTAGATACTGAGCAAGTGGAAAGATTGCCAGTTTTGCTATCTTCTCTTGTTGATGGTAGCACAAAACTTCTGGGTGTGCCGAAGCTGACATCAAGATCAGGAAAGGCTGCAACAGAGGCAGTTCTGGAGTATTTGAAGTCATGGCAATGCGAATTGCTTGTGATTGGCATTTGTTTTGACACGACAGCATCAAACACTGGTAGACTTAATGGAGCCTGCACACTTCTGGAGACAGCCATTGGTTGCTGCTTGCTATGGTTGGCCTGTCGCCATCACATGTTCGAGGTACTTTTGTCCGATGCATTTGGAGTGTGCTTTTTTGGTCCATCAACTGGGCCTGAAATTCTGCTTTTTAAGCGATTCAAAGAAAAATGGTCCAACTTAGTCCACCGTCAACCAAAGCCAACTGTGACACCATTAATTTCTGCTTGTGACAAACTTAAAGCATTCATTGCAGAACAACTTCAACTCAGCCACCCTCGAGATGATTATCAAGAATTTTTTTCAACTTGCGGCATCACTGGTTGGACTGGACAGTTCAGCGACGCTTCGAAAACCATGGTGCCCTTCATCAAGCTCGCTGGATGGCGAAGGCAATCTACTCCATGAAGATTGAATTGGTCTTTGATGGGAATGAATCTGTTATCAAGCTAACAGCCCGTGATTTACAGGGAATCCAACGATTCAACAGATTTGTGGTTAACGTCTACCTTCAGTCTTGGTTCACATCTCGAGTAGTGGTTGATGCGCCATACAATGACATTCTACTCATCCAAAGACTGGATGACTACAGTGATGTTGCACTGAAGAACGTTAGCTTAAAAATGATGTGCGTCACTCGAGGTACTTAACCGAAGAACTAGCTACCATATCTCTGTTTTCTCAGCATCTGTCGTGCGAGGAGAAAAAACAGTTAATGTTAGCAATCAAAGATGACCGAGGATTGCATTTGGTTAAGTCACTGCAGACACTGCTGCACACACTGCATGAATTATCGATCTCACGAAGTTTCTTCAAAACCACCGCCATCGATGATAGTTTCCTCAACATTCCGGTTGAAGAATGGCCTGAAAGTTAATCGTACAAGATTGCATTCAAGTTGATCAGTAATTTGGCCTGTGTCAATGACGTTGCCGAACGGGGTGTCGCCCTTATCCAGAATTTTAATGCTACAATAACTAAGGATGAAGAACAAAAACAATACCTTATGCAAGTTATCAAGAAGCACAGGCATGACTTTGCAAAGTGCAATCGTGACAATCTTTTGGATATGTAGAACTGAGCGTTTTAGGTTGTATTTGTACGATTTTCAGTGTTTTCACCTTAATTGTTGTACAACTGCAGCTAATAAAATCTAGGTGTATACCACTGTAATACAGTTCTAGATTATACTAATCAAGAGCTTTCTAATGGTGTCAAATAGGCTGTCATTTTGTCATGGTACGAACGGTTAATGTATTACACCGTATCGAACTGTTTTCACAATGTCGAATGCCATCATGACTATTGCCTAAAATTTCATCACCCTTGGGGGACCCCTAAATATTATTTGAAGGACCTATAATTTTGTAGATGTTATTATGGAACCAAAAGGAAACTTTTAGGAGGGTATGCTATACAATATTGTTAAAAAAAATTTTTTTTGCATAATATGGGACACCCTAATATATATATATATATATATATATATATATATATATATATATATATATATATATATATATGTATATATATATATATATATATATATATATATATATCACACACACACACACACACACACACACACACACACACACGCTCGTGCGCGCATACACGCACACATGAGGACTTAAATTGAGCCCAGAAAACAATATGAGCAAAACCCACCAAAGTTGCTATTCCATATTGTGCAAGGAAATGATGAAGGCGCTAACACTGAACTAAGAGGAATTTTGCAATGTAATGGTAATGAAGACGACGACTATGATGATGACAACGATTACAGTGATATACCAAGATAATATAGATGCTTGCGTAATGAGGATCACCAAAAGTAAATATGTTTAAGAAATATGTTGGCAATAGTATAACGACGTCATCTTTACGCACTATTCATAAGAGACTCTTAAATAAAGTAGTAGAGAAACAGCCCAGGCACTGGGAACGAATTCAGAAGGTATTATTACCTATAAGTACAGTGAAGCAAAAGCTGCCGATGAAATGTACCCATGCTCTGAGATATTTGAAATTACTGGATACAAACGAGTTTGGTTTCGAGTTTGCTCATTTCTTTGCTGTGAGCTGTAATCGGGTGTCATTTTGGCTGACACAATGTCTGAAATAAACGTTACTTAATTTCGCGATGTAATTGAGTGATTACAAAGAGAATAAGTCTGCGGGAGCTAAACTTGTAATTTCAAGTTGCTATTAAATTCCGTAAAACTTACAAGTTGAACATTGACTTATATATCCATTATGCAGAAGCAGATATTAAATAGGCCGATGCAAGAAAGAACGACAGCGAGTGGAAACGTTCAACGGCATTGGAACACAATCACTAGAAAAGCGTCATGTTTGCTCGTATTTCATGTTGATACAGGTGTTCAACTATGCCTTAAATGCTACACAGATATCAACTATGCCGGTCATGCGGATCTATTCGCGAGTATTATCGCGCTCGTCGGCGAAGATCTGCTGAACCTATCGTTGAACAATCACCAGACATTGTTCATGAAATATGCTGTAAACCCAACCGACAAAGAAGTAAATGAACAATAAATACGACGGAATGGATTGTAGTTTCTGATATTTTAATCAATAAAACAAATTAAGCAAGTTATTGACGGACTGTTTAATTATATAACAATTTCACTTGTAAATAAAGAAGCCCACTGCAAGGAAATTAAGATAAATCACGCAACAACATTAAATAAGAATACAGTGTAATTTATGTAAAGTCGACATAGTTATATTCTTAGGACATATCCATATGCAACAAATACTTCATGATAATGCACCACCGGTTTTAACGGTACAAAATCGGAAACAAAATTGCATCTGAGTGTAATATAGGAAAACCAAGAGACGCAAGAGCTCCTGACATACTGATGTTATTGTGTTCGTGGATGAAGAAAACTCGTTGTATTGTTGTTGAAAACGCTCGACAATTACAATATACGAATATCAAGTGGCACTTATTCTTTACACTTACACATCAGGTAAAGGATTTTGTCAATCAAATACAATTCCTGAAAATCTGTTGGTGTTACCTCGCTCTGTTACCTCAGTCATTTAAGCTCTTATTGTTCTTAGCAATCATTTAATTCTGTCATATAATCGTAATGGAATGAAATTCACAACACAGTGGATTTTGAGTGGTACTCCTACTATTATGCAATACAATTACGATGTTATAAATAACAAATGAATTATAATGCTTCTTTAGACCTTGGTACTCTAAATCAATAGTGAGACTATTGATACCAGTATTTTACCTTCGACAGGATTCAAATAAGTTGTTTCGTAAACAACATTAGGTTTCAACGAAATAGATGTTCAATACAGTATAATATTCAGCCGTTACATAGCGTCTCATTACCAGGAATAAACTGGTATGCACGTTTATCGAATATAACAACTATCAAAGCCATTATATTAGCCCGCAAGAATGCTTACAACCAGTGATAATATGTATGCGTTTTCCCCAGCCACCTATTGCTAGATCTGAAGCGATCACTTCGATAAACATAAGAGTGGAAGCGACGCTTCAAGACTGTCCATTATTACATCACTGATGCTTATACATCATCTATTCACAACACATACGAAAACAAGTTTAATTGGTCATAAATATTGATCAATATATGTGATAAAGACGCACTTCCTGGCGGTATATAAATAGTATGTCATCAATATGCGCGAACAAACAACCCAAACATACAAATGGAAAGCCGCGCTGTCCAAAACAGCTCAATCATGTTTGCTAATAACAATAATCTGTATGGCTTGGCAATGATGAAACCTTTACCTGTATGCAGATTGAATTGGAGTCAAGTGTTGACATACTTTAACACATACCTGCAGAACATCAATTGCATCCACGAACACTTTAACTAATAACGATAATCCATTAGCAAGATTAGCGTGGTCACTGACTGCTTAGTGGTTGTCACCTTATCATTGAGCAATTACTAATCAATACGGACGTTACTGCACTTAATGCATCAAATCTTTTACAAATACCAGGACCAAAAACAACAATTGTCATACCTGTACGAATCTACAGCACATGCGAATGGGAAAGCACGCAGATTAAATGTAGCAAGTGCATGATTTCGTCAGTAAGCTTATATGATGGGATATATATATATATATATATATATATATATATATATATATATATATATATATATATATATATATATATATATATATATATATATATATAAATGAATACTAATTTGCACACAGCGGTCACTAACGACTTTAAAACTTATTTATTCATTCACCTGAATATTTCCGTTAATGGCGAAACAATGCGAAATTCTCTGAAGTAACATATCTGGGTTCTGTGGAGATGTTTGCAAGATTATACTTTTTTTTGCTAAACATAAGGTAAACATAAACGCAGGACCAACGCCAACAATACAATTTAGCAAACATAACGTAATCTTGGTATGTTTGAGATGTTACCATTAACATTACGGACATATGTGCTAAGCCCTCTTCTATAGAAAGAATCACATTTGGTATCGCTTATGCAATCAGGGTGTAGTGATTAGTATTTTGAACGTAACTTTAAACAATGTTTAGTCATACCGCTACGATGTCTTCAGCGAGGCAATTGATAGTGATGTCCATCACTAGGTCATCATGCCAAGACATGTATCATGATGTCCCACCCAGTCTCATTATCCTGCAACCAGGCCTACCAGTCCTAATACTAACCTCTTAATGCTAAGCGCCAAGCGAGGTAGCTGTTAGTACCATCTGTGTAAGTCTTTTGTATGACTCGGCCGGGGATCGAACCCATGAGCTCTCGCTTCCGCGGCGGACGCTCTATCCACTTGGCCACCGGAGCGGTATATGCTTATGCAATCTGGAACTACTTCAGTTGAGGCGGGTGGTCAAATGAGAGTAACTGCTGCCCCTGTGGAAAAAAATTAGGATAATTAAACCTTTGGTCGTCTTTGGCTAATAATATTATGCCATGAAATCAGAACTGTCCTCAGTGAAAATCAGCTTGGAGAAATATAAACGCAATTAAACAAAATCTACCAGTCGGGTTGTTTTTTATGTCAACACTGGTAAACTCGCAATTTGTATCAAATTCCAAGTTTTAAATCAGAAACATTAAACAATAAATTGATTGAATGGTGTCCCGATCACAACACGTAGAAAAGAAAGATAATGATATAGTTCAACCTGGAAGCCCTTGTTCGGGTAAAAGTTATTGGGTAAAACCAAGAACTGTCACTGATGCAATTAGTCTATTTCTAAACAACAGTCATGCTAGGCGCCACGAATATAGAGGTTTTGCAAACGTATGTATTCTTCAGGCACCGATTACATCTGATTTTATGAGAGGTTTACCAAATAAAGGGTACTTCGTTAAAAGTGCCTTTCTGAAGTGCATTTGTACTACCTGATTGCGTTATAAATATAATAACTACGACAGACCCTCAATATTATAGATGTTAGAAACTAATTGAAGCATACAAACAATTGCAAAATGAAAGTACGTGAAATACAAACTCGCGTGTTTGGTCGTAAATGCTGTTTGTGCTCTTGCTACATCAACAACTGTTGGTCATGTTGTAGCTGAAATCACCAACCATCATTGGTGCACCTTTATTTTCGGGACATAATTCGATCGTGTCCACTGTCTCTGTTAGAGATAACAAGTTAATTTATGTACAGTTGCATTCGTACATACGTGTATAGTCAGGAATTTTCGATGCGGCATAAATTTGTTTTAGTACATTTAGTATATCGTGGCTATTGAGGATAAAACAATTAGTACGTTCAGTTCGAGATGAGTTGGCATAAATGGAAAATCAACGAAAACTCTTAACTACAGATAAAACCGTGGGGAAAAGGAATTTCCGACAATAAAGGCTGAACAGTTGCAAAAACAAATTACCACGTCAGTCTCAAAGACGTTTACCATATTAGTGTTGTAATGGGAATATTGTTTTTGGATACCGATCTAAGCAACAACCTCCATGACTGTCTTCTTTTTTGCTCACTTCATGTTATTGATTACAATGCTTATGTGTGCAAATACACTATTAGCATTTTGCCAGAATGAACACAAGTCGGTGAGGATATTTGCTGTATCCGAGATTAGTAAACAAAGGGGCAAACCGCAATTAAAGCGCAACTACCGCGTTTGGGAAATTCATTGGAGCTCAATTCTTAGATTGTTTATAATATAGTTTTACTACATAAATTATCAGTATATAATGTTGCAAAACTATCATTGTGATGTATTTTATTAGTTGAAAAGTATCGACAAGGATGTTTATGAAATTTTCATTGGAGAATCACATGGAATAGTTCAAGGCTTGTATTTGTTTCGTATCATAAATATATATTTTAAAATCAAATATTTTGGATATAAGGTCGGTCAGACGGCCACATCGACCCTTTAAGGATATGTCTGCAAGCGCGATATGAAAGACCTTGACATCGATGTCAACACCAGGAAAGAGCTTGCTCTAGACAGGCCGAGCTGGCGACACGCTATAATCACTGGTTTGAAAGCCGGAATTCTTATAATAATAATAATAATAATAATAATAATAATAATAATAATAATAATAATAATAAATATTTATTATTATTATGATTATTATTATTATTGAAAACGTTATGCTTTTCTTGGGGGTGGGGGCACTAGAGAGATGCCCCCCCCCACTTAAAACATATAATTTTTTTTTATGTATGAGTGTACTTCCCCTGATGTGTAGTAATTTTTTTTTTGATTAATTCTTTTCATTTATTTAACTTTTACTATTAATTTTGTCCCGTCGGGATAATATAATATTTTTGAAATGGGTATTTTTTAATTTCCCTAATGTTTATATAAGGATGGTTAACCAAGATTGGTTTCTTTCTCCTTTCTCGTCTCCGTTCTGTAAATTCCATTTAGTTGACTCTGTCAAGGGGTCCCTTGTATGCTGTGTATGCTATTGCTATTTGTGTTTGTTCTATATTGTATGTTTGATATATATATATATATATATATATATATATATATATATATATATACTGTGTGTCCTTGTTAGACATATACTCACAATTGTTTATTGAGTGACCTGGACTTTTTATCATTCCATCTGTTTAATTTTTTCATTAAATTTTGAATTTGCCAGCAAAGTCCGGTGTGCTATATTTATTTATTTATCAGTTTTATTATTATGTATTAAAATTCATATTGTTTTTATCCATGTAACTTTTCCGTGTGGTACTTTACCTTTAGTCCGTCTAATTATTTCAATTAAGTCCGACTGTGTTCGAATCGGGGTCCATACATTTTTTAAATTTTGTTGTACTTCTCCCGACTCGAATTGGGTTGTCTTTTTTGTAAATTTATATTTATATATCCTTTCCAAATGTGTTCTCAGCGCCGGTGCAAGGCATGTTGGCGCCCTAGGCTAGATCAGATATCTGGCGCCCCCTTCCACTCACGCCCTCCCCCACCCGCCCATCATGAAATAAACCCTTAGCCCAGCGCCCTAGGCGATTGCCTAGTTCGCCTAGCGGAAGCGCCGGCCCTGTGTGTTCTACATTGTTTATTGGCCCCATGAACAGGGCTTTTTGTGTAGTACGGGAGCTACACAGAGACAGTTTCATTTATAGATCAAAGGGTGAGATGAAGTCACAAGCCATTCTACTTTTATTTTCTTTTGCAGGGCATGCGTGCTTCCTGGGAAACACGTACTGTCCTACTCTTTGTGTATTGTTTGCATTGTGGGCCTCCTGGTGGGTTTATTCCCTGACTCCTTCACAGGCCTGTTCACTTTGCGTAGCGCCATGTGATTTAGCCCCGTGACGTCCTAGTCTTTTACTGTCCACTTGACGGTCCCTGTCACCCCTTGTTTTCCTATTCTATTTGTGTTTCCCAATGACTATTATTTGCCCGCATGACCTCATATTTCTCATACCATCATCATTTTTATGAGTTCTAAAGCAGTAAATGCAACTGGTAAGGTAAGATAAAGGAGTGGTAAAAGAATAATACCCTTTCCAAGAAAAACGCATTGCTTCAAGAAACCACATCGAGCACACCTTCGTTGTTTCGTGCCTGAAAATAGTTTTGTTAGCCAGCATGTGTAAGCACGCTTCCACGTTACTGATTCGCGTACAGAGTAATCATGTACATATATCTAAAGGTGGTACAGCTTAGGTGCATATGCAAACTATGTAACTGTAATTTACGTGAAAGTTGACACAGAAAAGAAAAACAAAACATCATTCCCTAGGGCGCCCTTAAAGTCAGACATGCGCGGAACACACGGACTCAATTAAGAGTGTCCATACAAACCTATAATAACGTGCATGCTAACTATTGGCAGGAAAAGCCCAAACATAAAATACTCGATTAGAAGGGGCTGGCCAAGTTCAGTACACCAGTAATTCATTAAGATTCGCCTCACATGCTAGCCATGACAAACTAAATTATTAGAGACAGCAGGCGAATGTACTTGACTGGCCTAAGATGTCCATCATAAGAGGGTTACTTAACATTCACTGGACAAGCCCAGTATAACAGACATAAAGAGTGCCATGGCAAGCTCAACATAACAGACTTGATTAATAGTGCCCGGACAAGTCAATCATCATATATTTGATCAGGAATGGCCAGAGAAGCCGAGTATCAGAGACGTGTTTAAGATTGGCCGGTCAAAATGAGCATAACGTAAATGACTGAAAGACAACAGACAAGCCCAGTATAATATACGTGATTATACGTGATTAAGATAGGACAAAAAAATCCCAGCATAACTAATTTAATTAAGACTGACACGACAACCCCAGCATAATAAGCTTCATTAAAGTGAATGTGGAAACCCAGCATGAAAGATTTGGTAAAATCTGGACGGAGAAGTTCAGATGAATAGACGTTAAAAGCGGTCGGACTGGACTAGCGTCACATACCTGATTAAGACTGATTAGATAAGATAATCATAACAGACTTAGGCTTAGAACAAATGCTGTGTCTAAGACTGGCCGAACACGTCCAGCATAACAGACTTAACAAAGAGTGAACGGACAAGCCCAGAGTAAAAAAAAAAACTTGATTCAGAGTACAGACAAGTAAATGAAATTTTGAAAAATATGTTCTTGGCTGACAGTTAATTGCAAATGGCTGTTGTATAGATATTCGTCAAATAATAAATGCAACGGCACGAATGAACACCACCTCCTCGTGCACAGGTAATAGCCATTTATACATTTATATACGTATATGATGCGCAGAACATTGTTAAAGAAGTAAAAATATATAATAAATTCTGGAAGACACTTCTTAAATGCAATCCGTACAATCTTACCAACGTATATACATATGTGTATGCTTGTTATCGCATCGACACGTTGATTCAAATAATGTTTGCAAAGGGATATATATATATATATATATATATATATATATATATATATATATATATATATATATATATATATATATTGTTACGCGCTTAGGCTCGAATAAGCAGCAACACAGAAAGAGTGAAAACTAACAAGCTTGCATAACCTGAACAACGAATTTATTAATTACAATTATTTTCATAAAGTAAATAAACTTACGGTTTTAGAGAATCACATCCAACATTAATCCAATAAAGAATTCACAAAATAATCCACTAATGGAATTGCAAAAGTCCTGATAAATAAATGTTCTAATAGTTCCAGGTTCGAATCTTGACGATGTAATCCAAAATGGCTGATGCAGTTCTTGTTTTTTTTTATCATCCAAATGAATTATGAGCACATGTTTTCTCCTCCAAATAGATAAACAAATCATCTTTCTTCAATGAATTGACACAATGTCCAGAACAAGATAATTAAAATTTTAACTCAAACATAAATACACAACTGTTAACTTTATAAAAAGCCCAGATTCTACTAATGTTAGCTTCCAGAACACAGCTATATATATATATATATATATATATATATATATATATATATATATATATATATATATATATATATATATATATATATATGTATATATATATATATATATGATTCCATTTTGTTTACGAGGGAATTATATATATATATATATATATATATATATATATATATATATATATATATATATATATATAATTCCCTCGTAAACAAAAGGAATCATGTGATTCTGGAAGGTCATAGAAAGAAACTACCTTCAGCAAGTCACGTACTAAAAGAATGATCTAGAAGAAAAACTATCCCCAATAACTAAAAATATAAAGATGTCCTTGAAATTAACCAATTGTTTTTAAAGCCTGTTTATCAATCTGAAGCAAGGTCAGATAATGAGGTAAACAAGCCAAGGTCAAAAACTTGTTTACAGTTAAAGGATGGTCTAGAGATTTTTCTAGAATAATTTCCCAATTAATGAATTTAAAACCCAAAATTACAAATTTGGATCTGACAATTAAAAATAAATAAGTTAAATCCAATAGCCGTAACAATATATATCTGGTTTTAGATCTAGTTCTTGCATCATTAGTAAGAGAGAGAGAGAGAGAGAGAGAGAGAGAGAGAGAGAGAGAGAGAGAGAGAGAGAGAGAGAGAGAGAGAGAGAGTGGGGGGGGGGGGGGGAGGCACATTTCATAATTTACAGCAATGTGCAGAGGTCGTGTTCCAAAAGATACAATTTGAACTCCTTCCAAAATATCGGTCTTACTGTGGTATTTAGTCGGATGCAGCGTGGTGTTTAGTCGACAATTTTTTATTTCACTATTAAGTGCCTTGGTACTAATTCTCAGCTAAAGACGAATATAACCATCAGGTCCACACTACATTTGACCATATCCGTTCAATGAAATTACATCAAAGACTAGAGCTACGATCGTAAGTCTACAGATTGAGAGTTTTCAATAAATTTAACACAGCTCTAAATTGAAATATGTGTATTGTTGAAAGAAATGCATCGAGTACAACGTTCTCGTGGAGATTTATAACAAATCGCACGAAGATTATTTCCCCATAACAACCGTATCAATATATATTTCCATGTATCCTATCTCGATAAACACTTTGTGTATATGTATGTGTATGTCTTATCGCTACGTTATCTGCAAAGTGGCAGTTTTTAGCGATGTCTAATACTGAGGCATCATGCCGCAGACTCATTATCGTAACAACAGGTTGGCCAGCTAGAACACTAACCTCTTAATGCTAAGCCCCTAGTGAGGCAGCTGTTTGTATCATTTGTATTAGTATGTGGTTTGATTCGGCCTGGATTCGAACCCGGGACCCCCGAATCCGTGGTGGAGTCTCTAACCACCAGGCCTTCAGATCGGTCAATAAACTGTAATACAAGTTTTATTTCAGTACCTGTAAATCTAAACATAAATTTCTAATGAGATAATTCTTTGCGTTATCCAGTGAATCTTCTAATCTAGTAACATATGCTCAATACAGGAAAACATATGTCCAGCACGCGGTTTATATTTCACTGTCATTTAACTAACTGCATCAGACAATAATCGCCGCTTCTTTTCAGTTCCCGACAAGCCATTATGTTTTCTATTTATTATAAGCATGGAAAAAAATATCGAAAATTTTATCTCCATAAATACATTTTTGTTAGGTAATACCGTTTGAGATTGATCCTGTAAAGTAGACGTGACACAAAAACATCACCCCTTCTTTGTACGGCACGGTTTTGATGTGCTTTTATCATTGTTGTTGCTTCATTTTGGATCATTTAATACAATATGCAAACTGTTCTTTTTCCATTTGATATTTTTTTTTTTGTGTCATTCTGAAGCATTGCCTCATATTTTCATGAGAATTAGAGTTTGAAAGAAATATTAGTATTAAAGAAGTCAGTCATAAAATTTGTATTATTATTATAAACTACCATCAAAGCAAAAGGTATGGCTGTCATTATAAACTGCCATCAAAGCAATTGTTATGACTGTCATATACCCATGATTGTTGTAAAAAAACCATTTGATCTCTATCTAGGGTAGCAAGAGTAATCGAAAAAGTAAACAATTGTATTAGGTAAAGACGAATTTATATATTGCCGGAGACCATTATATTGAAATCACTTATCATGCTGCACAGTAAAACAGTAAAACTATTATTAAACCCTTAAGAACGTCAAATAAATCTTTCTTGGGGATAAATATTTATATTCCAGTGCAATCATAAGAACAAATGCAATTTGTCATCAAACTAGGGAACACCCGAAATTCAACTTCCAGAGGAGTTTATTGTGTAAACATATTATATCTCATTTTACAGTGAAGCACTCTGAGTACGCTACTCGTCTTAAATGTCAAATGTAGTGGTTCTCCAGAGAGAGAATTTATGCCAAAATCAATGTTTGAATACGATTATAACCCAATGCACGTTTTATATACGAGTGTCTCCAAATACAGTTAAGGTATCTGATAAACATTACCAAACGTTCAAAGATAAATAGAACTGTATTATATAGCTGCTTTTTCGTTGTGCATATACTTGAAATATCATGTAGATTCCTTGCACAGGTCTTATTTACAATCGTTGGGAATTATGAAACAACACTTACTTTCCTACAATCGTAATAGCCGCATAGACCATTATATATATATATATATATATATATATATATATATATATATATATATATATATATATATATATATATATATGTATGTATGTATGTATGTATGTATGTATGTATGTATGTATTGTTACGGCTATTGGATTTAATTTTATTTATTTTTAATTATTAAATCCAAAATTGTCATTTAGGATTTATTATTCATTAAATGGGACATTTTTCTAGAAAATTCAGTTGACCTGGACTTTACTGTAAACAAGTTTTGACCTTGGCTTACAGTGGTCTAGTTCCTGACCTTGCTTTGGACATTGTCAACAGGTCTTCAATTTCATTGGTTGATTTCAAGGATAACTTTTATTTTTAGTTCTTAGGGGTAGGAAATATCTAGAGTATGTGATTTTTAGTGAAGGCAGTGACCTTCCATGAACCTCTATCAATTTCTAGAAAATCACATGATTCCTCTTGTTTACGAGGGAATTACAATATATATAGCTGTGTTTTAGAAGCTAGTAGTAGTAGATGTTTGGGCTTATTGCAAAGTTGAGTTGTGTTATTTTCTGTTTGAGTTTAATTATTTTATTCTGGACTTTATGTGAATTCGTTGGAAAAGAAGAATTATTCTCATTATCTGGAAAAGGACATATGTTTCATAATTTCATTTGGATGATTAAAAACAAGAACTGTATCACGTGACATTGTCAGCCATTTTGGATTACATCGACAAGATTCGAACCTGAAACTATTAGAACATTTTTTTATCAGGACTTGAAATTCCATTAGTGGATTTTTTTGTGAATTCTATATTTGTTGGATTTGATTCTCTAAAACCGTAAGTTTATTTATTTTATGAAAATAATTGTACTTAATAAATTCATTGTTCAATTTATACAAGCTTGTTAGTTTTCACTCTTTCTGTGTTGCTGCTTATTCGAGCCTAAGCACGTAACATAGAATTGGGGGCTCGTCCGGGATTGAGATTGAGATTGAGATTGAGATAAATTTGAATTTCCCCTAGTTTTGGAAAATTTTAAATCTTTAGTGAGACTGACACGCTTGTATCAAAATGACATCTAAGGTAGAAATATTTCTTTCTAATCCTACCCAGGAGCAATTAGATCTTTTCAAAAAAGACGAGTTGGTTCAACTTGCCAGAAAATACGATCTTTCTGAAGTCAAGGCTTCTTTAACGAAACAAGATATCAAAAAGGTTTCGGTCCAGTATTTGGTAGAACAGGATCTTTTGGAACAAAGTGCTTTGATTCCAGTCAGCAAGTCTACACCAGACTCTGACATTGAAGGAATTAGAATTAAAATTCAAGATGGAATTAGAGTTGAAGAAGCTGGAATTTCAGAGAGAGAGTGAATTAGAGTTAAAAAAAACTGGAATTTCAAGAAAAGGAGAAAGAGAGACAGGAAAGGGAGAAAGAAAAGCAATTACAATATGAGAGAGAGGAGAAAGAAAGACAATTACAATTTGAAAAAGAGGAGAAAGAGAAACAAATTGAATTACAAAAGAGCAAATGCGGATTGATAGAGAGAAAGAGGAGAAAGAGAGACAATTACAATCTGAAAAAGAAGAAAGAGAGAGACAAGAAAGGGAGAAAGAAAGACAATTACAATCTGAATTAGAGTTTAAGAAACTGGAATTTCAGGAAAGGGAGAAAGAAAGACAATTACAATCTGAAAAAGAGGAGAGAGAGAGTGACAAGAAAGGGAGAAAGAAAGACAATTACAATTTGAAAAAGAGGAGAGAGAGAGACAGGAAAGGTTACAAGAAAAACAATTTGAACGAGAGAGAGTAAAGGAAGAAAGGGAATATCAGTGTAAAATGAAAGAATTAGAGCTGGCAAGTGAGAATCACCATCATACTTCAAATCAAAATTTTGATTTAGCAAGGAATATTAGATTAGTGCCCCCTTTCAAAGAAAAAGAAGTAGACAAATATTTCATTCTTTTTGAAAAAGTTGCAGAAAATTTAAAGTGGCCAAGAGAGAATTGGACTCAGTTACTACAATGTGTAATTACTGGTAAGGCTAGTGAGGTTTACACTTCACTGTCTGTTCAGCAAAGCAGTGATTATGACGTAGTTAAAGAATGCATTTTAAGAGGTTACGAGTTAGTTCCTGAAGCTTATAGGCAAAAATTTAGAAATTACAGAAAAGAAGCTGGATAAACTCATGTCGAATTTGCTAGACAAAAAGAGCAGTTGTTTGATAGATGGTGTTTAGCCAAGAAAGTTGAGCAAGATTATCAAAATCTCAAGCAAATTATATTAATTGAAGAGTTCAAAAACTGTGTTCAGAGTGATGTTAAAACTTATCTTGAGGAGCATCAGATTGAAACCTTGGAAAATGCTGCTCGAGCTGCTGACGAATATTCTTTGACACATAAAGTTCCTTTTGTTAACAAGACTTCTACTCAACAATTTAATGGCAGAAAAGTATTTCCGCCTAATTCAAGCCCTTCTAAAACTCAAACTAACACAACTTTCAAAGATCAGACTTCAGAGAAGTTTGATTCTAGATCCTTGTCTCTTCCGACGTGTAACTTTTGCAAGAAAAAAGGACACGTTATTTCTGATTGCTACAAATTAAAAAATAGGCAACAGAATCAAGACAGACCTGTTCCAAATGCTCTTATTTCCAAGAGGTCAAGGTCACAGTCATGTATTGAAAGCAATACAATTGTTGGGTCTAATAAATCCCAGTCTGATTTTGATATGGAGAATTATGAACCATTCATATCGAAGGGTTCTATATCACTCTTGGGTGATTCAGCCAATCCCACCCCTATTAAAATTTTAAGGGACACAGGAGCTTCTCAGAGTCTTTTATTATCAGGTACTTTGCCTTTTTCTGAGAAGTCTTCTTCTAATGAAAGTGTTCTTCTTCAGGGAGTAGACAAGGTTGTGGTCAATCCACTTGTAACTGACAAGCCTAATTTGGATCAGAAAGTTGATCCAATTGAAAAAGAAATCCCTGATATATGTCAAGCTTGTACAGTTACTAGAGCTATGGTAAAGAAAGCTCTTGAGAATGAAGTTGAAAAGGGCAGTATTCCCTTCATTGACATATGCGTGGGTCAGGCTTATGCTGAAAAAGCCAGTATACCTTCAACTGACGCTTGTAAAGGTCAGGTTTTTGATGAGGTCACTTTTACTCTTGGTTTAGATCAATCAGAAAGTATTGATCATAGTGATCCTCTTTTGACAACTCATTCTCTTTATTCTAATCAGGGTGATGATTTTGAGAGTGATGTTACAGAAGCCAGCATTCCTTCAACTGGCACTTGTATAGGTCAGGTTTTTGATGAGATCACGTTTACTCTTGGTTTAGATCAATCAGAAGGAATTGATCATAGTGATCATCTTTTAATAACTCATTCTCTTAATCAGGGTGATAAACGATAGTCACTTGTCGTCGAACAGGAAAAAGATCCTGAGATCTCCTGTTTGTTTCAAAGGGCCATAAATGAGACTGAAGCCACTGAAGTTCCTGTCTGTTATTTCATTAAAAATGGAATTCTTATGAGAAAATGGAGACCTCCCGAGGTACCTGCTGGTGATGAATGGTCAGTGAACTATCAAATAGTAGTTTCAAAACCTTACAGACAGGAAATACTTAATCTGGCCCATGAAACTCCTTTGGCTGGTCATTTAGGGATTAATAAAATGTATCACAAGATCTTGACTCACTTCTATTGGCCAGAAATCAAAAGTGATGTTGTCAAATACTATAGATCTTGTCATGCTTATCAAATGGTAGGAAAACCCAATCAGAAGATACGTAAGGCTCATCTGCAACCTATTCCTACGTTTGATGAAACATTCAGTGAAATTATGGTAGATTGTGTGGATTCCCTACCTAAGACCAAGTCAAGTAATCAATTAAAGTTAAAAATTAAACTATGGTTTAAAAGAATTGAAAGGGAGAGAACTTTTGAGTCTGATAATGGAGTTGTGTTACTCTTGTTCATTCTTCTTACTTTTCTTCAAATTAGATATTACGGCCCTTACAAAGTTAAGAAGAAAATGAATTAGTTAAATTATAGTATTAGTGCTCCTGGGATCTAAATTAATTATAGGAGTACCAGTGTATTGAAAGAAATAGCCATGTTAAATATGTAATTAATTTAGTTGTACCAGTCCTACTTAGTGAAGGAATATCATCAGGATTTGACTGATAATGGAGCGACGAATTGTTGGAATTCAGAAATTATGAAAAATCTAGACCAGAAACTTTTACATTTGCAAGTGCAAGAAAGAAATGAACTGAAAGTTGTTATTATATGAGCACCTATGTCCAGATATTCTTACAAGGACAAACAAAATTTTCATGACGTTGAGATTGAGAATTCCATGCAGGATGAGTCCACTCAAACAGGAATACTTGAAAAAGGAAATTCAGTATTTGCTGAAGAATGATTTTAGCAAGCCCAGTAAAAGTGATTGGAGTTCACCATGCATACTTGTTCCAAAACCAGATAAAACTTTTCGTATGTGTACTGATTATAGGAAGGTGAACAGAGTGACAAAAACAGATTCATTCCCATTAACAAGAATTGACTATTCTATTGATAAAATTGGGAATGCCAAGTACGTCACCAAATTCTGACCTTCTGAAAAGATTTTGGCAGATTCCACTACGGAAAGAGCAAAGGAAAATGTCAACATTGTGACTCCAAATGGACTCGACCAATATAAAGAAAGTCTCTTTCAACGTCTCATAAAAATGTTCATATCTGGTCTAGTGATTTGTGACGTCATCATCTACAACGACACCTGGAGAGAACATCTAGTAACAATTAGATAATTCTTTAACAGACTCACTAATGTATGTTTGACAGTTAATTTGTATACAAGTGAGCTCTGCTGTGCTATTGTGTCTTTCCTATGATATTTTGTGGGACATGGACAAGTTAAAAAATTTGAGGCTATTTCTTGATAATATAATTGCAGACATTCTTTCCCGTATATAATTTATTATATTGTGTAATTTGTACTAGTTCTTTTAATTTCAGATGTAAATTGGTTTGTGATAAAAAGAAAGTTTTATCATATAAACCTTTCTTTTTATTGTATGGGGGAAGGTGTTACGGCTATTGGATTTAATTTTATTTATTTTTAATTATTATATCCAAAATTGTCATTTAGGATTTATTATTCATTAAATGGGAAATTTTTCGAGAAAATTCAGTTGACCTGGACTTTACTGTAAACAAGTTTTGACCTTGGCTTACAGTGGTCTAGTTCCTGACCTTGCTTTGGACATTGTCAACAGGTCTTCAATTTCATTGGTTGATTTCAAGGATAACTTTTATTTTTAGTTCTTAGGGGTAGGAAATATCTAGAGTATGTGATTTTTAGTGAAGGCAGTGACCTTCCATGAACCTCTATCAATTTCTAGAAAATCACATGATTCCTCTTGTTTACGAGGGAATTACAATATATATAGCTGTGTTTTAGAAGCTAGTAGTAGTAGATGTTTGGGCTTATTGTAAAGTTGAGTTGTGTTATTTTCTGTTTGAGTTTAATTATTTTATTCTGGACTTTATGTCAATTCGTTGGAAAAGAAGAATTATTCTCATTATCTGGAAAAGGACATATGTTTCATAATTTCATTTGGATGATTAAAAACAAGAACTGTATCACGTGACATTGTCAGCCATTTTGGATTACATCGACAAGATTCGAACCTGAAACTATTAGAACATTTATTTATCAGGACTTGAAATTCCATTAGTGGATTATTTTGTGAATTCTATATTTGTTGGATTTGATTCTCTAAAACCGTAAGTTTATTTATTTTATGAAAATAATTGTACTTAATAAATTCATTGTTCAATTTATACAAGCTTGTTAGTTTTCACTCTTTCTGTGTTGCTGCTTATTCGAGCCTAAGCACGTAACAGTGTGTGTGTGTGTGTGTGTGTGTGTGTGTGTGTGATCTACTGCGTATTTTAACGTTTATAATTCTGTTGATAGAGGTAAAAAAAGTGAAGAACTTACGAAAAGACTGATACAGTCATTCATTTCAATTATGGTAATCAAGTGGCCCATGTGTAGGTTGTCGAATGTTAATAAATGTTAGTAAAGACGTGTAAGTTCAGGACACAAAAGCAACACATTGCTAACATGAAGACTGAATAGAACATACAAGTGTATTGTTTACCACCGATGTTATCCATGTCGTTTACACAAACAAAATCATTATTCCAGATATGTAATCAAGTTAACACAACACTCAGACACAAAACAATTTTCTTCCTTTAATTCTCATCATGGACAGTAAAGCATTGTGTATATTTCCAAATCTCTGAGATTGCTTAAATGACATTGAAATCAGCCTAGTAGGAAACTTAACAAATGGTTACACTATTTACTTCGTTGGCCACATTGCACCAGTCGATCTAGCCCATCCGCATGTGCTTAACGGGGCAGATTCAAAGTTAAATCTTTGATCGTTGTAGTGGATCATAATATGTGGAGAGCACCCTATGACAGTGTAAAAGATATTTTATGGGTATGGCATGTTGTATTGTCTAGCATACCAGTGCTAGTTATGTCGCGCATGCAAAGGCATGCAATTCACTAAGGTATGCCGCCTACACATTATCCACATGCACCTGCACGAACTTTATTGTCCACCAACACCTTCGAGAAGCAAAGTTTAATCGCATATAATTACATATATACATATGTACGGGGTAATAATCGCAATACGTACACAACAGGAGCTTTGAAATAATGTTGACCACTCCTCTCTAAACATATTCAGACATTTAAAAAAATTATAGATGGGAGACAAGGTTTTAAAATCTCGTTGCGAAATTTTCAGTACACTGTAGATGCTATGATCTCGCTGAATAAACGAAATTAATATGTGATGCTCGAGCTATTTGATTCTTATTATCAGGCAGAACTTCGTTTGATAGTTGTTGATGACCGTTCAGTCGTAGAAATTGCCGAACAGAATCAAAGTTAGTCAAATCCACTGAATTAACTGCCTGGTTATTCAGCCTTCTTATATCCCGAAATGAGATGGTTAATTGCCTACGTATGTAAGCCCTTGTTGTGCGCTGATTTGCCAGTTAAAACGATAGAACTCGGATGATATTGTCAGTGCCTCCTGATTGCATAAAGGAAACACAGCTTTGTTCGTCCGTGAACGAAAGTCTCAACGAAGGCATCCATATCGATGGAATTAATTCCACTTTGATTAGAAATCTATAGGGATAAGGTATTTTTTCTTAAAGTTCATTTCCGTAAATAACGCCATGTACAGGCATGCATACATATATCAAATTATCGCGCTTCTGTACTGCAAAATATGCAATTTTCATTGTTCACTTACCTTGAATATGCATAGTCACCAATACAAGTACTGGAGGTTTTTATCCGCTCACGTCAATTAAATGTCCAGCGGTATCGGTTAAATAAATTCTCATAGGGGTATTGCTTTGCTCTTACAAGGCACATATTGATCAACTTAGGGTCATCGAGACACACGTCTTGAGACAAGTTGTACAAAATGTATCCCTGCTATCCCGTCCGATGCATTAATAGTAATCGCCTACAACAGCTACCCAACTAGCATTTTACCACACGGCTTGACCGTAATTCTGACGATAGAATTGTTCGCCGTCGGAAAAATTAGCAACTGTTAATATCGCAAACAGTTCCTATCATTACAGACCCAACGACGACATGTTCATGGTAAAGATATTTTCCGACGTAGAGATTCAAACGTGGGTGCTGTTCGTTGGTTCGTATCGCTATTTTGATTCATTCTAAAGTAAATGCTTTGAAACGTGGATGAAATTCATCGTTGATAGATTCTGTTCAGTCTAACATAATGCTATTGTCATTATACAAGAACTGGAGTTAATTAATCGCAGTGTGACCACCAATAGTTCGCATGTATATTTCGTCAGCTGGAAAGCAGAACTATATCATGTCAAACCATTTTCTTGCAGGCAGTTCGATTACCGTTTCGTGTTGGGAAAAAGAATTTCAAGATTTGTCATCATAGTGTTCTGAATGAATTTGATGACCGTTCGCTAGAATTGCAGTGTTGAATATATCTGAGTAATTGTTTTTGGGATTCCAGTATGGGTATGATACAATTAAGATAATGTTCAAAGCACTGGTGTTGCAATGACAAATCTACACATTCTTGTATCAGTTACTGTAATATCAATAATTACTTAGGCACACTTCAATTTTTCGTTCGGGAACTTTCATCGGATTATATGTGTTCGCTTCCATGTCATTTAATTGCTTAGAGTTTTTAGTGACTTCACGGATATCTGACGTGGATGTTTTATTGGCCCGCAGTATATCAGTGAATGCTTCCAGACTGTCTAACAGTGTTTTTACATGGTTGGAACCGTATGTGTTCGACGAAACTTTGTGTCAAGTCAATAGAGCTTTGAGCAGGATTGGATTTTCCCCAATACTTTTCTTCTTTAATATACCACCTGCTTTTATCTCCATAGGATCATCTTTGGCTTAGGAAGGGTGGGGTAGTGAACGAGTGTGAAAACTGGAACTCTTTCTTGGGTTTCGTGATCTTGCTTGAACCAGGACAAGATTTATATACGTTCCGCATTGTGTGTTCATTAGCAGAAGCCCAAAGGTTTGATCGATAAAGTTTATCGATAAACCCTTTAAGTCAATTACCTGGCCCAAAATTAAGATATTTTACAGTTACTTTAGGCTTTTATGTTACCGCTTCTTTCAAAACAAATTTAGCATAATCTGTGTGAATACGTCGACGAACCTTATTATTTTAACATTGTCCTTCTCTCCGTAGCGATGGTATATATGATGTCATTTGCTGAGATGAGAGAATTAAAATTTCGGCGACGTTTTGGATTTTCCCGAGGGTTTGACAAACGCCCTGCTGAATTTGTTTTGGTAAAGCAGCCTCGATGGCTGCGGTCATTTCGATGTCACAAAGCTCGTAGTCGAGTATTTCACAGGTCGGAGTGGACGCGGGAAGGTGTGGGTGGGTGGGTATTTTGGCATGTTTGATCAGTGGAGAAATGTTTGTTTTACTCCTGCAGTTGTATCGTCACGCACGGATTGACATGTCGTTAACATGTCTAGGAGACGTTAGAGTGCCGTGAGGTAATTGTTGATTGCCTCGGGTCGATGCTGTTTTAGGAGATGCCTATGTGTTACGCCTCGGATGCCATGAGTATTATAACGACATTGTCGCGTGTTTAATACTGCTCAATATATTCTGTCCAACCCTATTCCATTAGCAACAACGTGACTCGAAACATATATGATATATATTACTCTCAAAGATGTTATTTTAAAGACATCGCATCTTATGCAAATCAGCGAGTTCGATAACGAAGTTCGTTCGCATGTGGATGGAGGGTCAAACTTTACGGCACACAGTTTTTGATAGACAAAAAGCACCAAGAACGCTTCCATGAGGATGATTTCAGGATTGAAGGCCCAACAAAGTTCATTTGGCTATTTATTTTATTAAAACAATTGGTACGCGAATATGGTCGTCTACACACATACAATTACGCTTTGACGGTTATTGATATCGCCAGCCACTATAACAAGCTGAATTATTACCGTCTAAAGATTTAACAAGTGACTCAAATGCAGTCGAACGTATCAATTCCCGTAACTAGCATAGACACCTCTTCTATAGGTAGATCCAGGCAAAAAATCTTTCAGAGATGTTAAAGTTAAAGGCGCATAATCCGGTAAAAACTCACCAAGGCAATGTCAATGATCTTCAAGATTTTGTAAATGCCGGGAACGTTAATGTAAAACACTACAAAGATATCCAGTGGACTGATACCACGACTTTCCACACCCGCGGCTGGTAGAAATAATAAAATGACACGCGCCACAAAGTTAAAAACCGACGGAAAAAAGGAAAGAAAATCAATAGCACCATTACGTGGTGTAGCAGGTTTCACACATTGGGAACTGGAACCTATTCAAGTACATTGACAACATTGTCCAACAGTGCATGGTCCACGATTATATTCAAGCATACCAGTGCCAATTTTTCGCATTAATACCCGCGTATATTTTAAATGCCATATACGTTGAATTGAATGCAGTTTTGCACACAATGACGGTCCGATCACAGTGCCACGGTTATTCTGTCACCGTGTTCGTTCAATTATGATCTGGTCATACCAATATATATATATATATATATATATATATATATATATATATATATATATATATATATATATATATATATATCATTGGCGACAGTGGCGGATAGCGCCCTTTGGGTCTTGTTTGTCTCTGGGGTGTTTGGCATCGTCTGTTGTTGCTGTGTAGGCCTATACGCGAGTTAGAGTCCCTCTTGCAGTTTGCGCAGATATAGTAGGAAGCCTGAGTTACTGTGGTTGATGCCATCTGGTTCTTTCTCACACGTTTCACTGCCGGAAACTGGCCTTTCCTCGCATCAGCCATTGATATACCATTGCTTACCGTTAGTTTCCAGGTTCCACGGTCCTTGGCAAGCACTTCCCAGCCATCAGGTGAAATGTCGCTTTCCTTCATGTGCACTTTCACACTACCTTGAAACGGAGTGTGGGGCGGACGACTCATCTCGTCCCAGTGGCCAGCTGTCCATATAGGATGTCCCACAGCAGCACCCCATCCTTTGAGCGTCGGACGTGTCCCAGCCATCGAGGGCGACGTTTGCCTAGCAGAGGGAATAAACTGAAGATATTTGCACGCTGCAGGATCTCGCTGTGTGCGACACGGTTTTACCAGCTGATTCAGGGTGCGTTTAGGGCACCGTATATGGAAAGAGTTGAGCTTGCGCTCTTGACTCATGTAGGTACTCCAGGTTTCACTTCCATATAGAAGGGTGATGAGAATGCAGGCCTGGTAAACTTAGAAGTTCAAAAAAAACATTCCTGCTAAGTAAAAGGCCTTGGTGAGGTCAATGAACATCATGTAGAGTGGCTGACCTTGCTCTCTGCTCTTCTCTTGGAGTTGTCGTAGGGAGAAGATCACGTATGTCGTAGTCCTGCCTGCTCTGAAACCGCACTGGGATTATGTGCACACACGGTCCGCCAGCAACTGCAACCTGTTGAGTATGATGCGGGGGTTCACTTTACCAAAGATGCTCAGAAGCGAGATCCCTCCTTAGTTATTACAGTCACTGCGGTTGCACTTGTTTTATAAAGGGTCACAATTGTCTTGGAGGACTGCTCCTTCCTCTCAGCAGATTCAATGTAGCTCGTTCAGTGGTTGAAGTAATGCTGGTTTCCAGGGCGGGATGCTGTCACTACCTGGTGCTTTGTTGTTTGAGAGTTAGTTAATTGCTTTGCTAAGCTCATCTAAGGTTGGCACTTTGTCGAGCTCCTCCACGGTGGGAAGATCCTTTATGCTGCTGAGGGCAGCATCGGTGACTCATGTTCCTCGGGAGTATAGCTCTGAGTAGTGCTCCACCCATCTAGCCATCTGTTGCACATGGTCAACGATCTTCTCTCCCTTCAGAGATTTCAGGGAAGCGACACCTTTCACTGTAGGGCCTAGAGCTTTCTTGATGCCACTGTACATACTTTTTATGTTTCCGGACTCGGCACTGCGCTGGATTCCTTCACACAGTTATTGCCAGTACTCCTTCGCGCACTATCTAGTGATGCGCTGGGTGTTGCTTCGGGTACATTTAAGAGCAGTAAGCTTCTGAACATTACGGCATTTTTGTATGCTATAAAGGCTTTTGACTTCTCCTCGATTAGTTGTTCCATCCTTGATAGTTGTGCGTTGAACCAGTCCTGACTGGGTCATTCCTTTTTGCCAAACCTGAACATGGTTGTTCTGTAGATGGCATCCTTCATTGCGTTCAACTTGGCTGTGGCATCGTGCTCTGGTAGGTCCTGGAGAGCCTTGTCCAGGGCGGACGTATACTCTTGCAACTTGATGGAGACAAATATCTATGCAGTGTTTATGCGAGGGCGTCCTTTTGGTTTGAGCGGTGTGGTGTGTGTGACTAAAGTCTCACCCAGCTGCTCACGAGGGCATGGTCTCCACTGTTGTATGTTGTGGTGGAGAGGACGCTGATAAGGGCAGAGCGCCTGGTGATGGCCGTGTCGAGTTGGTGCTAGCGATGGGACCTAGGATGTTTCATGACAGTTTGTATTGTGGCTTACACTTGAAGAAGGTGTTTGTGATGCACAGGCCATGGTGTGTGTGTGTGTGTGTGTTTGTGTGTGTGTGTGTGTGTGTGTGTGTGTGTGTGTGTGTGTGTGTGTGTGTGGCGGTGGCACACACTTGAGAGTCCTAAAGTAAATGAAAGTGGCAAATATGACACGAGTTTAAGACAAGACATGGAGAGATACGCTAAATCTGACATTACGACACGATTGACACGATCATCAGTAATCCAGATGTATTGTTTATTAGGAATCGTTGCTCGTTGCTCTTTGCTTGTTCTGCGCTCTATTTCATGAATGCATAACCGATAAAACATTTATAAAAATTTATTGCTGACATTATGACAGGGGCATCATTTCAATTTTTTCAGGGCGATGCATAAAATGGCAACACATGATGGGTTGGTTAATCTGCGCATAAAAGCTACAGCAATTTCTTGCACATGTACATTCGGACAGGGTAGTAAATGTTCCTACCCCAGTCATCCCCCAAAGTATGTTCCTGGTCTGCATAGACGTGGACGATGTAGTGTAAAATAAAGATACTTGTGTGTGCTGTCCCCGGTACGATTACGGATATTTTTCAATAGCGGCTATCCAATGGATGATAAACAAATGAAACTTACCTTGTTGGAAATTGCACCTGTAGAAGCTGAATTCATTCATTCATTCTTCCAGAATACAGTAGATCGTTTGTAATCCATTCGACGTTAGTTCGCGTGTGCATGAATATCTTGATAGAAGCAGCGTCTGGTATAATTTTGCTAATATTTTCACACTAAAGTTTAGACGTGGGAACGATTACATATTCAAATGTTCCAGTCATTTATAAATTTCTAATTTTCCTTATTCCATTGCGAGACAACCATTTTTAATTGCTTGATTTTCAACAACAGAATGGGAGAGACGTTGTGGAGCGGCTTTATTAAAGATATTACCTTCCTTGCTCCAGTTCTTGATGACAATGAATGCATAACTGGAACTGTTAATTATCCAAGTCGATAGAACACTCACTAAACCGCATGAAATCCAATGTTTTCAGTCATTTCCTAACATTACACATAACTATATCAACGAGTAGAATCACACATCCTTTAGTTATTGTTGCAGCGCTTGAAGACAATACCTCGATCACTTTTGGTACGGATAGCATTCCGTAATCAAACCAGACTACCAATAAACTTTTATTATTATGGTGAATTTGCATATACTACTGTGAATCGAGATAAGTATGCATTTATTGTTTATGTTAGACATATTATACCTGTTTCAAATGCAAATAATGATCACAGCATCAATTTTCGAGACATAAATATTTTATAAAGAAATATAATTCTGTACAAAATGAATAACATATATACTCGATTTGTTCAAACATTCAGCATCATGGAAATATAAAGATGAACAGTTTGCACATGAGAGCATTGTAAACTGTATTCACTTTTCTCATCCAAGCGACAGAGAAATCTAGCTGTTTTGCTAACCTTACTTTTCTTACCTCAGTCTAGTAATCTCAGACCAATCATCTCAGTCATGGTGTGTACGCGCTCAGAACTACTTTTAACAAAAGAAATCCTTCTTGTCTTCTGCTGTGCCATAGTTGTTATCAAATAAAACAACAACAGCAACAACAACAACAAAAATATATAACCAAAACAGTTACTTAAGGTCAATCTGTCTTAGAAAACACACCAAACAAAAATATTTTGATAGAGACAAATACACACACGCATGCTATTTCGAGGTTTTGATATTATATTAGTTCGTTATGACTAGCATGGTCAAGTTTATTTTATATGCAGGACTAGCTCAGTACATTTTCAGATCATTAAATGTAGCTAAAGCAACCGAACTAGTTGTAAATACTTCGCGTGAAACATAGTATCTACTGTTAGCTACATTTAATGAAGCTGACCTGAACATTTCCTGTGCTACAGATAGGATAAAATTCTGAATGGTGTTTGAAATGAACTATGTCAGAAAACACTGATCCATGCACATAACTTCATAAGATAATATATCTATACACTTCACAGCATCCCAACTCTCTAAACAACAACGGAAAACTTATCAACAGCCAGAAATGTGTTATGTCAAACATGCTCAATTATAAATTTGTTAATCATCTCCGTTGTGCTCCAGCAGAATATACCTGCAATATTTATTGACAAATAATACACATACCAGCCAGCAGAAATCATTTATCCCTCAACACACTAATCCATAAGCAAATTTCACTGCATCACTTGTCATATTTCCCAGACAGAAATATAAATTTTCAAAGAATCCGTGAATTTGAAAGTTTAGCACATGGTTATCCTCTAGGGTCTGCATATTTGGAGGGTGACGAGGGTCTTTTATACGGGAGAGTGGGGTAGTCATAAATGGAAATGATGAAAGGAAACAGTTTCTTTCTAATAAATTTTAACTATTTATTGTTAATTTCATATAGCATCCATATATTAAATGTGATAATACCTCATTACTATGCGACGTTTTATGTTATTTTTTTTGCTCACGAGTATGAACTGTGTACTTCGGACGCAACTGTCACACCACAGCCCTCATTACCATATTTGTATTCATGCGCCATATGTAAACATTGCGACGTGAACTCTAGTAAAGAGATTTTTTTTACTTTAAAGGATAATATTGGGTGAGAAAAATAATCTACGTTGGGGTTTTGACATCATTATTAATAACATATGTATTTTTTCTCAGATCAGTTCTTTCAACATTTGACGCCAAATGAGTTTGGGAACATGTCATCATTTTATAGTTATTTGATAGCTCACTGACCACTCAGCAGCAGGGAGTACCGTACGTGTCTCTATTTATTGATAATAACCTCATTTTACAACAAAATATCATGCTGATACCACAGCTGCTTCAATTTCTCCATACGGAACAAACAGGATATCTAATGATCGTTTCCTATTCAGGTGATATGCATATTTGAATTAATTTATATTTGATATTTAACTAAATTGTGTGTTCGTTAGTTTGTATTAAAAATTCTATTAAATGCCGCTGTAATATAATTGTATTTACTGGATTTTACATTTTCCAGAAAGTTATTGTCCTGAAATTCAGTTTCGTTTGTCGTAAACACAAATAATATAAACGTTGTATCTAATGCTACCCTAGTTTCATCCGTAGATTCATTAAATCAAATTGAGGCTATGTGTGAAGTTTATACCAAATAACACGTATCAACCAGGGTTTTCCAGTGGATTGGCCCACATCATGGAATCGGTTTGCGCAGTAGACAGATTTAATATTGATATGTTGAGAACAATATTATTCTTGCCTTAAGACTTGAGAAGTCAACGTGTTTAATATTGTGGTCAGTTTGGGTTGTCCATTTAGTTTTACTTCAAATTATTTGGATTCCAAGAGATTGTTATTCTTTGGAAATGCTTGTTCTTGAATATAAATCTTGGACAAAGACAGTAATCGAATATAAATAATTCAAACACTGGAATATTATTTTATTTCGTTCAACAAAGAACTAATGACACATCAGTACGACACTAATTACATCATACCTCATCGCCTTCCATTTTGGATTTCATCGGGATTCAATCTCCGTTTCAATAGAACATTTTACTACTAGGACATATTTTTCAGTTGTGTTATTTATTCTTTCACAAAGCTTGTTGTTTTCAATCTTCTTTGTGTCATTGTTTTAAGAGCCTAAACGTAACATAGGACATGTTACGTTTTTCACCCTGTTTAGGATTGAGAGAATGAATATAAAATGGAAAGGCAAAGTAATGGCATATTTTGTGATTGATTTGTACTATAGGCTAAAGCGACTCATTATATGACTGAAACATGTCAGCAAACTAATTATGTGCTGCTCAAAAATATTATTAATGGCTCGTTTTGCCATATTTATAGTAGCTGCACAAGCATGATATAATTCAGGGATTTCATTCTCACGTGACTCTTTGCAATTATCCCTCTTAGTAAAAGAACCAACCTGACCTATCCAATAGGAAATATCTTAGTTCTTCTAAGACCCTCCCCCTCCCTCCCAACCGACTTCAATACCTAATGGGAAAAAATGCAGAAAGAAAGCACACAATAAACACAACAAAGAGAACGTATGATAAACAATAGCACAACATCTGATATGAAGAATACGAACTGTTAGTTGGAAGTTCTCTTTTTTGTACCAACATGGTAAAAGCTTCAGAATCGGAGAAGGGAAATTCTTGCACACACACACACACACACACACACACACACACACACTTATTGTTCAAAGGTTTTTTTATTGATATACTTGTTTTTGTAAATACAGTAGATTTTACCTATTATGGTTGCATCTGATTTGGTAAACGTGGAACCAACCTGAGTAATTGCAATGTAAATATGAACATTTGTTTAGTAGCAAGAAGATTAATGACACAAAAAACTACTCTTTCTCTCTCTCTCTCTCTCTCTCTCTCTCTCTCTCTCTCTCTCTCTCTCTCTCTCTCTCCTCTCTCTCTCTCTCTCTCTCTCTCTCTCTCTCTCTCTCTCTCTCTCTCTCTATATATATATATATATATATATATATATATATATATATATATATATATATATAGAGAGAGAGAGAGAGAGAGAGAGAGAGAGAGAGAGAGAGAGAGAGAGAGAGAGAGAGAGAGAGAGAGAGAGAGGGTATACGCAACATATCTAACGGATATTTCCTGTTTGTTTGCTTCTTTTTTAAAATTTTATTTAGTATTTTGCAGTAAGGAGTAATTATTTCATAGCAGCTATAATGGCTGAGGTGAAGGCTTTTTCTGATGCAATTACCAACCCACGCCCGTTTTACCTCGTGCAAATACTGTCTTTTTAGTAATGCTTTACTTGTGGGAAAAGGGAGACGTAAAAAACATGTCTGATGCGGAAGGAAGGCAGCTAACTCATTCCCAAAGATATGTGTTATTCTGCAGGTTTGTCCCTGTGTTTAGATGTTGCTAATATTAGAAGAAACAACGGTAGCTCAGTGTTTAATTTGTCGATCAAGAAACCGAAAGTAGGCTGGTTAAGAGTGGTCGTGATAGTGTTATGGCTGGGTGGGACATCCCACTGTATGACTGCGGTATGATGTCCCAGTTTAAGACATCACTTTAAACGGCCACACTGTGGACGTCTTAGTGATATGACTGAACAATTGTTAAATCTACGTTGGAAATCCAAATCACACCCTCACCAACCACAACTACCTACACGCGCGCGAATTCGCATTGTTGCTATAAATCCGTAACGAACAGCGCTTTAGACCACTCGGCCACCCGGGGCCCCTTTGCAACAATACACAAAAAATGAACCTTATGTTGGGACAGTGAAGGAAATAGTTTCGTTTGAATCAACGTCTTCCTGATAGCATAGATGATAATAGGTAATTTTGTCTCAGTAAACTTACACTACGTGAAACAGGTGTTGGTTGGCGAAAGAATGAAATGTGAGTGCAAGTGAATGTGTATGTAATGTGTGACGTCTATGACAAAATTATTAAGTATGTTGTGGAACACTTTATATTCGTGAGAAAATGAATTTCAGAGCTTTCAGTTGACAGTTAGAATCACATTATAAATGCAGAACGAAACATTGTAAACCGAAAGGTGAAATAATACAAAGCAGAATAACAAAGGGGGTTCACGGTTATTATCTCGCCAGATTTAGAATCGGTGCAGCTCACTTCAGTAAGTAATGATGGCAAATGTAGATAGAGAGAATGTGACAGTGGAGGATTTAAACAGATATGCTGTGAAAAGGCTGAAAAAATTTCTTAAAGAACACAGACAAAATGTGTCAATTGTTTATCCTTTTTTAGCAGCTAGTCCAGATTATCTGGTTCAATGTGAACATTGTAAAGAAATGAGTGGCACTGTTGAAGTTAACTGCTAATTCAAATACAGGAATTTGACACCCCTTGAAGCAGCACAGACAAGTGATTTCTACTGTGGTCTTAGAAATGGCAAGATTAAACTTAAATTCAATCACACTTACTACTACCAGGTACAAGGACAGATAGCCTTGACTAATCATACGTGGTGTGACTTTGTAGTATGGACAGCTCAAGGAATACATATGGAGAGGATTAGGTTTGAAAACAAACTCTGGGAGGGGAGAATGTTCCCTAAATTGAAGACCTTTTACGTGAGAAGCATTCTGCAAAAAAAATGTTCTCAAATGTAATTAAAAGAGGCCTTCCTCTTTACCCCCCAAAAAAACTTAATTAAATTCAGAACTGTGACTCCATTCATTATTGAGACATTTTTAATTAATCGATTCACTTAGTTTGATATCGACCTCTGTACATATATACTTTATTTTTTTTCTGGCAACGTACATATAAAGAAGAAATATTGATCACCATGTGTTCTTTACAGTAGGATAAATAATGAGAGAGAGAGAGAGAGAGAGAGAGAGAGAGAGAGAGAGAGAGAGAGAGAGAGAGAGAGAGAGAGAGAGAGAGAGAGAGAAAAAAGAGAGAGAGAGAGAGAGAGAGAGAGAGAACCATCATAACTTACATAATACAAGCTTTACAAACAAAAGAAGAAAAAAGGGAGGGGTGCAGAAAAAAGACCATGACAATTGTATACAATGTGCTGCATCCATTTTTAATATTTATGTCCAAAATAATTGTTACTTTAATATAAATAAATTCTACACATAGCAGGGTCCAACAAATCATGTGTGCTGGGTCTGGGTTACTTTATTGTGATTTCAGGTAAAATAGTGAGTTAGTCCTGTACAAATGATGGCTGCAGTGTTGTTACTGCAGCTCAAATGTCGAAAACATCTGATGTTGTTAAATGGCAATAAATTGGCATCACCCCATTAAGGATGTTTTAAACTTTAATTCGTTGTATCTCCCTTACCACATGTATCCTCAGATTTGCTATCCATCATATCTCCTCAACCTGCCTCCGTGTAAACTGTTTCTATTTTGACTTCAAATGAGTAATGACAGGAGAATTATCTTTTTGAGTTGTCAGGTTACGTATTGAAAAGCCCTTATCAACCATTATCGAATCATCTGGCTCACAGAGATCCAACACACCAGAGAGCTCTGTAATTTTCTTGTCCAAAATACATCCTGCATAACAGTCCGATACAAGTTTGTTCACATTTATTAAACATGCTACTTATCATTGAAACCTGTCCTATGTGATCATGCATGTGGAAAAAAAACGTTTAGTGAAGATGAATCTTGAAGGGAATGTTTTAATGATGTGCACACATTTAACTGATTATGTCCACAAAATAAAATGTTACATAACCTATTTGTTTCAGTACATAATTATGTACACATTTAATTTTATATTCTACATAGTCCATTGAGTACTTAATAATTGTAATATATATATATATATATATATATATATATATATATATATATATATATATATATATATATATATATATATATATATATATATATATATATATACATATATATATATATATATATATATATATATATATATATATATATATATATATACATATATATATATATATATATATATATATATATATATATATATATATATATATATATATATATATATATTATATATATATATATATATATATTTGCTACATAATTTAAGCAATAAGATAACAATTATTTTGCAATGGTATGTCACCTGACAAACGTTTTACCACAATTTATAGAACTGAGGTAGTGACCTTTTCATTTTTGAAGGAGGATGGTGGAGCTGATATATATTTTGAGGGATGGTACGCACTTTGGGTGAAGGACAATTATTTTTATGTTGCCTAATATGGTGAGAAGTTCCGAACTATCCTGAACTGGACATTTGTCTTGGGCATGCGTATTGGAGCTAAGGGAGGTAATTTTAAGCGCTGCGATCAGTAACTCCGTTGCAACCGTGAAACCCTCTATTGACCTCCTTCATGCAGAACACTATGTATATTAATGATAATTTATACAATGGAATGGAATCTGGGCAGCTCACAAAATTACGTTTCATGTGTTCTTTTGATAACGACGTCATGCTCCAAACAATAATAAAATACTTGACTTTGATTTTCGTTCAGCATTAAGAGGTTAGTGTTAGGTTTGATTATTTTGATTAGGATTTTTTTTAAAGCGTATCTTTAAAGATTGTTAGTCATATCACTACGATGGCTGCAGTGAGGCAGTTTATAGTGATGGCTATCACTGTGGCATCATGCCGCAGACATGTCAGATGTAGCATGATGTCCTACCCAGTCACATTATCATGATACCAGGCCGACCAGTCCTAACACTAACCTCTTCATACTGAGCGCCAAGCGAGGCAGCTGTACTATTTTTGTAAGTCTTTGGTATGACTCGGCCGGGGATCGAACCCACGGCAGACGCTCAAACCAATAGGCTACAGGAGCAGTGACGTTAGTGTTAGGACTGGTCGGCCTGTCAGGATAATGTGACTGGGTGTTACATCATGCAACATGTCTTGGCGTCACTATAAACTGCTACACTGCAGACATCATAGCGATATGACTGAAAAATTGAAAAAGCTACGTTAAAATCTCAGTCACACAGACACTCAAGTCTTGTTGCATAATCGTTACAAAATTAGATGTTCCACCGAGATAAGCTTTGAGTCAGTTATGAATGACGTTTGAAGAAAAGCAATACAATACCAATTTAAGTAAACAAGCTAGAAGTGTAATGTTCTTTTGTGTTCTGCATGATGTTCGCTTTGTAGCAGTTGTTTCCAATTGTGTGCTTGTTAATAATGATGGTCTCATAAAGAGGAATACAAATTATAAGATAATTAGGAAAGTACCATCCTTTACCTTTCCTAATTAATTCTGAATCACGTGTTATCCACATAGTTCAAAATCATTCACCCTTTGTGCTCCGTGTTGACATCTCCCTAAGTAAATCCAGGTGTATATGGATAAGAATTAACGTTTTCACTCGTACAGGATGAAAACATTCTCAGAGAGATGTACAACTAATTATCCGAAGACATTAACTTTACGTAGACTTTGAAAACGTTCTTCGCAAATTATAATATGAACTTAATCATATACGTTATATATATATATATATATATATATATATATATATATATATATATATATATATATATATATATATATATATATATATATATATATATTATCAAGATAAGAATTCTTTATTTCAGACTTAAAGTCTATACCTCTAAATTAAATTATAGATATAAAGAAAAAGAAATATATATATATATATATATATATATATATATATATATATATATATATATATATATATATATATATATATATATATATATATATATATATATATATATATATATATATATATATATATATATATATATATATATAAATATATATATATATATATATATATATATATATAACAATATATATATATATATATATATATATTTATATATAAAATATATATATATTTTGCAGGCAGTAACATGATGGTGCTGTTTTAATTGGTACCTGATTATGTATATGTACACCAATGGCTAAAAGCTCATAGTCAACATGCTTTCAGTGGCGTTTCGCGACTTTAAGTGGTATGCAGGAATACTGGACTGCGGCATTATTCTTCTCTTGGCAAAAGCGTCTACTCATATGAATACATGATCAGCTAGTAGAGGTTCTAGGAAACAAAGTTTGAACCAGGAACGACTGCAACAGTTATGTCAGAAGCGCATGTATAACCGAAAAAGGAAAATAAGCATGTACAGGCATTACCGTCTGAAGCTACAGTCGTTCACGAAGATTGACCAAGCAAGTACCAGCCCGATCTAGTAAAAGTACTGACTGATGCAGGGTTGGGTGCGTTCGCTGAGAGCTTCACGTTGGCTCCATATTTTGTAATGATTAAACTATACTTGGTAAGGTAACAAAAATTTCAGCTCTAAGCAAAGTTCGGAATGTATATAACCAGGATTCTCAGCACATTCCAGTTCGACTCAAGCGTGTGGATGGCCGCACACGTACAGCACAAAGTATATTTCAGGAACAAAGCGACATCATTTTTGCAAAAGATGTCCTGTACCTGATGAACAAAGCAAGACTTGGTATGTCCAGTGAGAACCCCCTGAAGCGGATGTTGATATAATGTAGGAGGCCTAATACGAAGTTCGACCCGCTGCGTTGCCTGGTTAGCAACCTAGCGTGTTAGTCGAGGTTATTATTTGCAGTCAAATATTTCGACTGACGTTGTAGCGAAGATAATATGCAGTTAGGCCGGCCAGTCGACAAGAGACAGGCAATCAAAACCTATGAAGGCTCACGTTTGCTATTTATAATGCAACATATTTAGATCCATAAATGGAGACGAATACGGACGCGGATAACCATGATATATGTGTAGAAAGCATCAAACGCAAATTATGTGCATAGCGTATGTGTCTAACAGTGAATTTATCTCTGGCTGTCCTTTGATATCAAACCTGTCAGCCAGTTTAAACTATTGCAGTAACTACATCTACCGGATCATATTAGTACCGCACCGTCGTATTTGGGACGAGGCTCTGCTCATCCGACGTTAACATCAAACGGACACCAACGCATTCAGCGCTGATCTTTACAGTTTCGTTGTCAGTTGTAATCAATATCCCCTGAGCGTAATGACACTCCAAGAAATGCTTCGTCAGATTACGAGTGTAACTCGCCACCATGCCCTGCGTACAATATTCACAGGCTTGACCGTGTATTATCTGAAATTCGTAAACAAGTACTCCTCTATAATGTTCTTCGACTAAACCTCGAAGTCAGATATAAGTAAAAAAATTATTTATTACTTAAGAACAATAATATAAACACGAACGCCTTCTTGTAACCTTCAAAGGTCAAAAGGTCATTCCAATGTGTTTACATTATCTTCCTGTATAATCGTAAATAATAAACATTATCTACTTAATGTTTTGTTTATAATTGACCCTTCCATCTAACTGCCAATGGCATAAGCAATAGAGGTATATATAACATTATTTGTATTAGCTTGTTCATATTTATTTATGTTTAGACTGAATGCATATTTCCTGTTTTACAATTTTCTTTTATTTCACTGTTTTTTTTAAAAAACTATTTATCTGTATTATAGAGGGTTACGATATTTAAGTGAGTTACGGCATTTCAGTGCGAGAGGCCATTTCATTGAGTTACGACATCCCAGTAGGTTACAATTATTTCAATGATTTACGATATATTAGTGAGTTAATGCATTTCAGTGAGTTATGGCATTTTAGCGAGTGACTGTATTCTATGGCTTACGGAATTTAGCTGCTTTACTATATTTTAGTGAGTTACGGTATTTCAGTGACTGTATTTCAGTGATTTACGGTATATTAGTGAGTTATTGCATTTCAGTGAATTATGGCATTTTAGCGAGTGATTGTATTCTATGACTTACGGAATTTAGCTGCTTTACTATATTTTAGTGAGTTACGGTATTTCAGTGACTGTATTTCAGTGATTTACGGTATTTTATTCAGTGATTTGCATGCGAGTATGTATACAACCGACAATTTGTCGGTATTTACACAGTAAAACATATTCAATTTTATACAAATCATTTACGAAATATGCAGTTAACTTTACCTGTGAAACAGGTGCACTCCTTTCTTACCAGTACTTCATCATTTCTACAGTAAAATGTTGCACTCTTTCATTAATTATTTGCCACAGTTCTTTACTTGAATTAAACGAATAGCCCTTCTCAGTTCCTTTCTCATAGCTTTGGCGTCTTTTTAGAATATTCATTCATATTGTATTACACTCATTACATCTTTTTAAATTCTTGATAATATGTTATAATTAAATGGCGTCTCCTAACATTACATGTGATAGGGCTGGCCTTGTAAAAGGGATGAAATAAAATTTCATGTTTCAATCAAAGGACGATACATTCAAGAACATTGCACGGAGTTTGAATAAGATTATTTGTTTACGTCAAAATATATATAAGCGCAATATGTTTGAGTATAATTACCCATTTTCAGGACAAACGTTACATATATAAAAGCATTTAACAATGCCTTTATCAAAACTTAATGAATGAGATTATTAACAAAAGAGAAAATTGCAAGCTTGTGTTCTTACTGAAAGCACGATTTGGTTAAAAGTATTTTGGTATTTTCAGTTCAGACCTCTTTTATCTAAAGCGAAGAGCTATTAAACAAGTATTTTTTCAGCCGAGGTGAGACTAATTAAGTATTCAATGACCGCATGTCTATTAAATTAATCTTACTAGAATTGCAAAGCACATGATATTCATGTTGCCGCACCTGTTTGAAATGTGATGCTTAGAAAAATGTATTATCGCTTAAGAGGAATACAAATTAAATACATCGCTTCCCATGCAATAATTGATGATACGCCTCATACAAAGTTATATTCGTGTTTGAAACATTTTTCAACTTTTTTACCCAAGTCGAGAACGTGCTAAGAATTGTAACTGCCGTTTAGCTAAGTCATTCTTTATAGCTAAATTAAATAAACATAATATGGACACGTTGCATGTTTTGATATCAAAAGCACTGTATTAAGTAATTACATACCTTAAACATGCCTGATTGTTGATAGAACATATATTATATATATGGCGGAAGGGACAATAGTATTGTAATCCTACAAAGACATTTTCGTTAGGTCCCTATCCTTATTGAATGACAAAACAATACTGTAACCCTTCACTTTCATTACAACCACATCTTTACTGAGTGACAATATTGTAAATCAACATTGCCATTAAGACTTTATCCGTACAGAGCGACAATACAAATCTGTAATTATATATTTGTATTAAGACCTTGTCCTACTGAGTGACTAGACAATATTGCAATGATTACACGTTCATAGAGACCTCATCATTACTGAGTGACTAGACAATATTGTAATCATACACGTTCATAGACCTGATCCTTACTGAGTGACTCGACAATATTGTAATAATACACGTTCATAGAGACCTCATCCTTACTGAGTGACTAGACAATATTGTAATCATACACGTTCATAGAGACCTCATCCTTACTGAGTGACTAGACAATATTGTAATTATACACGTTCATAGAGACCTCATCCTTAATGAGTGACTAGACAATATTGTAACACGTTCATAGAGACCTCATCCTTACTGAGTGAATAAAAATATTGTAATCATACACGTTCATAGAGACTTTATCCTACTGAGTGACTAGGCAATATTGTAATCATACACGTTCATAGAGATCTCATCCTTATTGACTGACGAGACAATATTGTAATCTTACAAGTTCATAGTGACCGTATTCTACTAAGATACTAGACAATATTGTAATCCAACAAGTTCATAGAGACCTCATCCTTAATGAGTGACAAGACAATGTTGTAATCTTACAAGTTCATAGCGACCATATCCTACTGAGAGACTAGACAATATTGTAATACCTACCAGTTCATAGAGACCTCGTCCTTAATGAGTGACAAGACAATATTGTAATAATACACGTTCATCGAGACCTCATCCTTACTGAATCACTAGAAAGTATTGTAATCACACACATTCATAGAGACATTATCGTTCTCAGTGACGAGACAATAATGTAATCATACGCGTTCATAGAGACTTTATCTACTGAGTGACTAGACAATATTGTAATCATAAACGTTCAGAGGGACCCCATCCTTAATGAGTGACAAGACAATAGTGTCATAATACACGTTAATCGAGACCACATCCTTAATGAATAATTAGAAAATATTGTAATCATGCACGTTCATATTTACATTATCGTTCTGAGTGACGAGACAATATTGTAATCATACACGTTCATAGAGACCTCATCTACTGAGTGACTAGACAATATGGTAATCATACACGTTCATAGAGACCCCATCCTTAATGACTGACAAGATAATATTGTAATCATACACGTTCATCGAGACCACATCCTTACTGAATCACTAGAAAATATTGTAATCATACACGCTCGTAGAGACATTATCGTTCTGAGTGACGAGACAATATTATAATCATACACGTTCATAGAGACCTCATCCTTACTGAGAGACTAGACAATATTGTAATGATACACGTTTATAGACACATTATTGTTATTGAGTGACTAGACAATATTGTAATCATACACGTGTATAGAGACATTATCCTTCTGAGTAACGAGACAATATTGTAATCATACACGTTCATAGAGACCTCATCCTTACTGAGTCACTAGAAAATATTGTAATCATACACGTTCATAGAGACCTCATCTATTTAGTGACAAGACAATATTGTAATAATACACGTTCATCGAGACCTCATCCTTACTGAATCACTAGAAAGTATTGTAATCATGCACGTTCATAGAGACTTTATCTACTGAGTGACTAGACACTATTGTAATCATATACGTTCAGAGGGACCCCATCCTTAATGAATGACAAGACAATATTGTCATAATACACGTTCATCGAGACCTCATCCTTACTGTATCACTAGAAAATATTGTAATCATACACGTTCATAGAGACATTATCGTTCTGAGTGACGAGACAATATTGTAATCATACACGTTCATAAAGACCTCATCCTTACTGAGAGACTAGACAATATTGTTATCATACACGTTTATAGAGACCTCATCCTTACTGATGGACTAGAAAATATTGTAATCATACACGTTCATAGAGACATTGTCCTTACTGAGGGATTGGACAATATTGTAATCATACACGTTCATAGAGACCTCATTCTTACTTAGTGACTAGACAATATTGTAATCATACACGATCATAGAGACCTCATCTACTGAGTGACTAGACAATATTGTAATCATAGACGTTCATAGAGACCTCATCCTTGATGAGTGACTAGACAATATTGTAATCATACACTTTCATACAGACCCTATCCTTACTGAGTGACTAGACAATATTATAATCATACACGTTCATAGAGACCTCATCCTTACTGAGTGACTAGACAATATTGTAATCATACACGTTCATGCAGACCTTATCCTTACTGAGTGACTAGACCATATTGTAATCATACACGTTCATAGAGACATTATACTTCTGAGTGACTAGACAATATTGTAATCATACAAGTTCAAAGAGATCTAATCCTTACTGAGTGACTAGACAATATTGCAAGCATGCACGTTCATAGAGACCTCATCCGTACTGAGTGACTAGAACATATTGTAATTATACACGTTCATAGAGACCTCATCCTTAATGAGAGACTAGACAATATTGTAATCTTACGCTTTCATTAAGACCTTACATGTTCATTAAGACTTGGATTTACAAACTTTATTTGGATCGGAAAGTCGATCAGATTGAAAAAGAATTCCTTTATGCTTATCTAATCCCAGATTGTGCAGTTACTAGAGATATGGCAAATTAAGTAATTTATACTAATTTTGATAGGGGCAGTTTCCCATCATCTGGCACATGCTTTGGTCAAGCATTTTATTCTGTCAATTTCACTCCTTGTTTGGATCAAGACGGTATTGATGACATTGATTCTCTTTTAATTAATCATTAACTTTATTCTAATCAGGATGATAAACGGCAATAACCTTTCGTCAAACCGGAAAAGATTCCGAGATCTCATGTTTGTATAATAGGGCCATTACTGAAACTGAAGATTGTTAAGTACCTCTCTGTTATTGCATTAAAAATGGAATTCGTACGAGACAATGGAACCATGCGAAGAAGGTACCTGCTGGTGATGAATGGTCAGGCAACTATCAAAATTGTAGTTCAAATTTTAATGTTGTTTATCAATTTTGTTTTTGTTTAAAAAAGTTTTATTAAATGTTTCACGAGAACATTATGTGGGAAACTCGTAGTTGTGCCATACTTTCTGAATACCGGAATGAGAGAGAGAGAGAGAGAGAGAGAGAGAGAGAGAGAGAGAGAGAGAGAGAGAGAGAGAGAGAAAGAAGAGTGAGCTACTTAAAACAAAGTGTCACTACGATGATGAGACACAGCTACGTCTGGGAATGAAGTATGAAATTTGTAATGATACAAGTCTCCTTTAAGCTCTGACGAAACAACTGTTTATTAAAATACTCAATATATAACAAACACTACATTCAAACGTCAATCTACATAAACAAAATTACAGATATTAGAGAAACATATATAACTACGATATTCCAACACTTACCAACATCATATATTTATATGATTTCTGCCTTTTTGACTATAATACAGTTAATTAAATATCAAATAAATTTACGATAGCCAAAGAATCCAGAACTCAATATCTCAGATTAATAATGCAATCATTTAGTACAAATATATTTTACTGAATTCACTCTAAAATTCCAACATATTAAACTCTATCATTTACAGCGTGTTTTATTTCTGAATTAACTATTACTGAGTATGAAGTTGGTAGCGAACGTCGTATTTTACAATAATCAAGAATATAAGTACAATTAAATGTAAGTTCTACAAGTTATATCAATCATGTATTAGTTCGATATGTCTCACTGCTGCGCAAGTATTGTTTAATATTTTATTACAATTTTTAGATCCATTTGTATTCTTTAATTTTTCAAACAAATGCTGTTCCTGATACTTTCAAGGGTGAGTACTCGTGATTTTTGCTGTTAATTGAATGCTGTAGACGTCATAACATGCTCTATTCATAGTTTGTTGCAATCAGGAAGGTTACATTCAAGGAGTCTGAAATTTGATTAATAAAAAGTTTTTTGTGAATATCATAAAAAGGTTTAAAAAAAATTTTGACACAAGCTATACAATATGACGTATTATGATATATAGAATGCATAACAAATATATGAAAATCAAATATATGACCACCACATACTACGATCACTTGAAAAATGTTCAATAAGAAGGAGGGAAACATAAATCTACAAAAATATGTTCAAGAAAAAAACCAATAATAATAATAATAATAATAATAATAATAATAATAATAATAATAATGATAATATTAATATGTTTTATTCTGTATATATTTGAATATCTTAACCTCACTATTGCTAGGTGCTATAAATTATGACATTTTATTAGGATATATATATATATATATACATATATATATATATATATATATATATATATATATATATATATATATATATATATATATATATATATATATATATATATATATATCCTAATAAAATGTCATAATTTATATATATCATGCATATACATAGAGGAATCTAAGATATGAGGAAATGATAAAATCAGTTAAACATGTTCAATAAGAAAATGGGAAACAAAATCTACAAGAATATTTTCAAGAACAAAACATAATAATAATAATAATAATAATAATAATAATAATAATAATAATAATAATACAAATAATAATAACAATAATAATATTAATATCAATAGTAGAAATTTTAATAATAATAATAATAATAATAATAATAATAATAATAATAATAATAATCAATATATTTATCTGCGATGGCTCATTTAGTCAATGACCGTTCTCCACACAAATGCTCTTTTGGTGAAAGTATAACAAGTTATATCATCTACTCAGTAGTAACGACGTAGAATTCGATATCCAGCTTTACAGCTTTTAAGATTGGGCGCTATACAGTCCTCATTATTATTATTATTATTAGTAGTAGTAGTAGTAGTAGTAGTAGTAGTAGTATAGCGTATAATCCCTTATACATGCTAATTCTGATTTTAAAAACTCAGTGGTTATCTAGGTAATGCTTAATGCATCCCAGATTATTGCACAATACTTTTCCATCGCATTTTGAGTAAGTACCTAATGCCGCTTAGAGCAGTTCAAAAGTTCAAAGCCACTTCAAATAAAAAGGCGGAGTTTTAATACAGTCTCACATTCTGATATATAATTACTTTCGTTCTGTTTGTTATGTTATTGCTTGCTTAAAATATATTTGTATCACAGTAATTATAAATATAATTCTCTACAATGAAGGACATGAGTGGCATCCAGTACTCATAATCGAAATGAAGTAGTACAGGATAAATTCAGAAAGAGAGTGTTCAACAATTTATGTGTTCGTCAGAGCCCTTGGATCAATGATTAATGAACTGGAAAACTGCTTTAGCGTTTAGTAAATTTAACGGGCCTTACAATATTATATCGTGTGTATATGCTGTATTTGTCCCGATTCGGATTCTTTGAGTACCTCGAAACAATTTATGTGAAAGTAGCTTTTGTATGACAGATGCTGCAGTGGGATGCGCGATTAAACATATATTATAAAAATCAATTTAAATCAAAATAAGACATAAGAAAATACAATCGACTTCACAACTCAAACTAAGGTTCGTTCTATAGGTCAGTATAAATATTATGGTTACATATACGTGTGTTGCACAATGTTTAGTGCTTAGTAAGACTTTTAACTGTTGTTTGAAAAGTAATTCTATATTTCTGACAGAATGAAAATATATTCATATTGTTATTAGGGGACAGATCTTTAGATATATAGAAAGAACACAATAATAAGGTTATATGTTAAATATCCCGAATCAAATTGTCCAGACTGTTTACTCATAATGACTTCTACTGCTCCCTACTCCCACAATCGCCACTGCCCTCAACGTAATATTGTTTTACAGTATGTATGTATTATAAACACAACGATTCTTAATCATAAGCCATCGAATTTAAATAAATCTAACATAATTAAAATCACAGTAGTAGGTGAAGGTAAACTCTGACTTCAAACTTTCGCTGTCTTGCGACTATTCACTCTCATGGGAAAGGTTCATGGATTAAGCTCGAAATATACAATCCGGCGAAGGAGTCCCTAAGGCTACTTCGGATTGTTTGTAGTGTCATCTCAGCAACTCCTGCAACGCCGCTTATGCCATGATGTATTGACTTATCCTTTCCCTTGGATCCATCAGCTGCGACGAGAGGGGAATCAGCTGCATGGGCAACAACTGATTTTCCATATCACAAATTTTAAGATAATCCAGATTTGTTTCACAGCGTCGATACAACACGGGAATCAGCAGTTTATAAGACGCCTGATGATGCTTTTGATGGTGGGGTAGAACAAGAGGTCTCACTATGGCAACTCATACCATCCTCAACCTGTGTAATCCCCACACAATAATGTACCGTCCAGCCATGGTTGGTCGGTCTTACTGAGTGCTTGCGGTGAAAGGTACGCGAGTTCCTGACAAATTGGACTGCAACTATTGCACCAGTAAACAACAGAAGAAAACCAACTAGGAAACCTCAAATCCTCAATCTACAAAATATCCGGACCATGCTGACTGGACTCTCAGATGATCTCCAGGCAGCTCGCGATCTTCACAAGACTAAATTCATCAATTGCGGGTTGACATCACCATACTACAGGAGACACGTCTACCATATTCAGGGTCAATGAGAGAAGAGAACTACACGGTCGTCAGGCAAGGAAAGTGCGCTGACTAAGCCAAGAAGTTTGTTGTTGGATTTGCCGTCAGTAACATTCTGGGGATGATAGCACCCAGCCAACAAGGAAACTGACGACTCCTATCTCTTTGCCTCCTTCGCAGCACAACCGGGCCTGTCCAACTGATCAATGTTTACGCTCACACTAAGCGCCTCCGCAGATACCAAGGATGAGTTCTACAACGCATTAAATTCGCTCATCGGCAAAATTCACAAAGAAGAGAACTTAACATTACTGAGAGAGACTTCAACGCTATGACTCTTGGCCTTCCTGTCTTGGCGAGTTTGGCATTGGGAAGTTGAGAGAACGGTCATCGACTTCTGGAGGTGTGCTCGTACCACAACCTCAGCATTACGAATTCACTATTTCAGAAGAAGCCAAAGCATAAAGTGCATTGTAGACATCACCGCTAGAAACAATCGCATTTCTCTCCTGGAATACAGCGTGCCTCTGCGATATAATTATACAGGCATACGAGTCTACCAGAAACAAAGTGCAGAGGTTAGCACAGCAGTGCGCCAATGATTACATCATAAAAATGTACGATAGCATAATTAAAGCAATGGGTCTCATGTAGAAAGTGATAGCACAACTGAATGCGTCCGCAGGCGATACCAGCCACGACAAAGGCTTGCTGATGCAGCCTTGGTAAAATACTACTCTTAAGTAAACTCCAGAGAAAACCACGTGACCAATGATGCCCTCAGTGCAATTGAAACCCTCCAGCTTATGGTCGAACTGGACGAGAAACATCTACTGTGGCATAACTAAAAGATGACCATTGAGAAACTGTCATTATGTAAATCCCAAGGAAATAATGGCATCACGCCATAAGTCACCAAGTGTGGATGAAGCGTGCTGCTCATACACCTGTAGGACCTCCTATGTCATTGCTGCAATGAATGTGCATTGCCTCAGGACATGTGAGATGCCAATATTGTAACCCTGTACAAGAACAAAGACGCAGAAGTGATTGCAGCAACTACAGGGCATATCCCTTATCAGCATCGTTGATAAGGCTTTCGCACGCGTTATCCTGAACAGACTGCAAACGCTTGCTGCAGAATGTATCTAGAGTCGCTGTGCGGGTTCCACGTAGAGAGGTCCACAATCGATATGACTGTCTGCGTCAGGCGTTTGCAGGAGAAATTCAGAGCATAACACAAACCCTCTTCCTGATATGTAGAAACCTTATGAAGGCGTTTTAATATGGTCAGCAGAGATAGATTCATGACAATCCTGGCAAAGATTGAACGCGGTCCAAAGCTGCTAAGCATGACCCAGTCCTTCCATGATGACATGAAACGGACAGTGCAGTATGATGGCTCAACACCCTAAACCTTTAACACTCGCAGCGGAATGCAACAGGGCTGCTTCTTAGCCCCTACGCTTTTCTGCATCTTCTTCGCTGACCTGCTTCAGCATGCTATTGGGACGTCCACAAAATGGATCAGAAGGTAAACCGTTCAAACTGGAACGAATAAAAGCCAAGAGCAACGTACGTCAAGTAACCTTCACGGACATACTCTTCTAAAAATCATGCTGCCCTAGCCACTCACACATAAACTTAGTTACAGAACCCGATGCACCGCTTTGGTCAATCCTGCTGTGAGTTTAGGCTAACCATCAGCGTAAACAAAACAAATGTGATAGTTCAGAATGCGAACCCAAGCATTATCATCAACAACTGCGAATTTGGCTTCATTCAGTGTACGTAGCTCAGCTTTGCCGTCACCATGAATATATCAAAAGATGCTGATCTCGAAACTTTGATTGGAAAGTCATCAACAATTCTTTCCAAGTTGTCGCAAATAATGTTGAACAACGGTATGCTGACCATGAACACTAAGATATCTGTGTGCGCAATAAAATATACTGAGTGCCATTCCATGCGATGTCTCCGACGCATACACGGAATCACCTGGTCTAATGCGTTCAGTGTTAAGGCACCCTGTCATCTAACCTATGTCTCCGTGGGTTCGAGTCTCGGGCTCAATCATTGTGGATATGTGAAAATGTTTGCCGGTAACGTCTCGTATTTTGGTATCTTCCCTGGGTTTTCCCCATACTCTTTGATACTGGCGGCCATGTTTAGCCTATATTGTCCGAAAAATGGCGAGAAACCATACAGCAAGAGCAACCATTATGTGATTGTCCTATGCCAATATAGCATTTGCCATGCAGAAATCCCACACCAATTGACTATAATTCAAGTTTCATAGCTGTATGATCAAAAGCATGTTGTTGACCAAGAGTATTTTAATAATCTGTCGATCAACTATCAATTCTAAATTAACGGCTGACAAATTTTAACTACTTACAGAATTAAGAAGAACTAGTTTGGCCTATTATAATTTTTGTGACAACTGCGTTTGCATGACCACTCAAATACATGACCGTGGATGACACTGTTACGACTTTGGTATTAAACTCCCAAAAGCGAAAACCAACATTTTATAAAAGTTCAACAGAATGCATTTCCCTATAATACAAAGCAATAATTTTAAAAGAACTTACATTTTCATGAACTATATTCCACACAGGTCTAATAGTTATATTACAAGTTCAAAAGTAGTATTTCGATTGAATTCCGTTGATGGCCTGTACAAACTCCAATCACAGATATGTTGCTGTGCCAGTAGATTAAAATTTGCATATGTGTCAAGAGTCGTAATATATCACATTGATATATTTCATAACGTACCTGAATCAATTCGCAATAATCCATTAATAATGATTTAGTTTTAACGTAAATGAGCGCTTTATAAGTGAAATTAATATTTTAAGAAATACATACGCTCAAGTTAAAAATGATCTAAGCAGCCTTATTATGAGAGTTAAGACAAGAGTAATGAGAGTGAAAACAATCATTTCCAAAACATCTAAATTGTAGATAAGCTTAGGTGTTTCATAACTATGTTAGCAAAGAATAAAGCAAGAATCATGTAGACAAAGAATTTATGTGGAAAAAAGAATGTCCTTAAATCGCCTCCGAGTAAGTATGTTTACCTACCAACAATACATATCTTAACATATATTCAATAATTACAAAGAAAAAAAATATTTTTCCAATTTGTAGTTTACGAAATAAGCGTTACATCCTACAATCATGGACAGAATAATCAAACAGATAACCAGAAAATGTGGTGGGATTTCTGTATTCACAATAAAACATTTTTTTAAGATGATATACTAGTAAAACCAATGTTTAATAAGGAATAAATAATAATGAATAAAAATACAAATAACTTACTTTACAAAATACTAAAGACAGGGGATGAATTGCTCACAGTAAGTTCTCAATCAAAAGGGTTGATATAGTTTACTCAGTTAGAACATAATGTTGACGTTTGTTAATGTAGTAAAATAAATTCGCTTAGATAGTGCAAACCATAAAGGTACAAATATGCAACTATCTTTACAGTCCCGAAAGATACAATGGGTTTTACGAACCTCATAATTGGCCCTCCGCTGCAAGATTATATGTAGGGAAATACACTCCGTCATCAGTACACTTTATTTCAGCTCCAGAGCTGATACACAGTTCAGCTTCACAGCTGCTATGGTTAATTCCTGTGGTGGGCTTTACAGATTGCATACGCCGACATTTTTCATTCCGATATCTTTGAACGCTCAGGTCATTCTAGCCAACATAGACACTCCAGACACTCTTGAGAACTTTACACAATCTGGACAATCCGGACAGCTGTAAAATATATCCAATACCATATAATATACATGACAAAGGCATTGTTACGGCTATTGGATTTAATTAATTTATTTTTTATTGTTAAATCCAAATATGTCATTTGTGGTTTGATATTCCTTAGTTGGGAAGTTTTTTCTAGAAAATTTAGGCTGACCTGGGTTCTAGTTGTAAACAGGCTGACCTTGGCTTGGTTACCTCTTTATCTGACCTTGCTTTAGATTGATAAACAGGTCTTTAATACTATTGGTTAATTTCAAGGACAACTTTTATTTTTAGTAATTAGTGGCTGATTTTTATTCTGGTTCATTCTTTTAGTACGTGACTTCGAGAAGGTAGCTTCTTTCTATGACCTTTCAGAATCACATGATTCCTTTTGTTTACGAGGGAATTACATATATATATATAGCTGTGTTTTGGAAGCTAACTTGACTAGATGTTTGGGCTTTATTATTATTAAGTTGTGTATTTCATGTTTGAGTGTTATTTTATTCTGGACTTTGTGTCAATTAATTAAAGAAAGAAGAATTATCTGGAAAAGGACATATTTTTCATAATTTCATCTGGATGATATTAAATCAAGAACTTCATCACGTGACATTGTCAGCCATTTTGGATTACATCGACAAGAGTCGAACCTGGAACTATTAGAACATTTATTTATCAGGACTCTCGCAATTCCATTAGTGGATTATTTTTTGTGAATTCTATATTTGATTAATGTTGGATTTGATTCTCTAAAACTGTAAGTTTATTTATTTTATGAAAATAATTGTACTTAATAAAAATCATTGTTAAAGTTTTTACAAGCTTGTTAGTTTTCACTCTTTCTGTGTTACTGCTTACTCAAGCCTAAGCACGTAACAGCATACAAAATGTAATAACGTTTTACATGGCATGGTATGCAGATTACATTACCGGCACAATAATTACAAAACAACACGTTCAGAAATAAACCTAACTCTGCTACTGTATATTATCATTCCGTCATGGACTATGCAAGTAGATCGCCGATATATCTGACGCACACACGTATAACTTACCCGAATTAAATAACTTAATAATTTAATTAATGTATCTTAAACCTTTTACTTTTGTTTAATTAATTGCACAGGTTCTTCTTTTACCGTTTAAACAACTATGGATCTGCAAATGGCATCATACTTTAGACAAGCGGCAAAGTCTATATTTCCATTAAAATATCTCTCCTGCTTAAAATAGATTTGATTTGCTTGCCTATGTGTTTGAAGTTTAACGTCTTTTATCAACACGAATATTCGGTTTCTCGTCAGAAAATTCTCTATTAAATTGGCCAAGTATTGAAGCAGAGCAAAAGTTCATTCTTCTTGATGTAAAATTATGTGAATAGTTTCTAAAAGATAAGGAATGGTGTCGGTAAATGGGTTAATATTATCAAGGAATTCGTTAAGAAGGAGCTAAATAAAAGTTTTTCTTTATCTATTCGAATTCGAATAGAATGGTACATTTTGGGCCTTGTATACAGCTTTTACGAGCTGCTAGATTGATCGATATATTGGAATATTTCTCAATTGTGTGTGGCGACAAAGTAAACTTGAGCGTAACACTAGTACATTATGAATGTATACGAGACAGCAAACGTCTGAATCCCTTTAAGTCGTAAACGAAATACCCGTTCTGCTATGCAATCATGTGAGTGCCGCGGCGTCGTGTTCCTTGGTCCACATTCAACAAGTCAAATTTGAAATGACCATACTATCGAATAATTTATACATCAAAGGTTTTAATAATAATTAAGTCAAACCTGCTACAAATTTTCTATGATTAAGTCCCGTCACATTATGTTAATATATTTGGCCCATGAGGCTTTCGTACAAAATCGGTAGTCATTCCGTGACACTATCTGAATAACGACGGTATTTTTAGCTGCTATATAAAGTCATTTCATACTTCCTCTTCAGTTGTTTTGCATTCAATAATGTTTTGTAGAAGAAGGCAAGCACAAGCAGTCATGTATTTCTCTATAATGACAAATATTAATAAGATTTATACATTCAGTCATTCTTTGATTATGTTATGTATAATGCTATATGTATTCCTGTACACCGACTTTATGACCGCGTGATTAATGGCAAATTGTTAAATGAAATCTGCAATAATATTACAAATACGCATAAGTAAATAAAACAAGACTGCAACTCACAACCATTAAGTAAACAAGCTACCCCAAAAACATAAAAAACGAACATGATATGCATAGTTCAAAAGGCATTTAAAATAAGCAATTTTGAAATGTTTATTTGATACAGCAATTAATGTTGATGTTAGTTTTCGTATGATAGGAGTTGATAATGAGAGTTAAAAGAACAATGCTAACTGCCTGTACTATGTAATATTTTTTAACTCCTAAAACAATATTCACACATTTGGCTTTTGTAAACGAATACATTCATAAGGCAAATACAAGCATGACAAAACTGAGTAACAATCATGTAAGCTGAAACTTCATTCACACGTTTGTTTGACTTTAGAAACTAATTTCATAAAGTAGGGTCTTGCAGTGCCATATATTTAGCAAATAGATTTAACTGTGTTCAAGCTTTGTGTGAATAACGCGTGTGTATGTATGTATGTATGTATGTATGTATGTATGTATGTATGTATGTATGCTTTAATTAGCGATTAATGTATTCTTTAAATTTCATTCCCGATGATGATTTTTGCTGATAATTGTATCTTATGTACAATGAAGTCCCAAAAAGTTCTCCAGCGATCGAAGATCAAAGTAGTGATGCATTGTTAGAAATAGTCATATATATTTTACTTTTATGTGTCTATAAAATAAAACACAGTGTAATTATTTAACGTTCTGTATATATGTATGGTTCTTAGTGGAGACATCCATGACAATGAAATAGGATCCCGGGTAGAATATGAAAATGCTGATATTATCATAATGTCGAGAAGGACATACATGTTATTAATGAAAGGTATGAAATACACTTCAATATCTTACATACGCAGACGCAAGCGCAGTAGCAGCACATTGTGAGCTTATTCCAGTTCTTAAAGGTAAAACCTTTTTATTCAGGTAAAGGCATTTGTTTGAAAATGAAAAAATCTGAAAAAATATCATGTATACCGATATAGTAATGGGTACGAATAAAAGGTAAAACGTTTTGATGTATTCGTCTAAAACAATGATCTAAAACTAACATGTATATCAATAAAGTAAAGGGTTCTGAATACGCGATATACCCTCCTGGAAGATGATGCATGCATTGTGGAGGCGTAGTTGAGCAGAAGGTACAAGTGGTTTGTAATCCATATCTAAAGTTATGGATACAAAAATGAAACGTCCTTGAAATATGTTGACATGTTAATAAGGATGGCTTTTCATTTAGGTCAGACATATAGTTGTGCAATCTTTACCACAAAGAGTGATTCTTGTCGCAGCAATTTTGACAGGGGCTTTTCAAAAACGATATGAATAGATTTACTGCCATTGATTAACAAGCAGCATGAGACGAATTAGATCTCAATGTATTATATTAAGCTGAATAAGAAAATGAGTTGAACCGTTGTAATTTTTTCTTCGCAATAACGTGCAAATCACTCCTAAATGACTCACCTAGTTAGCCAATGAATTTGGATGAATAACATTTAATAAAAAACACAGAATGAAATATGTGTAACAAATGTAAGAAATATCGTCAAGCGTTTCACATCATATGCACACACACACGCACGCACGCACGCACGCACGCACACACACACACGCACGCACGCACGCACGCACACACACATTCACAAACACAAACACACACACACATACACACACACACACACACACACACATACATACATACATACATACATACATACATACATACATACATACATACATACATACATCACTAAATCATATGATGTATATATGTGTATTCTCACAATTTAGGGCAGAACGAATACCTGTTTATTTTGTATCGTGTCGTTTTTATCGGAATTAAATTTATATTGATTTGCTTATAAATTTATGGAAGATATATATTATGTAGACAGTGAATGTCCTATATCATTTTAAATGCCACTGAATTTGGCCCATTCAGGACACCTTAGTTTTACTAAATCTTTTTGTATCTTGCTATTTTTGTAGGGTTTAACGCCTTGTGTCAGCACCTGATAGGATATACATGGCGGCCAGTATTAATGGTGGAGGTAGAATCAGGGAAACCCCCAGAAAGAACCACAGACCCACTAGAAGCTAATGGCAAGCTTTCTCACATAACCACATTGGCCGAATTGGAGACTAGACCCACCCAGACAGAGGTGAGATGGCACTGATCCGTAACAGAGAGACCCCTCGGCCACTCGGGACCCGTATGTTGATATCAGTATTAAATAATACCTAAAACGGATTAAAATTTGTTGGGTGAGTAATGACGCGAAATTGAAGCACATAACCTTAAATGTTACCATATAGGAAAATATACAGATCATTTAATAAGACATTAAACATACATCAGTACAAACGATTTGTATAGATTATTGATTAAGATAAATATTGCTTGTAGGTAAACGTATTTTACCTGACTCTTTGTTTCAGAAATATGTTTTGCCTAGGAAGATCCTAACTGACCCGGTGTGTGCCATTGTTTAACTAGGGTATACTAACTGCCCTAATATTGTTGGCAAGTTAGATGTTTCTGGAGAAGAACAATGACTTTCATCCTGGTACTTTTATTGTGTCTTTTGCTGTAATATACGTTAGAAGTAAAAAAAAAGGTGTATGTTATTCCACATCTGAACATCAGTAGTAGAGTACATTTTAGTTGTGTTTCAGTCAATATTGGAGATGATTATTTTTTTCTTCATTATGAACTGTTCATTAATTGTTCAGTTTAAATGGTTATTTTGTGATAATCGTGAACGTATTAAGAGATATTTTGGATAATATCGTTGTAATACATCTAGACGTTCAGAACATACAAATTATTACATGTTATTGGTACATCCGGTTAATCATTATTGGAAATAATTCAGAACAATACTGGAATTAATTCCGCGTACTTTATGTTTTTGTAGGTGTTATAAAAAAAACTTGAGTTACTCTTTGGCGTTTGATTTACACTGTGATAAAATTATTTAACATATTCTTCATATATGATTAAAAATACATTATTTATGGAACTTTAATACATTTGATGAGTTTCGTTCTGTTATGTTACTTACATTAAGAACATATAGTCATAACAAAGAAAACCACAGAAACAAGGAATTTATTTGTAATTTTAATACATAAATTTGATCTGAAGAGGCCATTAAACATCACATGATCAGATATAAGTGTCTCAGAGTGCACGTTCCACTTAAGATTGTTTTATAAAGATCTAGACGTGTTTGGGATTCGCGTGACACAGTCACTAACTAATTCGCACGAAGCAATGAAACGCAGAATGCAGAATGTACATTACGATTAAATATGAAATTCAAAAAAAAAAATTCCAAAAGGTTAATGGGCATAAAATGTACTGAGTGATCACGCAGTGGTTCAAATTGAATTTTCGTGCCAATTATGCCAGGAGTTATTATTCGAAACGTGCACACTCACAGTGAAGTATATCACGTGATTTCCCTCATATAGCTTATTGAGATTCCTTGTCAGTTACACAATCGTTCAAAGTCGGCCTAAACTCGGTAACAATGACAAAACGATTTTAAAGAAATTCATTAATGGTATTAATTTATACAGCTTGACGTGTAATTGCTTTTATGATGGCGTCTTGTAACTAATGTAAATACAAAACTAATCTTATTGCTTTATCGTTAATTTCAAACGGTTAAAATGTTTACAGCTAAATAACGTGGTTACACTTTTCAGTTATTAAGCTCGTGCAGTCTGGATCAACTGAATATATTTAGGATATTTAACTTGAGGACGTTATTATTTATTACAAATGTTTAGATGTCCTGCCGATGCCGTGAAATTGGCTGTTTGAACAAACCATTTATATTTCAAGGGGAAATGTTGACGCCCCAATACTTTGTAAAATATTTCTTTACTTTATTTTGGGAAGGGCTTTTTCTACTCATTGGTTTACTTGACATTAAAACAATTATCCAGTGGCAAAGAGAACAAAGAAACAAATCACATGCACACCACCCCATCCGCCCCCACCCCACCCAGTTAATGTAAAGGTAGATTCCTAATATTAAACAACCAGTACTCATTTCAAACTGTATTGCCTCGAAGAGTGTGTCTGTGTACATATGAATTTGTATATATATATATATTTGTGTGTGTGTGTGTGTGTGTGTGTGTGTGTGTGTGTGTGTGTTTTGTATTTTTAACGTAGCTGAATAAAATGTCCAGTCATTATCTCTATGATGTCTGCAGTTTCGCAGTGAATAGTTATTTTTAGCACTGGAGCATCATGCCGCAGACATGTAGCATGATGTCCCACCCATTAACATTATCTTGATACAAGTGTATGTTTTTAACTTAATTTTAATTTGTTAAACGTTTTGAGTAATTTCCATATTGTTCTTGTCTTAACGGGCTAAAGATTAATACATTGCATTTGAAAGGAGCACATGTGAAGTATATATTAATGGCGTGACGTCAAATACGGATTGAATTTGACCAAAAAGCATAATAGTATGGTGATACTGGGTGCATTGGTTGTTGATTCTCCTTTGCGTGTCGACATGGGTGATGTTATGAGGTGTTATTGGAGAGAGAGAGAGAGAGAGAGAGAGAGAGAGAGAGAGAGAGAGAGAGAGAGAGAGAGCATTAAAAATGTTTCCCAACGTTTCCGGCTAACACATTACTTACTCAGAAAGAGAAAGTAAGCATCTTACATATAGAAAACGAACATATAAGACAAACTCTATGAAACATTTGCAAGACGAATAGACCTTTCCTCTAGACAGTGCTTACTTAGTTGTCTCTTCCTATCCGATAGGTGTCATTAGAGGCGTCGGACATGAATATGTTGATTTAGCCTGACTACCGAAAATGCCTATTGTGTAAGTAGGAGTATTTATGATAACAAATACAAGTTTCACGTTTTGCTATGCGCATCAAAAAGCAAGTAATTGTTTTATATGTTTATGTTATCAAGCTGTAGAATAGACTATAAAACACACAGTACAAACTGTGATAGAAAAAGGAATTAAATATTACAGTGTTCTAACACATGTGTTTACAGGACTTATCTAATATCCTCATTATAACAATATAAGTAAATCTGCTTCGTCCCTTTTTCTTAGATTTTTCCTAATTGATCGTATATATATATATATATATATATATATATATATATATATATATATATATATAAACTTACAAACTACGTTTTTTGTGTGTTGTTCGTCCGTCGATTTGACGAGGACCTATCTAGTCATACGAGAGTCTGATGAGCTGGTTCTATTCTCTACGTGCGCAGGTGACTCATCAGGTTAGTTTGCGTAAGGGACAGTGAATGCATGGGGTGAGGATACGAGCTTCTCTGACTTGCCGCTTCAGCTCTTCAGCTGCTGTCCTGCTAGAATGACACAACTTAGAGCCTTCGTACACAGAGCAACCCCAAGTGACTCGCTCGCTTGCTGTTTGCTTCCAGGAAAATGGGTTTATGTTAAACACTTTCAACGCAGCTTTCAGATTGTCTTTGAAGCGTTTCTTCTGACCTCCGTAGGATCGATGATCTTGCTATATAGCTCACCATATATACGTATAACATGTCCCGCCCAGCGTAGCTGGCATTGCATTAGAATGGTGTGGATGCTAGGGAGACATGCTTGGGCGAGTTTCTGAAACCTTGTCCCGCCACTTGATGTTGAGGGTTGTCCTAAGACTTGTGGTGTGAAAGTGGTTGAGCTTCCTGGTACCAACACAAGTTACAATTATAGATACCAAGAGAAAGTCTGCCTTGCGTACTATTTATGTATGTGTGTTTTGTGGCAGTATGCTGAGATTAAATAAATTTATTTAAACTTTAAAACACCATATAAAATCAACGGTAAACCTTCCGGTATACGACAAAATATTGTTGATGATGGATGATGATGGGTGGATGACAATAATCACATGCACCGTGCGCGGCACACTAGTAAATTCATGTCGCACACATCTGTAATATTTCATGAATAATATATCATGATACGAAATGATTGTTATTCTGTCATGTTTCCATAGCATTAACCTTTACTAATTAAATATATTAATTCACTAACTACCTTATGTTATGCAATTAATGGGACCAAAAAAAGGTCACATTTTCCACTCGCATTTAGTTCAATTACTCTCACAGTGCAGGTGTAGTCATGACACGTTTTTGGAAAACCGTTTTAATCAGCAAATGCCTTGATTGTTGAATCAATAATGTCCGATAGCTTCTCAACGGCAAGTTGTAATGCATACTGACTGAGCAAGATATATCTTTGATCAAAGCCTATATTATTTGCAATTTGAGTATTAATGTGCACTTGAAGACACATACAGAAAAAATAAATTTACGTGTGACTTATGTGATCAAATGTTTAGGATGTGTAGAGAGCTATATAGGCACACGAGGGTACATACAGTAGAAAAATCATTTACGTGCAAAATGTGTGATAATATGTTGCGGTCGAATCATACAGAACAACAAATATCTAAGTGTGAAGTATGTAATGAAAGTTTTTTTTTGTTGCTATGGTAATCTCAAACAACACTTGATAATGCCTAAACCATTTAAGCGTGGAATATGTGATACAAGGTTTTCATTGAGCTGACAACTGGTTTGACACATTAGGAAACATTAGAGAAAAATAATTTCAGTGTGACTGATGTTGTCAAACGTTTAGTTAGATCAGACAACTGGAAACAAACCCATTTATACGTAAAGTGTGCCTTCAACGTGAAACAAGTCTTCGATATGTATCATAATTTGCTCTACCGATGTTCATAACGATACATTAGGTGGATAATTGATACAAAACGATACATTAGGTGGATAATTGATACAAAACGATGCATTAGGTGGATAATTGATACAAAACGATACATTAGGTGGATAATTGATACAAAACGATACATAAGGTGGATAATTGATACAAAACGATACATACACTATGTGTATTATTTTAATCGTCAGAAGTAATGCATACTTATTAATCATTGTCTTTATATGCTGAACTGTAAATTCAGATAATACAATTATTACAGGTGATTATGTATCTTAATAACATGACACGTGATTATCTATCTTAATAACATATACAGGTGATTATCTATCTTGATAACATGACATATGATTATCTATCTTAATAACATATACAGGTGATTATCTATCTTAATAACATAAACAGGTGATTATCTATCTTAATAACATGACAGGTGATTATCTATCTTAATAACATGACAGGTGATTATCTATCTTAATAACATGACAGATGATTATCTATCTTAATAACATATACAGGTGATTATCTATCTTAATAACATATACAGGTGATTATCTATCTTAATAACATGACAGGTGATTATCTATCTTAATAACATATACAGGTGATTATCTATCTTAATAACATATACAGGTGATTATCTATCTTAATAACATAAACAGTTGATTATCTATCTTAATAACATGACAGGTGATTATCTATCTTAATAACATATACAGGTGATTATCTATCTTAATAACATGACAGGTGATTTTCTATCTTAATAATACGACAATGACCAATGAGAGCATTAACTCTACAATTAACACCAAATGCTTTAATTTGTCCCTTTTCCTTTCTATGTTACGTATCTTATCCCAGAAGGATATCCATCACAAATAACATATTCCACATATGTTTAACATCATATGAAAGTCAGTTATTAATAATTTAAGAACATCTTGTATGTGAAATTATTTTTGATTTGTTGACTTTTATCTTGTGTACTGATTTGATGTGTAAAAGCTATGCTTATGCAATGCCGTATAAATGCCACAGCAGATAATCATTTTTCGTACAAACTATATTAAGTTTTGATTAGAGGGCATTTTATGTATAGCTGTACAATAACAAACAATAACCAGGTTCGTATAGAGCGATATCGTGCCCTGTGTCTAGTTCTTAAACAAGATTTGACATGTTCACAGACAAACGAATTTGGCAAACCGAATATATATATATATATATATATATATATATATACGCGAGCGAATCCCATGAAGTAGATATAACTAAGATATAGGTGTATCTTGATTCCAGAAATGCGTATCCAAAGTGACAGAGAAGATTCACTAAACAAGCGTTGCGGCTACACCGGGATTAATATTCATAAAGTCTGGTAAATGGGTACTTAAGAGAGATAATGTGGGTGATAATACGTTGCCGTTCCCCTTAATTATCAAAATTAAATGTCATTGGTTAGTTGTTGTAAAGTGTATGAGTTTGTTTGTGTGTGATTTACATATTCTACGTAGCTTTAAGTTGTTAAGTCACATAGACACGATGTCTCAATTGTGAAATGGTATTGTGATGTATAGTACTGGGGCTTCCTGCTACAGACCTGTAGAAGTTCGAACCAGAGATCTTCAGCATCCAAAGCTAACTTTCTAATGACTTCCGGTGCGGTTTTGAAAAAAAGTATCTTTTTGTATGTATTTTTTCTTATACAAGCACTTTGAAGACATATCCAACGACATTGGATGGTTATTTAGTAACATATAGATGAAGACGAAGATGAGTTATTTAACGTATGGAGAGATCAACGTTTTGTTTCAGTTCAATACTTGATAAATGTTTAGAAACAACGACGAAAAATTGATAAATAAAATCGTTATATACTTTCATGTTCTTATTTTCATGGTGAAATACAAAATATCGTATTTTCATGATGACAGACCAAATATACCTCATTTGTACACTTAAAAGATTAACGTGTACAAATATGATACATTGATTAATACAGTTAACGTCCTACTCTTTGAAATTGCATTTGCAGTTTATAAATTATCTTTTAAGAATTGTAATCCTTCTTGATACATAGAATATCATAACACGCTCCATGCATGTTCATTTTCTCACATGACTCATAGTTTGCAAATTTTACATCCTTAATGTCATAAAGTTTTGCATTGCGTCAAGTGAAGAGAATGGATGCCATACCTGTATAATTCTCAAGTCAGTAAGATAATATTATTTATCCATTGCAAACGATCAATCAATTAAGCATTACAGACAAAGGTTATCATAGCTTGATATATTAAATAAGGCGTATACATTAGATGCCTAAAATGTAAGGAAGGAAACATGTGGAAATGTCATCATATGTTTCAAATCAGTGCCAAGTACCAATTAGCAGAGTAGGCACAGGCCTATGGGCCACACGCATTTTATGAGGCCAGCGACAACGGATCAAAGCAATATTGATTAGAGATAATTTGCGAGGGGTCCCAAATATTTTGATTGTCTAAGGGTCTCCACTGTGTTTAATCCGCCACTGATTCTACTTAATACGAAACAGCAACAGTGAAACAATGCGGCCATTATGCTCTGAAGTAAGGACAAGGAAAGCTCTTGCCATGTAGAAGTAAAACTTCTGCAAGAAATTTAACAAGATAACTGAACACGTGAGTAGTTTAGTGGGGCAATAAGAAAATACATTGCAGACAAAATCACACCCGGGACGATATAGCGTCAAGACGTTTCAGATCACCTTGGGACGATATAGCGAAAAGGGAAATTGAATATGGTTAATATTGTGCATGTATAGCGACGGAAAAGTTAAGATGTTGTGTAGGGTAGCGAGTACGTTCAGCTATTAGCATTCAGCGGGTAGAGGGCAAGCTAAGCTATTTCTGCGTGTAGCAACAACGTTGCGATGGTCTAACCGAAATACGCCCTACTCTAGGGAGAGACAAATACAGGAGATATATCGATATATCCAGATATAACACATGCAATACATATACATAGAATGATAATGCAGGGCAAAAAAGAACAAATAAGGAATAAACACCCTGGAAAAGAATAGGGATTAGGGGAGTTTAACATGGGGGGTGGGGGATTTAACATGGATGGGACCAACGCGTGACTTTTCCCGACATGATGCAAATGCACGTATGCTTCATTTAGGTTAGCTAAATTGGAAGGCATCTTCTTAGGTTGAAGTGTCAAACATGGATGGTCAGACAGACTGACTGAATATTTGAACTAAAGTACTATGCGTCCTCTAGGGACATGGACCTAACACATACTCATCCCTAGACTCAGTCGATACCGCTGTTAATTGTTGTGCACTGCAAGTATCAAGATGTTTGGTGGTGGCAAGGGTAGTCAGGTGGCTCGTTGTGGGATATGAATGTACAGTAAGTTGCTTCCATACTCCAGGGTATCAGGCCTAAACTTTCCCTATTAATTTTGAGTATAATCTGTGCTGTTGTTTTGAGAGAACACAACCTAAAGGGGACAGCATATGTTGAATAGGGGGTTTGGCAACCTTTTCGAAAGTGATGCAGCATTGTGCACGTTTTTTCTTGGCCTGCTTGATCAAATGTTTTTAGATGTTTCCTAGAAAATCTGCTGTATTTCCTGATTTTTTGAATTTATTAAGGCTTTTTTTTCTTTGTGTGTTTGTTTAATTTGCGTGCTCCACCATGGTACTGTTAGTTTGTTTGACTTACCATTTGTTTTGGCTATGCTGGTGGTGGCCGCAATAGTTATGATCTTAATTATATTTTCATAGTATACATCTATATTATTATATTCTAGATCATTGTTATTGAAATGTTCTAGATCATTTCTAAATTTTTCCCAGTAGGCCTTTTTGTAATTCCATCTGGGGATTATGTTATGTGAGTCGAATAGAACCAGGGTGACAATTATGGGGAAGTGGTCGCTACCTATTGAGTCTGTCTGGTCCACATTCCAATCTGTCACCTGTGCCAGCTCGGGTGTACAAATGGTGAGGTCGAGTGCAGTCATGGTGCAATCTGCCATATTTAATCTGGTTTTGGTACCTTCAGGCTTCTATCCACCTGCCCCTTCCTTCAGTCACTTCTCCCCCCCCCCCCCCCGCAGTACATTTTGGGCGCAGAAATCTCTGCAGACGATGGCTTGTTCGACTTTTTTAAGTTTGTATATTTTCCTATATGTTCCTTTGTATTACCTCCTAGGTCATATATGTTAAATATTTGGATTTCAAGTTCCTCCGTATTTACGAATATTGATTGAAATTCTATATTGTTGTTAGGATTTTCTGTTATTGTATTGCTAATAAATGTAGCATTTGGTTCGTTGTTCTTTTTGAAGGTGACTAGCCCTCCCGCATGGCCTTCGCGTCTATGTTGGAAATAGCCTATGGTATAGCCTGGTATTTGTAACAAATATTTTTTTTATTATGAGAGAATTTTGTCTAATGAATACAGAGAATTTCAGGTTTTTGCCCTGAATTGGTAATTTTAAGTTTGAGTTCATTGATGTTGCCTCACAATCCTCGTGCATTACATTGCCATATTATAACGTTCCCATTTGGTGTACTATCCATTAATAATGGGTTCGTTATTGGTATTATTGCTTACCAATTGGGGTGGTGTTATCATATTTAATATAAAATTATGAGTTATGTATTTGGTATCAAGTTCAGGATAAAGTATTTTGGTGAATTTAATTAAGACTAGTTTTGATTCCTTAAGTTGCCTGCCTATATGTAATATGGTTTTGATTCATAGGGCGAATGATTTCCGTTTCCATTATGGCGGCTGGGCAATCAGATGATCATACTGTTTGTTTGTTTTATGAATCTAGGTCGCTTACGCACTATGTGCTTTTGCGACCCGTTAATGCCCGATAGTCGGGCTATTTAATTGGTCGGGGCTGTATGTATCATTGACAACACTAGGCTGTGTTATCTCCGGCACCCTAACACCCGTGTTAGTAGCGATCTCGCCTTGATGGACATGTCCGGGCGCGGCAAAGGAAGCAGGTGCCCGGTTGGGCGATGGACGTCAGAAGCTGCTGCCCTAAAACGCCAGAAGTCTTGCTGTCAAATTTAGTCCAGTTGTACTAGTGGACGATTAAAATTCCAAACAAGTGTAAGCCACCTTTGTAATCAATCTAAGAGTTTGAGTTTCTTAATTTTTGATTATATTATTTTGTTAGATTTAGAATTTATGGCTCAAGAGCGGACGCCATAGACAACATGCCTAGGCTTTTTTGTTGGGTGGGAAGACTATATTCGTGTTCAGGATGAGAGATCGATATAACTTGATAAGATTATATACTGATAGAAAAACTGAAAACAAACGAGAAACATATTGTCAAAATAAACATTATTTTAGCACCAATTCAAACAGTCGCACCTTGAATGATACTGTATTAATTAGCTCCGTACTTCGTTTAGCATGGGTGGATGTTTAGTTTATGTTGACACGGAAAACAGAAATTCTCTTTTCAAAAACTCATTGCGTTAGATCTAAATAAATGTCATGCACAGAAATACATTTGTTAGGAAGGATAGCAGCAGAGAGTGTGAACAGACCAATTTGCTGAAACGACACTTTGAGGAAATAAAAGCTTCCTACGGAAAATGAAAACTACAAGGTCAATTACGCCAAATGGAAGTCTCTGTCTAACCGGGATTTTCTCTAATTGGGTTAGTTAATTTTGTTACTTTGCCCTGTGTCATTGTATTTAAAATTATTATGTCCTGTTTATCCAATGTACGTTTAATTGAGGACGTGTTCACCCTCTCTGCTGCTGTAATTAGATAAGTATTATATCAATAGATGTTGCTTAATCTAACACAGGTATATTAGCTTCAGAATGATTAAGAAATTACCACCACTCCTTGATTCTCTCAAACAAAAATTACAAGAACGTCAGGAATCTCATATTGATTATGCAGAAAGTTCTCAACAATTATGTAAGCATGTTACTAAAACAACTAAACCGTTTCCTCAACTTGTGAACAATAGCTGACAAAACTTAACAAACCTCGAGACTTTTACAAGTTCCTGGTCTAATGTCTCAACCAGCAAAACAACTTGCTAAAGAGAAGACAAAAATTTATGAAGGAATAGTCGAATAATTACGTCATAAATTTACTGAAGACGCTTGAAAAGTAATCGATATATTTTATCCGGGTTAATTTCCAGCTCTTATTGTTAGACACTATGAACTAAAAAGGCAAATGTTGAAACTTACATATGGAAAATAAATTAACAATATACAGCATCGGGTTGATGTGTTTTATCAAATTAAAACTGCAAGTCGAATCAACACAAAAGGTGCATCTGTGTAAAGTATACATCAATGCTGTAAAACAGAGCAGCAACGATGAATAAATATCTCAGCGATCAAATATATATCCTCAAAATGAAATTTATCGTAATAGCAGAGACAGTAATACTTGGATTATCCATGACAAACATGACACTGTTCTTCATAACGAAACAAGTGCTATATTGTGTAATAATTCAAAATAATGAATTTCGACTGGCATTGACAAACCGTATTATGAAAGAGCTTATCCTATAACTGCGGATAATTATTGGATATATCAGCTTAATGATATACCCAGTGTTGATGAAACCAGATGAAAATTTCTAAAATAAATTGTGTAGCCTTACGAGTAACCGATCATTTCAAAAATGCAAGACGTGGAAACGGTGAAACGGATGTATGACGTAAGAAAATAAACTCTTGGGCAGAAATATTTAACTTCACCAAAAGTTTATCAAAGACGTTGCGGAGCAAGGAAAGACACTAAACTTTCCAATATTAATAAAAACGAAAACCGGAGAGATTTTATACGACTCAAAATATAAATCCACAGGAACTTCGATTACAATTATTGATTATAATGCGCATGCGTGGACTAAAGTAGTAACAACATTTCCATGCCATCGAATTGTTAAATTTTATGACAGTGATATCAATAATTTTATGAAAATTATTGGTAAAAGCGATCCTGTACCCGTGTGGTTGTTTTCCGATAATGAAAAATATGATCAATTTGTACGACTGGGCTTAAATTATATATTTATCGTTCAAAATCTCTTCACGAAGAAATTAAAACTTATCATGGTAAATTAACATTATTCAATAATTACCGAATAATTGCTTTACCATTCTGTCAGTTGCTGCGCACTTTGCAAGAGACAAAAACATGAACTGCCTGGATTCGCTTGTAGTGTCATTCGAGTTTGCTAAAGGTCTTCATTGAGTTTGTTATGCATGATTTGGCAGACACATTTCAGAAAGTTAGTGGGTACTGATTGTATTGTTACAATAAATGGCAGACGCAACAATACAGATATTTCAGGAAATAAGTGAATCGGTTATATTATACCGTCAGTGTAAACAAGTTTGGTTACCATAACAAAAGAAATATTATGATGATGAATATATTATGTAATCGATTTAAAAAATAAAACCTCAAAAGATCCTGGCATAAGCATAATCGGTACATTTATCCAAGAAGGACGATATGATCGTAAACGACAATAAAGACCATTCTTAGAATGCATTTATCTGACCCTTGGTGAATGCATCCAAAACGAGGCTAAGATAGGAACCAGATTTATTTTACATCGCAACCATGGCTGATACAGTTTATACCGGCAACGGAAAAAAAGTGATAATTAGTGTTGTGTTTCGTTGTGGAATGGGAATGCTAGAATTCACATATATTTAAGCTTTCACCATACACCATCAGTGAAAAAGATGGAGCTTCCTTGAAAACGGATTGTTGCAATACGTCGTGATGAGGGGCCGAATTTATATTCTCAGTAAGAGACTGGATGAGTGTAGGTGTGTTTGTATTTTCTTGCAACTGAAAGAGGTAAGAAAGATAAATCCAAACGCAAAATAGATTCTGTCGATGAATCAAATGATTGTATGTATGTGTGTTTTATAATGACAGGTTTCTAAAACTGTTACCCCTAGGCCCATTCCACATAACGGGGTCATCGATAATTGGGCGTATCTCCACGCAGCGCATTTATATAAGAAATTAGGAATTTACGTATGAATAGTAAGTACAGAAAAAGTTAACTTTATTACCTCGTTCATTTTTTTTTATATAGAAGTATTAGCTGGCACTGATATGTAATCAAACCATAGGTTCGTAACTTTTGTTTTACACATAGTGTGTATGTATGAGAGAGAGAGAGAGAGAGAGAGAGAGAGAGAGAGAGAGAGAGAGAGAGAGAGAGAGAGAGCATGCAGCCACTGTTAAAACTCTTCTATAATTTTAAATTATAGTGAAGCTCGTACCTTCGCTAGTTATATATTATTCTTTCCATTATGGTTACAAATGTTGATTGAAAGCTACACTATTTTTTTATCTTCTTCAGATCATTTGAGTTGCATATAGCATGCAAAAGTAAAATTACAGATCTGGAAGATGGAATAGGATAGAAAGCAGAAACATAATTTAAATAAAAGAAAGGCAACTGCACGATTTGAATATAAAAAATGGAGAAATTTGTATTAAACAGATTTACAGATGACAATGAAATGATAGAATTGTACACTTGTTTTTCCTGTTTTATGAGGTTTAAATAACATTCTTCGGTAGCATCAAACCTACTGCTGTTAAAATGACGAGCTTATATTACAGCACCAGGATTGACATTAACATCAGGGGACGGCGTAAAGCAATTTACCCAGTGGATGAACCTTTCATGTTTTTGTATAGATTGAGATGTGGATTTCTGATTGAAGATATGTCTGTTCAATTTAATATGCACAGGTCTTCTGTAAGTCGGAAAATAATCATGCAGACAAATTATTTGTCTTTCTTACTTGGAAGTATAAATATTTGACCAAGTCTTGAGCAGTTTTAAGCAAATATACCTCTCAAGTTTCAACTGTCATAACCAGGAACAAGAATTATTATTGACTGCACATAAATATTTATAGAAAAACCCTCATCTCTAGTGCTTGTAACAAAGACTTTTTCAAGCTGTCGGGGCTTAAAGATTTGTTAGAACCAGGGGACCAAATTATGGCAGATATAGGTTTTGTTTTACACAGTTTTCGAATTTACTGGTGTTTCCAGTGCAACTCCACACGTTTTGCGTACTGATGGGCAGTTCACAGCGTCCCAGGTGGAGGACAATCCAAAAATTGCCGGCCGGAGCATACATGTGGAAAGATACATTCAGAGGGTGAAGGAAAACAAGTTATTATTGTCTGTGGTGCCTTTGACATTTGTTGGGTCAATACATCAGTTGTGAACAGTAGCAAATGTACTGACTTTGTTCCAACGACCACTAATTAAACGATATAAATTCAATTTTGTGACATGGAAGTAGCATGTAGAACTTGTGAATAGAAACAAAGATACTGTTACATTTTGAAACTACCACATATGGTTCATTTTATTGACATTTCAATAGTGTATTTTTTTCCCTTAAAATCGTGCCACAATTCATTGGCATCTTGTCATGCAAATACCTGTTAGATGTGTGAATCAAGTTATATTTTATTAACGTTACAGCGATGTGCAAGTTTTAAAATAATATTTGTAACATCATGCCATATTTCATCGACACGTTGATGTCAATGTAAATACCTTTGGCAAGATGTGTGTGTGTTTCGATATATATATATATATATATATATATATATATATATATATATATATATATATATATATATATATATATATATATATATATATATAAACCAACTAAGCTGAATTTAAAATTGACAATTTATGTCAGTAGATTTTAAAAGCATTGCGACAGTCTACATTGACAAATGTCTTGCAGCCATTTTGCTTACAACCAAATACTTAGCCTGAATTATTTAATAATGAAAATGCATAGAAATTCATTTTAATATATCTTACAAAACATTCATATACATACATACAAACAAGAGAACTTACTAATTGAGGTAGAATTCTTTAATATAAAAGATCAAGCTTGTTCTTGAGAGCTTGCCTAAAGTCCCTGTCAAACAGAATAGTCTCAACATAAAAGTCATTTTCCTACCACACACAAAAATCACACCATTCCAGTCCTGTAACTGCCAACTACATTTGAACCTGGTAGTAGTAGTTGTGGTTTGTCTTCAATTTCAAGACATCATTAGAAACCACAAGATACTTTCAGAGCCAGTAAATTGTCAGCAACTGGACATTTGATCACCAACAAACCATAAGGGGGTGGGGGTGGGGTCCTGTTACGGTTGTAGACTTTACGATCAGGTGTTGCAGCAAGCCAATGGCAAAGAGGGTTCACAATTATGTCTCTTGGGTACAGATTGATATTGTCATTGATACTCTAGGAAAAAAAAGAAATTTAAAACCAACAACAATCCAGAATCATACATCACGATAATTTAAGTGCGGTTTTAGGGGGTGGGGTCCTGTAACGGTTATAGACTTTTCGAGCAGGTGTTTCAGCAAGCCAATGCCAAAAAAGGGTTCACAATTATGTCACTTATGTACAGATTGACATTGTCATTCATACTCTAGGGAAAAAAAGAAATTTAAAAACAACAACAAACCAAAATCATACATCACGGTAATTTAAACGGTGCTTTTGTTTCTTCTTCAAATAAAATGTTCTTACACACAGGGGTGTTATTTATGCAATACAAATTATTTAAATTGATTTCTAAAGCAGGTTGTACAAATTATGTTGTTGAAATTTCTTTGAAGAAGGATTAAAATGTGATCTTTTTTCTCTTCTTTTCTTTACAGCATACTTATTTTGTATTCCAAAAAGCAATCCTAATTTAGGAAAATACACAGCCCTGGAATGTTTATTTGAAGAAATACGATAAGGCCAAATTGTAATGTAGACAGAATTTATACAAGATCTGAATTTCAAAGTCTCTGCTGGCGGGGGGGGGGGGGCGTGGCTGGTTAAAAGAGCAGTTTGTGTCACTGCACGTTTTGTAAATGTTTTTTTTTGACCGCGTGTTTTGACCACAGTATTGATTGTTCATAGCTGTACATTTAAACCAAACCTAATCAGAAACAAAATTTGCGTTTTAAGTAGTTTCATTTCTCTATCGTTAACTTGTATTTTGTGTGTTGTACTGTAGAGAAAAAGGACACTTGAGAAGACGTAAATAAACTTTCGTTTAAGAGAATGGACACATCCCTCACTGTAATACTTGAATCCATGTGTCATCTGTTCATTCCCTGAACTGCTGCAGACACCCGTGATGAAATTCTCAACGAATGCAAACGAAATATCTGGCAAATAGCTCAGACCGTTACTCGATGTGCAGTAGGACGCCATATTTTATTTATCAATCTGCCTATCATAGCCTCGTTTTCGCGAACTATTAATATTCATGAGGATCTCATTAAGAATGGTCTATACAAGATTTAAAACAGATTTCCCGAAATCGCGAGTAGAAGCTCAACAAATTCATTTTATATCGAAATAAAATATTCAGAAAGAAATATTCAGATGTTTCCTCCAGGGTATTTATCCCATGGAGTTCCTGTAAATGTTAACATTAAAAACGCAATGTCAACGCCCTATTTAGTTTGATTTTTAACAATTTGCTTTACAATTGTAATACTTTTTAAAACAATGATCTGTTATGTAATGCAGATTTTCCACCATATGCTAATTTTCAATTTCTTGTTGTGGCTAAATCAATAGTTTGAGATTTAACTCGACAACGTAAACAATATAAATTAATTTATTTATAATCTGTAATTGAGGTTTTAGCAATAAAGAAACAATAACCAGTCAAACATCATCCGGCGCTACCGAATAATTATAGTATGTTAATAAATGTTCTGTCTAGAAGTAAAAATATACAATTATTACTTGATTTGATAATCAGATGGTTCAGGTGTGATAAGTTATATTTAGTGGCGTCATCTGTAGATGATCAGAGATACTACAATGTGCTTTAATCTATTAATGAGAACGCAAAAATATTAAATGAGGAAGGTTATTTTATTATTGTTTTCGTCACCGATATTGTTGACAGCACCGAGTGTTAATGGTTTAAAGGGGTTCTTTGGTAATAATTTAGTTGTCTTCGATGATGTGATGCTGGACAAATAAACAAGGAAATATTGATATCATTTATATAACTCAGCGATAGACGCATATATCTAAAATGGTCAGAGATAATTGAAATATTTTAGCTGTATTCAATGGAGTTGATATACATACTTTAAGAAATGTTCATCAGACCTGGTGTTCATGGGATAAGGATATAAATAAGTTTAAAAACGTCTTTACACGTGCTCAAAGGTATCCCAAACGGATTTATGACATTAAAATTGCCTGATTCTAGGTCGCGATATCGTGTAAGTCTTGATAAAATGTTTGGTTAAATGATGATCAAAATATAAAAGTAGAGAGAGTACACACAACCTCACTAAAAAGTCATATGACTAAACAGAACATACACATTTTACAAAAACAAAAATCGACAAAAGATAAAGTAACAAAAATAAACTAACCCACTTAGATCAAATCTGTTTTAATTACAGGCTCTGGTTTGGCGTTATTGACCTTGTATTTTTCATTTTAACGTATTAAGCTCTATGTTTCAAATAGTCGAACAAAGAAGTCTGTTCACCCTTTTTACTGCTAGTATCAATTTCTTCCTTAATGAACTGTGACCTTCACACAGGTAGAAAGCTCACTTTATTTTGGTAACACGTTGAAGCAAAAGTGAAATATTATTACCCATTAGTAGAGCCACCAGTTTTTTTGCGTAAAAAAAACATTTTTAACAACATTGCAAAGTTGTATGGGATAAAATAATACCACGATAGAACACACGCAGACACATACACGTACATATAAACTAAGTAATTTTGGTGGATAATATCATTTTGTGGCCCATATCATGTAAATACACATGACAATTCTGTTTGGAAATGACACTAATACATTTATAATTATTAGTCATTAATAGTATTATGAAGTAATGATACAATATATTTATAATTTATAATTATTAGTCATTAATAGTATTATGAAGTAATGATACAATATATTTATAATTTATAATTATTAGTCATTAATAATTATTAGTCATTAATAGTATTATGAAGTAATGATACAATATATTTATAATTTATAATTATTAGTCATTAATAATTATTAGTCATTAATAATTATTAGTCATTAATAGTATTATGAAGTAATGATACAATATATTTATAATTTATAATTATTAGTCATTAATAATTATTAGTCATTAATAGTATTATGAAGTAATGATACAATATATTTATAATTTATAATTATTAGTCATTTATAATTATTAGTCATTAATAGTATTATGAAGTAATGATACAATATATTTATAATTTATAATTATTAGTCATTAATAATTATTAGTCATTAATAATTATTAGTCATTAATAGTATTATGAAGTAATGATACAATATATTTTCTAAATTAATACAGCATGTAACACACGGTTCTCTCTCTCTCTCTCTCTCTCTCTCTCTCTCTCTCTCTCTCTCTCTCTATATATATATATATATATATATATATATATATATATATATATAAAGAGTGCAGTATTCCAGTAATAAATATAATAGATGTAGAGAGAAAGAAACGTAAACAATGTATACTGGATGTAAAACTGAATATATTTCACATCATAGTTACTCAACGAATATGTTTCTGAGAGAGAGAGAGAGAGAGAGAGAGAGAGAGAGAGAGAGAGAGAGAGAGAGAGAGAGAGAGAGTTATCTATGTCTATGTGTGTTAATATGCCTACAATTTACAGGGTGACATTATGCTTTTGTTTGTGTGTGTAAGCACCCTTCAGCAGAGAGGGTGAACAGACTAATTCGAAACGTCACCCTTTTTTGATTACCAAATCGACTAATGGTGACTAACATTGAAGTCAGTTCAATGACTACACCTAGGTTGACCCAAACCAATGTTGTAGTCGACCCCTCTCTGCTGCTATCTCCATGTGTTAAATTGTCAATCTGATGATATAAAGAAGATCTTGTACATAGATCAAACAAAATGAATAATCGGACAAACGATTAATCTGAAACTTTTTTTTAACTTTGAGTAATATTCCTCCTCGGTGCTGCTACACATTAGCTAAATATTTTATCGATACATGTAATTATATTATTATATATATCAATAAAAATATTGCAAATATCGGAGAAGCATATACTACTAGATTAGCTCGAGAACGCCAGGAAGCAATCAAAAAATGTATTCCTTTGATAGATTCGCTTCGAAGAAAATTCAAGAATGCCAGGAGTCACAAGTGGATTACATAGAAGGTACAGAAAGATTATTTAAACCTATTACTGCAACAACTGAGAAAGTTGTATGTGGAGATATCACTGATCTAGAAAAAAAGAAAACTCTTCTTGGGACGATACAAGAAACCGTTAGGGCAACGCAAGAGATTTTACAAGATCTTCCAGCTATAATAGCTGCCGCACAACCGCAACAAGATATAGATAAAATTTACGCTGAAGTAGCTGATGTGAAAGAAAAACTTGCATCTAAACCTAAAGCAAAAGATGTTGAATTGATTAGTGAATTTAAGGAAGGTATTATTGAAAATATAAAAAAATGTTAAGGAAGAAGATTTTCCTCGTTTTGCATATAATAGTATTTTTCGAAAATCTGAAATTTTAAAACATAAACACGCTAAAAAAATAATGATAACTATTTTAAATGGCTATATCGTGTGTACTACGATAAAATTCAGGCTAGAAGTAATCACCCAGTATATAATGAATATATTAACGATATAAAAAGATTTTATTCAGAAGAAACTCAACAGCAAATAGAACAACAACAACCCCAGTATCAGCTACCTCCACCTCTGCAACAAATAGAACAACTATCTCCCCATTATCAACTTCCTTCATCTTCGGAACGAATAGAACAACAAAAGATGATGTTAGAAGCTGAAAAATTTAGAAGTGATCAAATAAAAGAAAAGGTGAAACAAAAAAGGAAGAGGTGGAACAAACAATAGAAATGGTGAAACAAATGGACAAGAGAGAGAGAGAGAGAGAGGGAACAAAAAAAAAACTAAACGACAGAAGAAATTACGCTCTTCACTAGGTACGAAAAAAGATCCTGGTGATGATTTTTTTGACGCTACTACATGACGTGGTCTAGGAAATAATCTTATCACTTGCCCTGGCAGTGTCATCGATGACGTAGATAAACTAGAAATTCTCATGGGAGGAAAACGCGCTGGAAATACTTCCCACGAAATTATCAACGAAATCTATGATATCTGTCGACGATTATTTACCGGTGGTATCATGGATATCAATACCTATCGGGCATTTATCGATGAAATTACAGATGACTAAATCCCTTGATACATAATTTAGATCATGGTAAATAATTAAATAAAATGATCGTACACAATACGTATCGTATATCAAGAATGATCAAAGTAGTAAACTCACTATTATCAGTTTATGAAATAACCTACGGAGATGGACTTGGTGATGTTGTTCGGGGTTTATATACCAGGATAGCCACAAAAGCAATGCCAATTGCAAAACAATTGCTATCGCTGTTATTTGCGACAAAGTTCCTAGCGCAATCGGTGATCTTGCCGGTAAAGTGTTTTCTGCGGTCAAAGACAGAATTTTACGGTTATTACGACGAAGAAAAAAAACAACTGAAATTACCATCTATTCAAGTTATGCCTGCAAATGAAAGTAAAAAAATTAATGATACAGTCTGGCGAGCAGATGAAGTTGTTGATGAAGCTAAAATAACGATAGCAAAATTATCATTGTGGATGCCGGTAATGGTTCCATCTATCACAAGAAAATAAATTGCTTTCTTTCATGAATCAAGGTGGTAAATCACTGCTATCGTTGAAAGCAATGACTACAGATTGTACTCAAGGTAATGGTGCTGGTAAATTTACATGGCATATATCAGCACAACAGGGGGTTTCAGCACCACGAGATATTTTTATCGCACTTCAGGCAAATGCACGAGTAAATAATCAGAAAAAAGTACGATGATATTTGACACACTTGATGTTGCCGAGGTTAGTTTAAGAATAAATGGACATCAAGAATCTGCCGAGGATATAAAGTTGAATTTTGAACATAATACTGTTTCACGTGCATATAATCGTTTAATGTCATTTATGGGGCGTGATCTAAATGTAGATACCGGTTTGAAAATATCACAAAAAGATTTTACGACATTATATCCGATCTATTACTTTTCACTGGAACATTTGGATTTATTTAGACAATATGTTGTTGATATATATTTACGAGCTCAAGTAGGTATTTTTCCTCCTGGTGCTGCAGGTCCACCTGTTGTTCTTGCTTGTTTCAGAGCGATCGCTGTTATACTTAGCGACAGAGCAGTATTACTCAAGGGTGTCGGTGGACAAATGCTAGTCGTTGATGCACCCGTAGAGAACATGTTCGAGTAAATATAAAAATGTCATATAGTCATGTTAACACAACTCTGACTCAAGGTCAGATAAAAAAATTATAATCAAAGAACGCAAATCAATGTGGAGCAAAAATAACGTTAAACAGAAAACAAATGAATGGTGGTCCAAAAAATCTATCGTTAACCGTTATTTAGCTTAAACGTTTTAATAAAGCTCTGGTATCAAAAACTGGAGTTCAACTTGAATTTTCCCCAAGTACCATCAAAGATATGATTAAATTAGGAGGTATATTTCCATTTCTTGCAGCAATACCAGCATTAATTGCTGCGGCAGCACCTGCAGTTGCAAAAGCGGCTGCGTTAGGTGCTGTTGGGACCGCCGCTGGAATGGCATTAAAGAAAGCAACAGGAAAAGGGTATAAAAAGTGACGCGGTCTCAGAATTCCGGGAACTTATCTAGGAAAGGGACTGAGACTTCCAGAAATATAATAATACCAATGTCAAATTGTGATCTGATAAATGCTGCTAAAAGATTAAAAATAGAAAATTTTAGAGGAGTGTTTATGCGCGATCAATTACCGAAAAAAAACACATCACGTTGAAACCGGTATCATCAATCTCGATTCGAATTCCGATCCAGGAACTCACTGGGTTGCATATGCGACTGATCTCCGCGGAATTGTTTATTTTGATTCGTACGGATTATGACTACCAGTTGAGTTTTTAAATTATATTAATCAATTGCCTGCCATAACTTGGTATTCAACGTTACCGACACAGACAATGACAGACCCTCCGATATGTGGTCGTGAATCCATCGCTGTACTTGATGCGATATCAAAATCAACTAAACCACTTCACAAGGTTGTACATGAATACACAAGTAATTATGGGACAGGTATTTAAAAATAGTACACATATATAATGGTCGATATTTACTGAAGAACTATGATCATAAAAACCGACAAAGGAATCTATAAAGATTTCGACCCATCAAAATATGCAACACGAGATGACCTTGCTGATATTATGAACCTTGCTGGGGTTGACCGAGATGAAGTTGTTATTTTTCAGGACAAACATGGTGTTTTGAAAACAAGTAATATTAAGTGGAATGATATAGTTCGTAAGGTTCTTGGTGCTGCTATGGATAATATTCCGGTATTTACCGACAGCGGAAAAATAAGAGATTGAGGTATATCGATAGAATATATTAGGAGTGAGATTATAAAACATGTTCAAAAATGATTATCAACGTCAGGAGGTGTATTAACAGGGGAACTTTCCATGAACGGAAAAAAATAACTATCCTAAGAGATCCAACATCAGATGAAGATGCGGAACAAAACGAACATTGACACTGTTTATGGTAAATTATCTACGTTAAAAACCGAACATATAGCCGTTAGTGGTACATTATCCACGTTAAAAACCGAATGTGGTACAAATTTATCTACATCTGTATCTTTTACCATTGATAAGGACTGGAACATTATAGACTGTATGTTCTTTATCAGCCTAACCATCTTCAAGATTTCGTTGTTGGATTGACTCGAAATCACAAATTATTTATCTGGATCGAGTTGTATATTCATATTCTTTTTTTTTATATATATTTTCATTTTTTCATTTTTTTTACTGCAGATATTATAGCATTAATATTTTTGATGTTCATATATATATATATATATATATATATATATATATATATATATATATATATATATATATATATATAACATTATATTTAATTTTTAAAAAATATGACCTTTAACCTCTAGGTTCGAGTGTTCTAGCAGGCTCAAGGCATGTTATCGACAGCACAACCTTTAACCTTAAGGTCACCACCGTGTCCTTGCATGTCTAAGGCATATTAAGCACAGCACACAACCTTTAACCCCAAGGTCACCACCGTGCCCTTGCAGATTTAAGGCATATTAAGCACAGTACAACCTTTAAACCTCTAGTTTTGAGTGTTCTAGCAGGCTCAAGGCATATTACTGAGAGCACAACCTTTGAAACCCAAGGTCACCACCGTTTCAGGTTTAAGGCACATGGAACATATAATCTTAATTAAGGACAGCACAACATGAAAAAACACTACATTAATTTAATACGAATTATGTATTACAATGATCTCTCTACAGAGTATGTACACCCCCCCCCCCCGATATCAAACCCGGAGTGAGTAAAACGATGGTTATTGTATGTTGTCATCTGAAATTTGGACACACACACACGACTATATTTCACAGACAGTATATATTTTTTACAGACAGAACGTGGGTTTTTCCGATAAATTCAGGTCCGAGTACACACACACACACACACACACACACACACACACACACACACACACACACTATATATATATATATATATATATATATATATATATATCTGGAAAATTTTAGTTTGCTTCCTTGTTTCTTCTATATTCATTTATGTTGATTTAATTTGAAGAAAAAAAATGTTTAATTGGTTGCATTTGAGGAAGTAGAGCACAATAAACAAAGCATGGCTAGCGTCTCGAAATGGGGAAACATGGGATCATCTGATCACCTGCGAGTATATATAAACAGAAAGTGAGATAGTCTGAGCAAATGCACGATTCACAAACATTTCAAGTTATTTGCAGTTGATCCAAGCTACTGTTATGTTTCCCTTAATGTTAATATTGACCAAATTAATCAATATGTTAATATAATGAGAAGAATTTCAATTTAAACGAGGCTGGGGGTTGGGTCATTGATAATGCCATGTGAACGACGTTATTTTACTCATGGTCAGGAGAGAGAGAGAGAGAGAGAGAGAGAGAGAGAGAGAGAGAGAGAGAGAGAGAGAGAGAGAGAGAGAGAGAGAGAGACAGAGAGAGAGAGACAGAGAGAGAGAGAGAGATGTGCTATTTTTTATGGCATTTACATGAATGACAAAGATTTCCTGGTTGTATAGAAAGCGATAACTTGTTATGTAGCTATATCGTGTGGTCTCTACTATCGGCTTGCGAAAGCCTCCATCGATAAACGTGCACTTTTGTTGAATATTTGGTACCAAACCTTTGGCCAATCACTCTGATTAAGCGCGCTGACAATGTCACCACTAACCATAAAATCCGGGTGGGGTTTGTCAATAACTAGCTACGACCAGCCTTTATTCTGAATATCCAGTTTTATTGTTGTTCTTAGATGATCTTATAACCTCTTCCATTTTGTTACAGCTTGAAATATTTAAGATAGTGTTGTTCAATCCATATGCATGGCTAATCCCTTATGAACACCTTGGTGGTATATCTCACAATGTTACTCGAATTCACTAACAATCGATTTCTTGATCAACGAAGATAGCAAAGAAAAATCTTTGTTTCCTACAAAAGATCTCTCCATCTTTAAGATATCTATAAGTGCGTTAATGTACCATGCAGACGGGAATACGTTTTAAACTCTCTGTCCTAGCTAATTTGAGCACGACGTGACCCTGGATCAGTTCAGTGATAAACACTAAACGAAATGATGAAAATCGGAAAACATTGCTTTTCTGCCCTTCATCTTTGAGCGTGTATGTCTGTCTGTATGCCTCTCGTGTGATTTTCACTCATTCTTATTTTCATTTGTGAGCATTGGACGTTGTAAAGTTAACATATACATTTGGTACCTATGTTAAAGGTTGATACCATGAGAGAGAGAGAGAGAGAGAGAGAGAGAGAGAGAGAGAGAGAGAGAGAGAGAGAGAGAGAGAAGAGAGAGAGAGAATTGACTTTTGCCTCTCCCCCACTTTCCATAGTTCGATGCTGATTCAGTGACATGAGAGGGATATATGCAGAAAAGGCAAAACAATGTTAGTAGCAGGAATTTGTCCGCATATATCACACACAGAGAGGACCAAGTGAAAAGTGAAAGATAATATTAAAGTACGGGTTCTAAATTACTAACGCGTACGTATAGGTAGAAAAAAATAACTTTACGAGCATAATAATTGATTGATCCCTTTTGTCAAAGTAATTAATTGATAAAACGACATCATTTAACTAAAGATCGTAACCGGAATCCATCTACGCTGTTGATTTATCTCATTCAGTTCTGTCTTATGGCACTGTTTGTTTTAAGAGATCTGCTTTCATTATACCATTTCGCAGAAATAGTCGCACCTATTTTATTATTCAAATATTTAGCTGGTTGAAACCAGATAGTAGTTAGCCTGGTCACTGCATATGTATCAGTGATCCTAATCTACGGGTACAACACAAGGGAAGCTAACGGGTCGAAAATAAATATAAAGCCTGAAACTGACTTTATATTGTTATTAAAGAAGTTCACTCCAGTTAAACAAATTTAACAGCAAACAACCTATTGTATACTACAAAGAAGCAGCGCAAAGTTACCTGTAAAGAAAATCAATACTGGATGTTTTGTAACTTCAACGGCTCTGAAGAAATTGTCATAAATCAATTTTATGAACTTTATTCGCGCCATAAAGTGTGATATATGGTGAAATGGACAATTTGAAGTCTATGAATACTTATGGTTCTATCTTTATAATTCTTGTGCAATATTGTCATCATAATTCAGGTGAAATCATGGGAATATAAACAGCTAAAGGTAAGAATACTTCACATATTTAATAGCTCTTTGACAATGTAAAACAATAAATAATCATGTTTGCTGTTTAAACTAACTCAAAACTGTATTTATCGGAATTATTATTTATTCCTCAAGGAATATAAACAGCTAAAGGTAAGAATACTTCACATATTTAATAGTTCTTTGACAATGTAAAACAATAAATAATCATGTTTGCTGTTTAAACTAACTCAAAACTGTATTTATCGGAATTATTATTTATTCCTCAAGGAGAAATTTGCAAAGAGTTTTGAGATGAATCTAGTGCACACGTATTTAAGGCCATAAGCTACGTCATTTTATTTATTTTATAAAAATTATTTTGGGAGCGGTTGGTTCAGGCGTGAACACAAAGATCCTGCGACATTTCTTTGGTTTTGTTAAGTGCACGCAATTTTGAGCAAATTATGCCGAGAAAATGGGGTATACCTGTCTTTCACAAAATGAAAATAGGATGCAGCCGACTTGGGCTAGAGTGCGGGTATTAAATCCAAAATCCATGGATTAAGGGTCGGGTGCTCCTCAATCGAATAAGCCACCGTTACTACCGGTCTCGTGACGGTACATAAGGGTGTAACATATTAATGTATACCCTGCTGCCATTCCTTTTTTATTATTATTATAGTTATTCAGTTTTTTAGTATATATTGATAATGATGATGATGCATATTATTATAAAATATTATTATTATTATTATTATTATTATTATTATTATTATTATTATTAAAGCTGTACTAGATAGCATATTTGTATACTGGGCATATATAATTTGCATGACCATATTTTTTTCCTTTTCCCTTGTGTCAATTTCGTACGTTATAAAGAGTTTGATCGTTGCACACACACACACACACACACACACACACACACACACACATATATATATATATATATATATATATATATATATATATATATATATATATATATATATATTTACCTTATACAGGTAAAGAAGGTAATAAACAAACGAGGTATTTCTCCTAAACTTTGCAAATATTTCTCAGATAATTACATTCTGAATTAATATTTTTTAACGATAGCTTAACTATGTAATTGGCTCCAGATATACCCTTCTATTAAGAGCCTAAGGTTTATATAATAAACTGTATTTTAAGGACCTATGTACCTTTAAACGTATTTGACTCCAATAAGCAATTTGCCCGGTATGTCTTTATGTTGAGGGTCAGTCGAATTTCAGAAACCTTTTTAAAAATCACTAAGCTTGTTTGTTATCATATAAAAGGACGTTGTTCTGTATAACTAAATGTTGACATTGGTTTCTAATGATAACAGCTACCCCGTAGGAAGGATAATAGGTGTGTCTGGGAAGCGAGTATAGTGATGCCTGATTTTTAAAATTGACATATTCGATTTCATTTAGCTATGTTGCTAACAAATTAATCTGACCGTTTACATTACTAATTATTCCTTACTTCTGTTTATGTTTTTCCTTAATTTAAATATAGAGTCAACATACAGTATATATTTAAGACCTCTATACCTAAAATAAATATTTACTAAAGCTTAAGAACAAACCGTAGTAATTCATATTACAATTTATAATCATACCAGATTTTGTAGAGTGGTATGGTATGGAGCCTTCACTTTAGTACGTACGCAAAAATCTAGCAAAGCTTGACCCACCCCGCTTCATTGTACACATGCATACTCCCCACCCTCCTTGAGGCACCCATATCCCCCATCCCAGTTCTGCAGAACGGCCAATATTTAATCCACGCAGAAACGACCATGGATTAAAAAAATCATGGTGGTTTTTAAAATAAAAAAAACAGTCCAGAGACGTTCATCGTCTGACTGCCGCAAATAAATAAGCTGTGTAACCTTGAAATGTGTCTACTGTCCACTAAAATTCTAACCCCGATTGATCTCAGATTAAAGCAGGTTATGTACATGTATTAGACAAATTTGTATCGAGGTTTCACCCACCTCCTCCGTTTCATATGTGTACGTACATTACCGGTTGACACCCACCCCTACGCAAGCATATGCATTTGGGTTAACTCCCTCCACCGTCCATTAACGGCTATTTTCTAAAACGTTAGAAAAATGACCTTTCAGACGAAATTAATCGTAGTTTATCAAGATTTCGAGTTTTAAAGATATGCTTCAAATAGAGTGTGACCACTGAGCAAATAACACTGAATGGTGACGAACCATGTAGGCCGATAATAATGTGTGTACAATTCCTCTAGACTGGAGCGATCTAGTGTTGAATGTTCATTTTCTGGCATAACTACGTTTTCATGGCGTCACCAGGGTTTGTGTTACCCAGTGCGGATACTCGTGGTGTCACCCTCATGAACTTCCAATCGAAAATATTTTTAAAAAACGAAAAACGTTTTTAGACAGTCATTTTGGTGTCACCATTCTGATGGTGTCACCCGGTGTTGTCCGTAGCCCTGCATTCCCTGTGACGCCACTGTTAGGTATACCTAAAAGGGGAGGAGGGCATCCCATTGAAATATATTGGGATATCTCAGCCAACTTATTTTTGCATTTGTAAGTCATTGTGACCTCATTTGTGAAGTAATGAGATTTTATTTTGCGTATTGCATATATACACGTTTTTCATGAGTATATTTTTTAACACATTATTTGTATGATAAAAACAAATAGTATATATGTGTTTGCAAACGCTTCCAAATATGCGCAGTAAATATAATACGACTTGATATCCTGTTAAAACTAAAAAGGGAATAAATAAGCGATACCTCTTCTGAAAAAATCAGTGTCAGATGAATTTAAGCGAGTCTGAATGTACCTCCCTTGAGGCCGCAAACATGTCGCACGCAATTAGTAGTCGATAAGGGTTGGAATACGGGGTGGGAATCGTAGTTCCGTACATGTCTAGGCCAGCCCGGGTCCGCGGTCTCTTTGTGTCGCGTCCATGAGGAAAACATTTAACTGCACACACACACACACACACACACACACACTCTCTCTCTCTCTCTCTCTCTCTCTCTCTCTCTCTCTCTCTCTCTCTCTTTTAAGACGAAAAAGAAGAAGGAGAAGAAAGCGCCAATAACGGATCCCAATAGTACCGCAAAAACAACACAAAGCAAAAAATAAATAAATAAATACTTATAAAAATAATCAAATTTATAATCTGTTAGCGTCTAATCTGATGTATTTTATATTTTTCCGATTTGAGTAGATTATGCTCAACGGCCATTCAAATACAAGTCAGAGACACTTGGCATCGTTACTGCGCTTCTAAGATTACGGACGCGTCATGTTTGGCGTTATCACGCTCATAGTGTACTGGATAAAGGTTGAAAATGACATCATATGAGTGTCAGTCATAATCGTGAAAACAATCCAAAAAACTTGTATAATCTTATTTATTTAAATATACATTTAACATCTTTAATCAGTGTTGGAAAACACGTACAAAAATCACTGTCAAAGTGTGTCCTAATTTTTTTAGATATACAATTTCAATGCAAACTGTACACTCGTTTAAGGCTGTTGTATTGCCATTATAAGTGACTATGGCTGATGAATTGTAATTCTAACTGACTACGGCTATGCCTTCTATCATTTCGTTGTTTAGATTAAAGATCATTCATAAATTGTATTTGTCCATCTAAAGCTTGAATCATTAATGGAATGGAATGTATGTCTATATAGTATTTTATGTTCAATGGATAGCCCACTGTGCTCAAAGTTATTAAATAGTAAATTGAATTTAATACTATATCCTCGATCTAGAATCAGCTGTCAACTTTCACAATGAGTTTTATTGTATAGCTTCATATATGCGCAGACACTAAATGCACATTTACCTGACATAACTATTTAGAATCAACGTATGTACGTATGTATATATTATTATTGGCACATCAGCATTATCCAGACTAACCCATAAAAGCAACAACATACATTCACCAGCATGCACCAATACGCAAAAAATACCAAATACATATGCATGGGAAATGTCCCCCAAAAGGCGAACATAACAAAGGCGGCAGCCGAAATGAGATAATTGTTTAAAATATAAGGCCATATTTTAATAGGTAATCAGCGTTTTTCATAATAACATCAAGATCTTCTCTTTCATAACACGATTGTGTTTGCAGCATTTAGCAATATTTATGAACGTGTACACATATTGAAATAGCAAAAATGTTGTCATAATCGAAATTACTTGAACGCTCCCTTTATCAGCATATAATCACTGTCCTTACTGACCTTCCGACTGCTGTAATAATGTTTATATCTTTGTAACTCAATCAGGTGGCAACCGTTTCAAGTACTGTAAATATGTTACAGCTTGTCCCGACATGATACGGTCTCAATATTCTTTTTTCCTGTCTGTGACAAGTAAGGTAAAACGTACCTTGGATCTTTAATGTTTGGTACATCTTTGTCCATGCAACAAATGCGACAAATAGACTATGAACAGGAATGAAATGTGTGGAAAAAGAGCATGTGATGCGTTTGTAGAATATTCATTGTGAAATAAAATACCGTACGAATGTGATTTTGTTAATAGTAAATAATGCATCTTAAATTAAGTGTATTCTGCATTATTACTAGATGAACCTGAAAATAATTTGTTTAGTGTGTCATTGTTTTGAGCTTCCACATTCGATGCGAGAATTAAACGTTTTTTTAAGAAAAGAATTAACATAAACAATTATTACTCAACATTCATCTTAAAGGGTGATGCAGAAATATGAAATACAATTTGAATATATAGTTGCAGATTCACTATCAGATTCGTGCATGTTTGCGTATATGTTATTCAGGATGATGTACTAGTAATATTTTCTACAGCCCTGGGGAAGGGGTGAGATGACTCAAATGGAACCAATTGGTCATCCATGTACTGGGGTGTAATAAACGGTTTAATTATTGGTTTTATCGACGCTTAATCCTAATAACTAACGTCATTTTGTCACAAAATAAGATAACGCAGAACAGAAGAAATAGTATTACCTCTCCATATCCACTCCAATTAAACTTTATCAGTGTTTATCTGAATTACTTCAGTCGTCGTCATTGTGATTGTATGAGTAAATAGCGGAAATTAAATTGGATGTCAATGCCTTTTACATTTGCTCACTTGAGGATACGTATATCGACCGAAAGCGAGTTGTCTTTATAGGTTATTACCCTTCTATTACTATAATAATTTCCTTGTGTGTTTGTTTATGTGAATGTGTGTGTGTGTGTGTGTGAGAGAGAGAGAGAGAGAGAGAGAGAGAGAGAGAGAGAGAGAGAGAAAGAGAGAGAGAGAGAGATTGTACATCAATTGAAAGGATAAGGAATAATGTGGAACACACGTCTCCAGGTTAGCAATTGTTTACCTGCACCCAAACGTTATGTTTACAAATGACTATTTTCTGACAAAGCATTTTCGCTAAAATTCCTTCAAGTTAGTTCTAAATGCCAACTTATGGCATTGTCGGTTAAATTGGCATTAAGATATAATTTTGTTCAATTTTTGTTTCTGAAATTGATTCCACCACTGATACAAATTATTTACCACAAATTTACTTGAGTACATCCACGAGTTTCACTTTAATTTACATTGAAGAGATGGCAAACGATTATGTTTTTAATAGATAAATTACGGTGGTATACGGTTGCACTAAAAAAAAGTTTATTTATTCTAGAAAAAAATATTGGGGTTGGAAATATAAAAAATTCTTGGTATTCAATTTAAACCCTCCCCCTTTTTTAGTTTAGAGTTTTGCTATCAATCTAGTTCTTTTTGTATAAATACAAAACGCATGAACGAAACAAAAACTTAAGCCCTAACATGTGTGATTTATTATAATCGAAACCAATAACAGATAACACTCCGATTGGTACCATAGCCTATTTGCTTTTTACATGATTCGGACAATCGATAGCAAACATGAAGACACACTCATTACAAGCAGTCGTAAATTGAGATAGTTTTTGATGTGTCACGTGAATCCAACAATGCAGAATAAAACCAATATCTGGCAAAACATTCAATACAAAGATGAATGAAACAGACTGTTGGTGGGGAAGTCCAGTGTGGTGCTTAGGTCATTTCAGAACCTGGATGTTTTGTCTCTAGAATATAAACACATCATATTTATTTTAACAATAGTCGAATTTTGTCGCAAAGAATTAAATAATGCTACTAAAACGTTAAGGGAAGTGCACATGCGCATAGTTGAAGACAGTAGTACAATTATATGAGTAGTGTACATATACACTTTTAAGTACTGGACTTTCTCTTGGATACTTGGTGAAAGTTCACGCTTAAAGTTTTCGTCCAACCGATATTCGCACGAGCTCACTGCAACGATTTATGCCTATATTTTTAAAATAATTTTTATGACATGAAGGAGAGTAAATATCTCAATCAGTGGGAATTTTGTTAAAACTGTAACATGTTAATTCATTAAAGATGTGGATTGTTAATTGATCTTGTAATTATATTTTATTTTATCAATCAATTATTTTATGCAAACACTTTGAAACCCATGTCATTTTTTATGTAGCTGTAGACATCTACCACTGCCTATGTTGTGTTTCTGTCAGCTTTGAATTAATCATTTTATATAGTCCAGACGGTTGTATAAAATACGTACGGTTAGCGATTTGAAATGTCTACGTTTATCTTAGCAGAAACACGAATCCCTGTTAGATTCTTTTTTTTATGTTAATAAATGCATTATATCTAGTTTCATTACCGCTCCTACATATTAGGTAACAAAAGTGAAAACAAAGTAAATGTTGAAACAAGGATCGTCATGACACATTACTTAGGTGTGCGTGTGATTTGGATTTTAACGTATCGTTATCAATGTTCCAGTCATATCGCTACTATATCTGCACTGTGTGGCACTCTATAATGATATCGAGTTGCGCTTGTGACATATATGTTGTAAAATGTGACATATATGTTGTAAAATGTGACATATATGTTGTAAAATGTGACATATATGTTGTAAAATGTGACATATATGTTGTAAAATGTGACTTAACGTCAATATCTCGCTCTTTATATATTTGTATTTTTTTGATATATTTGCCTTCAGACGAACCAGTCAGTGACCTTGTCACACACACACACACAGATATATATATATATATATATATATATATATATATATATATATATATATATATATATATATATATATATATATATATATTCAGTTAAGAAACGTGTGCCTTTTCAATTTCCCATAAAATTAAAAAGTATGCAACTCATGATATATGAATAGCAAAGCATATACACTTCACAGTTTATTATATTTATACCTCATGCAAACTACATACATGCAATGCCATGACAGTAAATACTGTCTATCATAAGTTGTTTTTTGACGTGTGCTGTCAAAGCTTCAAATTCTAAATGTGCTTCGGCAGCATTTGCCGTGCAATCTTGTCAGAACGTGTTCCGTTGTTTGTCTTTGTTGCTGCTTTGTCTGAACAATTTGAATTCATATTCCTGCAATACATAACATATAAAATAGGTTTAAATCAAAAAGGGACAACTTCAAAGTTTAGAAATACACGTTGGAAGTCATTTCGTACTTTTGGTCCGTTAAAGAGACAAAGTCCCAATTGGATCATTCTCGGCCATTTTCGGTCAACATTCATGATGTTCCGTGGGTCTTCAGGCCCGTTGTATTGGTTTGTATTTTTACAGCTAATTATTTTTTTTTAATTTTGCGCGACTAGACGGAAATAGCATGGGATAGTTTCGACCTTGAGTGGTACAAATAGAAATGCATATATACTCAAACGACGCTTCAGGTGCTTCAGTTAATCAGTTCTCACGACATAAGGACCTATCTGTGTCGAGTGGGGCGTGGATCTGATAAATCTGGCTTTCTAATAATTTTAACATGACTATTCTCTCTCACGTACTTGTTCATCCTTCAACTCTCTCTCTATTTATTTTTCATTATTGGTCTATTTTTGAATATTGTCTATCTATCTATCTATCTATCTATCTATCTATCTATCTATCTATCTATCTATCTATCTATCTATCGATCGATCGATCGATCGATCTATCTATCGATCGATCGATCGATCGATCGATCGAGAGAGAGAGAGAGAGAGAGGGAGAGAGAGAGAGAATGTATCATGTACCACACACCATAAGAACTTGAGTCATTTGACGGCACGTGTACACGTTCAATTAGATTTTCGTCAATCGAGTTACAGATTATAGAGTACACACATTTACGCAATGCTGCTACGGTGCGATGGTCGTACAATATATTCATTGATTAGGTGACTCTATCGATTTTGTTAATAATTTATACTTTATCCTTGACTTTAAAATGAGCATTACATATATCAATAAACATATTTAAATGACCGCCTCTCTTTCACTCTTAAATTAATCCAGCTCAAATTATTACATGATTTATCTATCTTACTCAGCAGATTTCCATGTATCTACAAAATGTGTGTGTGTGTGTGTGTGTGTGTGTGTGTGTGTGTGTGTGTGAGAGAGAGAGAGAGAGAGAGAGAGAGAGAGAGAGAGAGAGAGAGAGAGAGAGAGAGTGATGACACTGTTAAACACATTATGCCATGTACACAAGTCATCATTAGAGCTCAATTGTATTAAAATACTTAGTATAAGTTGAAGATATTTAAGTCTTTCTTCCAGCTCAGATTTCCTTTCTCTCACCATCTTTTGATCTTTGAGAGAGAGAGAGAGAGAGAGAGAGAGAGAGAGAGAGAGAGAGAGAGAGAGAGAGAGAGTATTTGATGACAATGTTAAACACATTATGCCATGTACACAAGTCATCATTAGAGCTCAATTGTATTAAAATACTTAGTATAAGTTGAAGATATTTAAGTCTTTCTTCCATCTCAGATTTCCTTTCTCTCACCATCCTTTGATCTTTGAGAGAGAGAGAGAGAGAGAGAGAGAGAGAGAGAGAGAGAGAGAGAGAGAGAGAGAGTATTTGATGACAATGTTAAACACATTATGCCATGTACACAAGTCATCATTAGAGCTCAATTGTATTAAAATACTTAGTATAAGTTGAAGATATTTAAGTCTTTCTTCCATCTCAGATTTCCTTTCTCTCACCATCCTTTGATCTTTGAGAGAGAGAGAGAGAGAGAGAGAGAGAGAGAGAGAGAGAGAGAGAGAGAGAGAGAGAGAGATATTATTGTTACGTATGCTTAATTCGCTTAGTACAGTGGCATTTGCAATACGTTTGCTTCTTTTCTTTTCTTTTTTTATAGTCTATAATCAGAAGGGAAAATATATCACATATCTTGAGAGCAAAGCAATACTAATCTAGGATTAAACTCATTTATTATTAACACTTTTGGTATATCAAATTGCTTTTTTTTAAAATCATATGTTTGTCTACATATAGTGATTTTCATGCTAGGCATGACATAAACGATAAGCTAAGGATTGAAGACAGATCTACAATTTATAATGAATAGTTCTGTGGACCTCTCCCTGAATAAGTCGAATACGTAGGGGTACAGTTACTTTGTGAAGATGATTCGTGTTGGCGTGAATGCCTCTAATTGCGTTTTGTAGAATTTGTTTTAATGGAGTTATATTTCTCATATCCACACAGCATTACATAAACCACATACTCAACAGTATTACACAAGCATTATATAAACCACATACTCAACAGTATTACACAAACATTATATCAACCACATACTCAACAATATTACACAAACATTATAAAACCACATACTCAACAGTATTACACAAACATTATATAAACCACATACTCAACAGTATTACACAAGCATAATATCAACCACAAACTCAACAGTATTACACAAATATTATATCAACCACATACTCAACCGTATTACACAAGGATTATATAAACCACATACTCAGCAGTATTACACAAGCATTATATAAACCACATACTCAACAGTATTACACAAGCATTATATAAACCACATACTCAACAATATTACACAAGCATTATGTCAACCACATACACAACAGCATTACACAAGCATTATACAAACCACATACTCAACAGTATTACACAAACATTATATAAACCACATACTCAACAGTATTACACAAGAATAATATCAACCACAAACTCAACAGTATTACACAAATATTATATCAACCACATACTCAACAGTATTACACAAGCATTATATAAACCACATACTCAACAGTATTACACAAGCATTATATAAACCACATACTCAACAGCATTACACAAGCATTATATAAACCACATACACAACATTATCACACAAGCATTTTATCAACCACATAATCAACATTATTGCATAATCATATCAACCACATACCAAATAGTATCATGCAAGCATTATCTCATCCACATACACAACATTATTACACTAGCATGATAACAGCCACACAATCAACATTATTACACAATCATATCAATCACATACCAAATAGTATCACACAAAAGCATTATCTCATCAACATCCTAAACATTATTACACAAGCATTATATCACCCACATACACAACAGTATCACACAAACATTATATCAACCTTAAACTCAACAGTATTACACAAATATTATATCAACCACATACTCAACAGTATTACACAAGCATTATATCAACCATATACTCAACAGTATTACACAAGGACAAACATTTCAATTTATTCGCCACATATCAGACCAGCCATGATGATTGCACATAATTTCTGGGGGTTTAGTTTGACATTAAGGTTTAAGGGGATGCTAACATGTGATGTAAAATATCTTTTTTGTAAAATTGCGGTGAAGAGTAGTGATGGCATTTAAACTTAATTAGTTATAATGTGACCAATAAATGCCAGGAATTACACATCAGTTTGACTAAACTGGGCTGATCAATGTGCCATCAAAACAAACATGGACGTTGAGCTGATAACTCTCAAACCACTGGTACAGATGTTGCACAGTTGATAGTGATTTTAATGAAATTAAGGCATGCGTTGGAATCCAATAAACTTGACAGATCACTGTGCACTAAATCCGTTAACTCTTTTTATTCTGCCTGTCATTTATGTAACATTGATATACCATCCTATTTTATTTCAACTTTATCATCAACAACTTGATGTTATAATGCAGTTCTAAAACATGAATGCCTTCAAATTCCACATGGCGCTTACAAAGTTCAAAAATAATCTCTAATATCTGTTTTATTTGTGAAAATGCAACATATTCCTGTCTTTCCAATGGTATTTCTTACGCAGACAGCATGGTGTATTGACATACATGTAGTAGCCTCGCGTAACCGAATATTAACTTAGACTGGTCTACTAGCTTCTCAGGATTATCAAACACATAACCAGTCATCGACAGCTGTGACGAAATGCTTTTTTTCGACGAAGAAAAGACAAATACATTTCCATAATGCTGGCACGTATAAGAATACATTTATATTCAGCTTTGAGTGCTTGTGTATGTCTGCATTTGTATTGCATGCATCACTATTTCTAAAAATAGCAAACACTAATACTTTATCATCTTAGGTGGTACAAAACGGAAGTTGGCTGTTTATTTTGTATTCAGTTTTACTGATATGATCAAGTAAAAATTGCAAATATTCACATATACTATTAATTTATACTTGTGTTCATCACGATGGTTGCGGTGCAGTGGGTATAAACAAAATGATGACTTTTTTTAATACATATTTCGACATAGGTTAGTAAATGACTGTTTCGACATGATTGATTCAGTGGCGTCGCTACAGTTTATTCTAAATGTTTGTTTAATTTTTAAACGCCTCTAACATATACCGTATTAGTGGATATTGGTTGCCATGGTATCACATATATTTTGAGTAAAATGACAAATATCGGTAAGTGTCTAATCTGTTTTATCTACACTAGATCAATCGCAAACAGTTGCATACGTAAATATAAACGCAAACAATTCTCACATTACAAGTATGATAACAATGTTTTTATAACGTACGGTGTGTTCTTAACGAACAAAATAGTGAATACGTCAAAAAAGAATCCTCTCAAAAAGGCGCTCCTGAACTGTATAATAAACTGTTCGATGCTAGCATATTAAGAATTGTACTACGAGTGGGACTACATTCACCGATAGCTTTCGCGGTAAATAGATTTAGGTGTGGAGAAAATGTGACAAAGGACCCATTATTCCCTGAAATTTTTCTTTTGTACATTAAATTATAAGGCTTCGAAGAATGCAAGGATCAGGACAGATATGGGGAGCCAGCCTGGCCACGAGGACAAATGAGTTCGTCTTTACATATCACTCAGACATCTCACATGTCTATATGTATAATTTTCACAAGTTGAAAACAGTTCTGGTTGGGAATACACGTTGTTTACTTAGCTCTTATCCTTCACCTACAAGCGGCTAATTTCGTCGTGATATATTTTCTCAAATGAAACTTGTAAAATCTTGTGAATACGTTGCTCAATTTTATTGGTTATGAATATGTAATTTTGAAATAATAATAGCATGCAAGACGGATTTTCATCTGTATCAGTATCACGTTGAACTGCCTGCGATTAGCTAAGTCAGGGGAACAAATGGTTAGAAGCCATGTATATTTGTTACACCCAGCGGCTATAGCTGAATGGTACGAGAACCAGCTTTGTTGGGTGTAGAATGTCGCACGTGGGCACTGAAAGCCTTGTTAAAGAACCAATGATCCTTATTTATGTCGTAAATCTCACCTCGTTGACAGACGGCATGCGTGATTGTCTTCTAAGTTGAATAGAAAAAGGTAGACTTCATATCTAATCGGAACTGAGAGATGGTGTAATCAACATTTTTAATCCCAATTCAACTTAGGAACTCAGTAGTTGCCCAACATCGTGATTCAACTGTTATAAAGCAATATTCAGATTTGTCGGGACAACTTATAAGAAAGAAAAATCTTCGTAAAGGTCCGTTAGTTGTTGCAGAATATCACGGTATTGTAATTGGAATTAGGTGCAGTATGTATAATTCTTTAATATAATTGTTAGTACGTATACTTACCTTTGTAATGTTTAATATGGATGCGTATTTGAGTAATCAGCTATGATTATGTAAAGAATAACTTAATTTGTTAGCTTGTGGCCAGGATTAATATTGTAATACGTCGCAGTAAACTAGTGCATGTATTCATGTAATATTCTAGATTTGGCAATTTTTGAATTGAATTGTAACTTCGGAAAATCGTTAGAGTGTGTACGTTTAGTTAATATGCATGTAAGGAAATATCATAGTATGGATATTTGAATATTTGTCTGCACTTTGTAGGAGTGTAATGTACATGAATACGACTGATTGTTTTGATATTGTTAAGTATAATGAGAATAAGTATATATATCTAAAATTTTAATAGCGTTTATATTATGAAAGATTAATAGTTAATGTGAGATGAAATGGTTAAGGAAATATCCTAAGATCATTGTGTTTTCACAGAAAGCTTTTAAGGGACAGACTTCTTGTATAGTTAGTCATGAGTATTTAAGAAGAGAGACTGAAGTGAGACTGACAGGGTGTCGACATAGTAGCCAGAGTAGAGAAGGAGTAGGTAGGTAGTGAGACTGGCAGCTTGTCGACATAGTTGTCAGAGTAGAGAATTAGTAGGACAAGTAGTGAGACTGGCAACGTGTCGACATAGTAGCCAGAGTAGAGAAGGAGTAGGACAAGTAGTGAAGAAAAACAAAGTGAAGAAGAAGGATAGTATAGATAAGTCGAGAGGAAAAAGAATATGGAGCAAGTCCGAAAGAAGAGGAAAAGAAATTAGAATACAAGAACATGTAGAAAGCTATCTCACACTACATATCAAGTGATGTAATTGGGCTGTTACAGGGTAGAGTGGAAGAGTAGTTATCAAGATACTATCATCATTTGATGGTTGAATTTTATTAAATGTTTGTTCATTTGAATCTCACATTTTGTGTACTCTGTCATTTAACTGTAGTCATTGCTGACTGGGGGTTGAGAGCTTTATCTCTCTTTATTACTAAATTCACTTTCGGCAAAATACATGTCTGGGTGGGACATCTATAGTAAGTTAACTAAAATATTAGGAGCACCACATCCAAAACATAATAACACAAGTACAGAGGTGGCTGCCACACAGAAATAAATGTCTTAAATGATAAAAACTGAGATATTCATCTACTTGAGTGAATCAGATGTTTGATTAGTTGAATGTCATCATTTGCATAGACTTCTATTTTTGTGAATTTCTTTGCAATGATAATTTATATCAGAGATACAGGTACATCAAGTATGGCAGTAGGGTAGCTGATTAAAACCTTTGGGGCTTTTTAAGTGTTCATTTAAAAATCGGGGATTACAAATTGTTTAGACCCTGTATTAAAACAAACCCCACTCCTTTCGCGTCGCGTCAGCATTATGAGGACCGCCCACCCGTTTACTTAGTGGATGTCCACGATGAGGGGTATCACTGTGTGTTATAAAAACATGACTCCTAGTTGATTCGTAATTCAATCATTATTTTAATAATACTAATGAGTGATTCTGCTCTGTTCATGAAGTCTCGTACAGCTAAATTAGCTCCACAGCGACTAGAGTGAAATTAGGTACTATCTCTCCGTCCGTGATTCTGTCAAATAGCGGCTACACCAAGCTGAATTTACATAAGGCATATAGTGGTTACATACTCAAATTGTCAAGGCTAACAAAGACTTGTGACAGAAACCAGGGCAAACCAAAATGCTTTAGCTCGACAGGCATCCTAATAACATGATGTTCGAACACTTCCAACGGGTTCAACTCTGAGTTTGAGAACTACCATACTAAATACATTTAAATGAGGAAGATAAATGGCAAATCAGGGATAAAGACCCAATATTTGATATTGCTACGTTTGGATGGGGTCGTATATATCAATATATAAAATCCACATACATTTACAGCCCAGATGCTGTATATTGGGTTAACACATAGCAAAAAATTATATCACATTGCTAGTAGTAATCAGCTAGTAAACTTACAGGTAGATAACGATAGTTTCGATATAGTTAACCAAGCTGTTTAGAGACATGCTGCAAGAGTAAAACAGGAAAGGAAATCAAACGTGATTGACGGAAAAGGTAGCAAACGAAACTAGAAAATCAGGCATAAAACAACTGGATCTAAAGCAAGGTAGGAAAAGGTAATAGTTGCGTCAAAGACGCACCATCAGCGCACTATGGAACAACAGGCAGATTCACATCACGAATCTCCTGAATAAAAAATTGGCAAATGTTGAAGTCCGCGACAAACAAAGTATCCCTAACTTGCATACACTTTATCTCGGTAATGTCCTCGCTAAAATTTATAGAATATAACTTTAGACTCTTGGAAGACGAGCCGGCAATAGTTCTTCCGAAACCATCAATGAAGTAAAAGATATTTGTTCGCATTTATTATACAGGTGTGGTGCTGTTAAAACCGATGATATAATGACTGCTGTATTCAACACGAAATATAATTGTTCTTCTGATTAAACCTCTGTCTAATGATGCAGCTCACTAAGAAATGCGTGAAAAGCATTGCCACCACATTTAATAATAAATTAAGTCTAAGAAATGTTCTGAAAGTTTATAAAATCGCAGAACGCGTAGTTTAGATAGAGTGATGCGGATGTTATTCATACAACCTTAATCTTGCCCGTCAAATGCACAGTGGGGTATGAATCATCAACAGGGTCCAAATACAATAACACAGTAAACATTTGGTATTTTAAACTTCGTTGCTCAAAGGGTCATATCACATGTTATGAACGCTCTACAAGGAAATGAACAAACATAACTACACGCAGAATGAAACAATAAATCTAACGCACGTGTTAGAGAAAAGGGCGCCAAAAAGACATTGCAGTGCGGAAACATTCTGATAGTAGTGAAAACAAGACACATCTCAAATTCAGCCGACTTAATGGCGTCCCTAAAGTTAAGCCGGATACTTGCTGATCATTTTTGTGTATTGTTCACGGACAAATCTTCGCTATGGAGAAAGCCGAATATGGTCTGTAAATTACATGCTTACCCATACAACATATCGCATTTATAAACCTAAGTCCACCAGGTTCATATAATTACATGACTGTCACAGCAATGTTGTCGCTGATGTTTCCCTTAGCTTAGCTTGTATGTGTTTCTTGCATGGATGGCCTTCATGGCAATCCACGCGTGACTTCGTTGCTTAAAGCAGCTAATAAGTTTTGTAGTCATACAACCATTTATAATACTGATGTCCAAACAATCGCTCAGCAGGTGTTCGATGAATTCGCTGATCACAATGTATGGCTTCATGTTCGCTTTCAGATGTCAACATTGTGTTTCTGCATCAACAATGTTACAGCATAATATTTTGGCCAGGATCAACTTATAGCAATGGTCCCCATTGTAAAGGTCTAGTTTGATAAATTCGTTCAAACGCGGTTGCGATTTCAGGTGCTCTTGTAGTCGACACTGGATCCGCTTCCCTGTATCTTCTTTCAACATCGTGTACCGTTAGTGCCGACATTTGCTTGGGTCAAACTCAAGATATCTGCCTGATTAACATGGTTAGGAGTGTTAACATCAAACCATCCAAACTGAATCGCTTTTGGTGGTGGCAGATCAATTTGCCGTATTGCCTGTGTAGACAACTAATTTACGCCACCATCACGCTTGAGACTCGCTTGATCAGAGGCTTTGCTATGCGCCGCTGTGCCTTTTCTGTATCTTCTTGAATTATAATACATATCGATATCAGTGTTATACTTATCAAACAATGTATTTCCTCCGCTAGTTTAGCACTGATGGCTGGTCTCATCGCCCAGTTGGTCAGTGACTTATACTTTTTATGTATTGACTTGAGCGTGTGAAGAAACTTGATATTTTCGATATGTCGTTGTATAAAATCTTTTTTATAAGTGACATCACGAGCATGGCATGATTTATCAATCTCATTCACTGAAAATGCGCCGGCTTTCGGTCGGTCTTTATCGTCAAGTATAATATCATGTCCGCTTCCATGACAAAACTAATTACATCTCGAAATAAATGTTTGTATCTAACTAGGATACTAGCTCATGGATACCACGTCTGTTGTTGGACGTCTCGCGAGACGCTGTTAAGTACACTTCGAAGATGTATTATCGGTGTTGCTTCTTATCCAATTTTTTTTGTGACCATTGTGATATGAAGACAATATCGGCGCATGATTATACATTATATTATATTCTACAATATGAAGGTTATTGACCTCTTAACGAAGGAAGGTCAATGGACAATCAAATATCATTCAGTAGTAACCAATTATATATGAGGGATCATTCAGGGTCCGTCTGGATCTGTTAAATCTCGGTTGCTGCTTAATCTAATAATGAGATTGTTTAAATAGAACAAACTTTATTGAGTATCGTCATTCGCTGACGACTAGTGATGCTATGATTTTTTTTTAATGAATTCAATGAGGCTGCAAATGGGTCATTATTGCCCGATGAAAATGTTGTCAAATTTATCAATGTCATAATTGATGCACCGTTGGTTGATGATCTTAATGGTAGCGTCAATAATGTTGCGGAACAAACAAATGCAGCCTGAAAAGTTTCAAACGGCAGTCATAATAACTCGAACGTCATTTCTCTTAGGCAGCGATCCGTTCGAATCCCCAAAGAGATCAAAAATAGCTGTAATTGTTTGGTTATTTTTAACAGCGTTGCTACTCATACGCTGAACAATATTCTCCAGACTTGGGGACCAGGCGGCATGGACGTGAATAAATTCTAAAGCGTCTTCGTACATGCTTAGAAAACCCCACATGGATTTATTAAATTTATTTTACTTGATTGGAGACAACGATATCTCAATGAAATTGATACATTATTTGGTTGAGCAGCCCGTCAGAACATCAATGATAAGTCAGTTATTATATAACACACCCTGCTACCCACGTGGAAGGCTCTGATCGACGTTTTAAATCCAATATATCAACATTGTTTAAGACATAGATTTGAGTAACCGACCTTTAAAAACAGCCAAAAGCCGGTTCAGCACCCCCCCACCCCCGCCCATTTCCACACGCCACCTGCCTCCTGTTGAGTGGATCCTATGTTCCCGATGTTCAGGGTGTCGAAAAAGTCTATACACTGTTAGTATTGCCAGTTATACTGCAACTATTATTACGTACACCACAATCAATAACATTATAACTGTTGATACTCTCATTGTTACTGCTATTGCCACTTCTTGCTTTAGCTTAGCATTTATGTCGAATGGAACAAAAACATTATGTTTTCGTAAATGCAGGGTATCCAGCAATTGCAACTTTCTACCTCCTTTTGTTTCAAACGCTTTAAACGTGCTGTTGACACAAATGTCGCTTCCAATACATATTGTGGGAAAGCTTGGATACGGATAGAAATATCATCTATCTTAAAAGGCTTAAACATATGTATATTGGTAAGCATCTAAGATTTCTCCGCCAAACTCTTATTGACGAATCCGAAATGTAATATACTGAAGTTTACTAATTAGCGTTTAAGTCAGTTTTTACATTCTATTAAATAGTATTATTAACTTAGGGGTAAAAAATCCACTTACATTCGGCAAACTACAGTGAAGTTATAAATATCCTGAATGTGTTCCTATTATGGGATACACCTTAGACAGACCAGTTAAGGCCGGTTAGCAGTCAAAAAGTCTTTGCATATCAGACGTTGCAATACAATAAGTCACCGATAGGCATTTAAGTGGGCAGAGCTTTCAGGAAATATTTGAATAAACAAGGCTTAACTAACAGCGGGTGGTATAAGCAATATTCTTTTATCAAGTGCATCAGGGACAAACAACAAAGTCTTCATCGCTTCCTGGTCCTAATAATTCACATGGTCTGTTATCGACCTGTAATGTGCAAAGAAAATACGTACCACCCTTTTTAATAAAATAACAAATGTCTATGCTATCGAATTAGATTGTTTCAAAACAGCACATAAAGTTGATTTTATGCATTTTTTAAGTTCTATTTTACGTCAAAGCATCGAAACGTGATTCATTGTCTTATTCGTCTAGCGGCTTATTGTAAAGAGCATTTACTTATACAAAGCATTCCTATGGAAACATGAATAAACTTACAGTATCTTGTATCACACACACAATCACACACACACACACACACACACACACACACACACAGAGTTGTTGGAACAGCGCTTCAAATATCTAGATTGGTTTTGTTGACACTGATATCAACGTAACTTACGTTTATATTGCTTGTGGAAAGATATATATATATATATATATATATATATATATATATATATATATATATATATATATATATATATATATATATATATATATATATATACTCCTGTGATCATTAATACCCACGCATTAACGTTATGTTACATTTCAAGGAAAGGAGGTTTTTTGTACACAATGTTTTTGCTTCATACGTTACTGTGGTACGTTGAGTGTAACACTCAGAGTGTATGCCCACCCAACACTTGTGCCATACGTCAGCTGAATGGTTCTGACATTAGCTTCGTTTCGATAAAAAAAGAGTAGTTATATTGCTGCATAATGAAACAAAATAGAAGTAACCAGACATATGGAGTTAGACGCTACAGCTTCTAGCGCCTACTCAGACCAGATAAATAAATAAATATAGTTATTCGATCACTAATTATTTTTAAAGTAATGAGCAGTCGACTCGTGTGGAAGAAAACAAAACAGAATACTATTTTTTTATGGTGGACACCTTGTGAGGTAACTGAATTTAATTTTGTTCCATGATACATCTCATACATGTCAATCCATTACTATAGTCGAAAGCAATGTATTGACTTTAATTCTATTATGCTGTATGTACTGTTCCACAATCTCGTGGTTTCGAGGCTACATTATGTGGTGCAGACCAGATATGTCCTCTGTTTAACAGCACGGTACACAAAAAAACTGTGGTAATACACCTGGTTTCACGACTATAATATTATCAAGCTTTGTGTTTTATATATTAATATAATTCTATGACGAAATAAACAACAAATACTTGCTAGTCATTCCAATATATCTGCATTGTGTTGAAAGCAATTCAATGCTAATGAAGCATTCTGATAAGTAATTACAATATTGTTCGATCTAATATGTATCAGTTGTAAATTGACATAGTGCACTTAATTAGAACTATCTATCCTTATATATAATTATTTTTGTCAGATAGCTCAGCACGGATTGTTGTAGTTAGAGAAGACAAATGAAGACGGAACGCACTAGATCACTTCCGAATTGAGTACATTTGAAAACTGCGTTTCCCGATAGGTGATAGCACGCAAATTACTAGGGACCGGGCCATATGTTTTGAAACACATACATGCTAAAATGATTTCAATGCTATTTAAATTATGTCAGAGTTTCATGAAAATACAATTTGTTTGATATTAATGTCAAATCCTCGTCAAATATAGAAACACGGTTATTAACGGTTGTATTTGTGGTGACAATGACAAAATCAAGATTAAAAATCTCGTGGAAATCGCTTATTCGAATGAACGAATAAACGTTTATTATTGCTTAACAGAAGGGATAACACTGATGATGAAAATGATACTGAAACGTTAATTGATGCTCTTTCTTCCATGAACATGTTAAAAGATAAGGAAAACACAAATGCCCTAATCAATCAATCAGTCATATGTCACTCAGTTAAATATCGGTACTAGCTCGAATGATCAGTGTCAATGAACCTTCAATTTCGAATCGATAATAAGGGTCAAAATAAATTATATGCCAAGAGAACATTGCGTTTCCGAGGGTCATAGGTCTAATGGAACCTTTAACATGGGAAGGTATATATAAAATACCTCTGCTTTCCGTGCACAATACCGAGGTTTTGAGGATAGAAAACTTGTAAGGAATCTAATTTAATCTACAGCTGTTTGTATAAGGCGTACATAATTAATAGTAGTTCTGGCTTGAAAACCTTACAACTTTGCTACAAATGAAATCAATTCTGTGTTAAAGACGCAAATGTTGCATACATACATATGAGACTAATTGTATACGAGAACAAGTGATATTAAAACTCTCTCCTTATAACAATCACATGTGAAATTCAAGCATACTTCTTATTCTCCAACTGCACGGTGTCAACATACCGTGTTGACAAAGGAATGTAAGCACATATAAAGAGCCTCTCCTGCAAATATAATTCTCCGCTTTTTGCATACTAAACCTAAATATAAAATCGATGATAAAATTAACAATTGATAGTTTTCTGGAATTCAAAATTTCAACGTAAGATTACAAATTTTATTGACATGCGAAAGTCCTCGGCTCGTTTCAAGTGGACATCCTGTGATTTCGAGGCGGGTGTCGTCATGTCTTCAGAAAAATATATTACATTGATTTTATTCAGGTCTCTATGTACGAAAATGGCTTTTCATTACGTCTCAATGTTGGTACATTGATTGTGTTAATTGTGTTATGTGTTGATATATTACGTTGATTGCATTGAGGTCTCAACTAATTATAATTCATTATATTCAGATCTTAATGTATTACATTGATTGCATTATGTTCTTCATGATTTACTACATTATAATGCTATCCAGCGGGCACAGGTTTTGTACCTACTTGAAATACCCCTTATACCTCAGTGTTTCTACAATCTCTCCAACTAATAGTGTCGAAAAAGACAAGAGAGAGAGAGAGAGAGAGAGAGAGAGAGAGAGAGAGAGAGAGAGAGATACATATACAGCGGGAGAGATATAGAGATAATATATATATATACATATATACATATATATATATATATATATATATATATATATATATATATATATATATGTGTGTGTGTGTGTGTGTGTGTGTGTGTGTGTGTGCCTAGCTATTTGATTTATGACAGTAGAAAACTAAATCATAGGCATTTCGTAAGGGGATACAAATTCCTAAGTAAATTGTCACATCATTGTCGTCTCACAACAGGGAAAAAGCGTTTGTGCACTTCTATTTACACTAAGTAAATAAATACTACAACATTCAGAGAAAGATGATAAATGAATATATACACCAATGGCGTCAAACTAAAAACAGTAAATACGTATTGAATGCAGCTAGACTTGTTGTGCAGTAAGTTATAGCTGTTTGAAACTGTTCAAAAGAGACAATACATATAAGTGTGTGTGATATAAATAAAATATATGTATAGTATGCATATAATATCGATGATACACCACTAACTGTAAAACAATAATTAAAATAAAACTCGGCAAGTTTCGTTTCATTGTACTGCAAAATGTATAATTTTTGTTGTATATAGTTGACAGAAAGTACATAATATATATATATATATATATATATATATATATATATATATATATATATATATATATATAAAGTAAATACTGTTATGAGCTTGCCATTCCTTCAAACTGTGTACGGAGTTCGGGGAGTTGATAAATTCTTACCGGCATGGTTTCAACAATGTTTGTTACCTTCCTGGAATCTTTCTTGCAGCAAAGAAAGGCTTCCTTAGTGATCACAGTCTTTGCAGATATTGATCCTTCAACATATCTTTGATTTTAGTGGTTTTCCATTCAAATGATGCTGTAATATGTATTATGGGAGTGATACATGTTTTTTGCAACATAGCCTTAGTGTCGCTATAAGAGAAAAGTAAACAATCGAAATTTACCATTACCCATTAAAACATATATTAGTATCCTTGGTACGTGTACAGGTAGGTAATCGGATTTAATTATAATATGTGAACATACGGCTGCTATATTTGATGAAATTTGGTACATCCTTGCATATTCCCAAACATTATATATTTTAAGGTTTTGAAACGTAAAGGTGAAGAAACAATAAAATAGCATATTTGTTATGAAAAAGAAAATACGTAATTTGCACACAATCGTCGACTTAAGATTGCAACGAAATTTCTTACAAAAGTTTAAAAAAAGATTGGGATAGAACATTCTTTTGTACAATTGTGAGCTTAATTTATTTCCCAAGATTACACAGTATAAATGCAATAGAAAGAACCTATGGCATTGCGAATTAAATCCCAAACAAGTCGAGAAAAACATATTCAATTGCTAATGATTAAATTTCCGACTAATCGTTGGAGCAAATCTAACTTAATCCTAACAGTGCTGAATAGCTTGTGTTGGTCTGTGTAATCTTGTTATGACAACAGTCTTTTGTTGTATCGCACCAATACAAACCAATGATATATCCTTTATTGCAATTGTAGTCAAGTGGTCATTAACTTCCTTTTGGACAAGGTGTTGACGAATGAGAGAGAGAGAGAGAGAGAGAGAGAGAGAGAGAGAGAGAGAGAGAGGGAGAGAGAGAGAGAGAGAGAGAAAAAAAAAAATGAGAGAGATGAGGGATCATTCACCAGACTGAACACTTTTCTCCATTGTAGTCATGTAGAACCTTCAGTTAAAGTTTACTTCAATTTATGGATTTCTAATTTAAGAACAACTTGCTGGAATATTCCATTCATGAACTTTGACCTTTGATCAGATTCGACATATTTCTTTCGGGCAAATTGAGCAGAAGGGAACTTTAACAAAGCTTTTGCTATTGTTTCAGTGTTAATATTACTAAAGAGAGTTGCCACTGAGAATCTTGCAGACGCATGCATCATTGTCCACACGCATTGATTACCTGGTTTATTCTTAAGTAAAGGGCGATCTACCAGATTGTTTGCTGAATGGTTCATCAAATGTCGAAAAGGGGATATCGAAATGGGTTTTGTATTGTATGCACGGTTTTACCAACATTTTGGCATGTGTAAACAAGAGCTACATTGTTTACAAGCATCACTTCAATATATGTTCAATAAAAATGTTTCCAGACTTTATGATAAGACTTATTTATCCCTAATTCACAAACGTATCTTCATCGGTTACGCTAAACATTTTCTATATATACGACATTTGAACTATAATAGGCAGCCTGGGTGGTTTCTTTTCTTCTCATTTCTCCTAACTAACCCTTTAAGACAAAAACAAAACAACAACAAAGAAGGTTCTTCTGTGGCTTCAGTTATTTTTTCCTGTTCGACGACAAGAATAAAAATCATGAGTTGCTAGCAGATGATAACTTGGATCAACACTGTTTGATTGATCGAAAGCCTGACTGTCTGCTAAGGGAATACATTCTTTATCGATCTCTTTCTCACGAGATTTCTCTGATATAACTCTAATATTTGTAGAATCTAGGTCAGAGTTTAATTCCAATATGATCGACAAGAATATTCAGCTGTAACTATATTAACCACACTATTTTCTACAGCATGGTCATTGCTTGCTTAAAAAACGAAAGCTAGGTCAGAAAGGAATACCATCGATGCGGAAAGATGACACTGACTATATTATCATTTGTCCTGAGACTATGTCCGATGAAAAATGTACGCAATGGAACAGAACATTAACGACACTGTTTAGACATGCAGCCTACGCGTGATAAGTATTAAAATGTGCATGACGTGAAGAAAAATTATTTTACAATAAACATCACTTATGTAATGGAATGCATGAAATAAGTAAACATGTATTCCTAGCTATAACTTGTATGCCATTTTCTAGAGCAATTTTATCTTATGTAAATACCGTCCCTTAGTTTCAATATCTTTTCATCTGTTTTCATTACTACATCATTTACATCCCTCGTTGGTTGGGAAGATTTATATTTTACCTTGATCATTTTACCGTTTAAGTTTCAACTATTTGGTTTCTGACTTCGCTGGTCTTGATTGAAAGTTTTACCATTTCTAAACATTTATACTTATAACGGGTTGTATAGTACTAAATAGCGTAAACGTGCAGGTGCGTCGTTAACATTCCACCAATCAATCAGTCAGTAAGAACATAACAGTGTCACAATCTATTCCCCGTAGAAAAACACTCATTAGAAGACAGCACTCATTAGAAGAACTCGTCAGCTACAAGGACATTTTTTTTCTAAAGGTTTGTCCTTATTTTGTCAATCTATATCTTTTGAACAGAACAGAACTATACATTTTCTGATATTATCGTAATCGTGACAGACCGTTTTGGCTAAAATCACTAAACAAGAAAGTATTTTAATTATCTGGTAAATTTGATACGGGTTTTTCAAGTTTCTTTTATACAGTACCTGGAGTAAGATTCATTTACTAGATTATAGTCACCACATTGCACTGCTGACAGCTTTGCGTAAATGTGCACATTCTAATAGCATCATCCAGTGGTATCCTTGGCATTTGAAAGTTTCAGCAGTTGTTTAAAAATATGGAAAATATGTATCTGATTTTTTTTTTGAAGTGCGTATTATTCTAATAAAAGCAAAACCTGCATTTGAGGAAATTTGGGACGTCATTTTGCACTTTCTAGTTTAATATCTTTTAATCTAATTAAACATCCTTTCTTTCTGTATTCTTCGTTTTCTTCTTGTTCATGTTCTTCATCTTCATCATTTGTCTCTATATATGCATTAAAAGTTCTCATGTTCTCATTTAATTTTTTCTCTGAATGATTTTGTTTTTCTCCGTTTTGTAATTCCATTTTCGACCTCCTCTTAATTCAGTTGCAATTCATGTTCTTAATTGTGAAGTTCAAACTTTATCAAATTTTATTCACTCTTGTATTTTAATTTAAATTTCATCACCTGTATACAGACTTAATAATCAAACCGAAACCACATTTATCCAGCAATATTAATGCTTAACAAGTATACGCTTATACTTGCCACCATCACGCCTGAGACTCGCTTGATCATAGACTTTGCTATGCGTCGCTGTGACTTTTCTGTATCTTCTTGAATTATTATAACTATCGATATCAGTGTTATAATTATCAGCCAATGTATTCCCTGCGCTAGTTTACCACTGATTGCTGGTCTCATCACCCAGTTTGTCAGTGACATATTTTGTATGTATTGACTTCAGCGTGTGAATAAGCTTGATATCTTCGATATGTCGTTGTATGAAATCTTTTTTATAAGTGACATCACGAGCATGGTATGATTTATCAATCTCATTCACTGAAAATGCGCCGGCTTCCGGTCGGTCTTTACCGTCAAGTCTGATATCATGTCGGGTTCCATGACGAAACTAATTACATCTCGAAATAAATGTTTGTGTCTCACTAGGATACTAGCTCATGGATAGCACCGCTGTTGTTGGACGTCTCGCGAGACGCTGTTAAGTACCCTTCGACGATGTATTATCGGTGTTGGTTCTTATCCAATATTTTTTGTGACCATTGTGATATGAAGACAATATCGACTCATGATTATACATTATATTATATTCTACAATATGAACGTTATTGACCTCTTAACGAACGAAGGTCAATGGACAAACAATTATCATTTAGTAGTACCCAATTATATATGAGGGATCATTTAGGGTCCGTCTGGATCTGTTAAATTTCGGTTGTCGCCTAATCGAATAATGAGATTGTTCAAACAGAACAAACTTTATTGAGTATCGTCATTCGCTGACGACCAGTGATGTTATGATGTCTTCAATGAATTCAATGAGGCTGCAAATGATTCATTATTGCCCGATGAAGATGGTATCAATTTTATCAATGTCATAATTGATGCACCGTTGGTTGATGATCTTAATGGTAGCGTCAATAATGTTGCGGAACAAACAAATGCAGCCTGAAAAGTTTCAACCGGCAGTCATAATAACTCGAACGTCATTTCCCTTAGGCAGCAATCCGTTCGAATTCCCAAAGAGATCAGAAATAGCTGTAATTGTTTGGTTGTTTTTAACAGCATCGATACTCATACACTGAACAATATTATCAAGACTTGGGATCCAGGCGACATGGACGTTAATAGGTTCTAAAACGTCTTCGTACATACTTAGAAAACCCGACATTGGCTTATTAAATTTATTTTACATGATTCAAGACAACGATATCGAATTGAAATTGATACATTATTTGGTTGAGCAGCCTGTCAGAACATCAATGATAAGTCAATTATTATATAAAACACCCTGCTACCCTCGTGGAAGGCTCTGATCGACGTTTTAAATCCAATATTTCAACATTGTTTAAGACATAGATTTCAGTAACCGACTTTTAAAAACAGCCCAAAAGCCGGTTCAGCCCCCACATACCCCCGCCCCCTTCCACACGCCAACTGCCTCCTGTAGAGTAGATCCTATATTGGCAAATGTTCCCGATGTTCAGGATGTCGAAAAAGTCTATACACTGTTAGTATTGCCAGTTATACTGCAACTATTATTACGTACACCACAATCAATTACATTATAACTGTTGATACTTTCATTGTTACTGCTATTGCCACTTCTAGCTTTAGCTTAGCATTTATGTCGAATTGAACAAAGACATTATGTTTTCGTAAATGCAGGGTATCCAGCAATTGCAACTTGCTTCTTCCTCTTGTTTCGAATGCTTGAAACGTGCTGTTGACACAAGTATCGCTTCCAATACATATTGTGGGAAAGCTTGGATACGGATATAAATATCATCTATCTTAAAAGGCTTAAACATATGTATATTGGTAAGCATCTAATATTTCTCCGCCAAAGTCTGATTGACGAATTCGAAATGTAATATACTGAAGTTTTCTAATTAGCCTTTAAGCCAGTTTTTAAATTCTATTAAATAGAATTATTTGCGTAAGGGTAAAAAGTCCACTTACATTCGGCTAACTAAAGTGAAGTTATAAATATCCTGAATTTGTTCCTATTATGGGATACAACTTAGATAGACGTTCCAATACAATAAGTCACCGATAGGTATTTAAGTGGGCAGAGCTTTCAGGAAATATTTGAATAAACATGGCTTAACTAACAGCGGGTGGTATCAGAAATATTCTTTTATCAAATGCATCAGGGACAAACAACAAAGTCTTCATCGATTATTGGTCCTAATAATTCCCTGTTCTGTTATTGACCTGTAATGTGCAAAGAAAATACGTACCAGCCTTTTAATAAAATAACAAATGGTTATGCTATCGAATTAGATTGTTTCAAAACAGCACATAAAGTTGATTTTATGCATTTTTTAAGTTCTAGTTTACGTCGAAGCATCAAGACATGATTCATTTTCTTATTCGTCAAGCGGGTTATTGTAAAGAGCATTTACTTATGCAAAGCATTCCTATGGAGACATGAATAAACTTACAGTATCTTGTATCACACACAAACACACACACACACACAGAAAGAGAGAGAGAGTTGTTGGAACAGCGCTTCAAATATATACATTGGTTTTGACACTGATATCAACGTAACGTATGCTTATATTGCTTGTGGAAAGAGATATATATATATATATATATATATATATATATATATATATATATATATATATATATATATATATATATATATATATATACTCCTGTTATCATTAATACCCACGCATTAACGTTATGTTACCTTTCAAGGAAGTTTTTTTTTATACACAATGTTTTTGCTCCTTAAGTTAGTGTGGTACGTTGAGCCTAACACTCAGAGGGTATGCCCACCCAACACTTGTGCCATACGTCAGCTGAGTGGTTCTGACATTAACTTCGTTTCGATAAAGAGTAGTTATATTGTTGCTTAATGAAACAAAATAGAAGTAACCAGACACAAAAATTCCCATTGATTAATATGTAAATATGAAGCCATATTATTTTGACAGAACATAACAACAATATATATTTACGAGGTTTTTTTCTTCAAATGCATGCTGTATGGATTTAGACGCTACAGCTTCTAGCGCCTACTCAGACCAGATAAATAAATATAGGTATTCGATCACTAATTATTTTTAAAGTAGTAAGCAGTCGACTCGTGTGGAAAAAAACAAAACAGAATACAATAGTTTTATGGTGGACTACTTGTGAGGTAACTGAAATTAATTTTGTTTCATGATACATCTCATACGTGTCAATCCATTACTGTAGTCGAAAGCAATATTGACTTTAATTCTATTATACTGTATGTAATGTTCTACAATCTCGTGGTTTCGAGGCTACATTATGTATTGCAGACCAGATATGTCCTCTGTTTAACAGCACGATACACAAACAAACTGTGGTAATACACCTGTTTTAACGACTATACTATTATCTAGCTTTATGTTTTATACATTAATACAATTATATGGCGAAATAAACAACAATTACTTTCTAGACATTCTAATATATCTGCATTGTGTTGAAAGCAATTCAATGCTAATGAAGCATTCTGATAAGTAATTACAATACTATTCGATCTAAAATGTATCAGTTGTAAATTAACATAGTGCACTTAATTAGAACTATCTATCCTTTTATATAATTATTTTTGTCAGATAGCTCAGCACGGATTGTTGTAGTTAGAGAAGACAAATGAAAACGGAACGCACTTGATCCCTTCCGAATTGAGTACATTTGAAAACTGCGTTTCCGGATAGGTGATAGCACGCAAATTACCAGGGACCTGTCCATATGTTTTGAAACACATACATGCTAAAATGATTTCAATGCTATTTAAATTATGTCAGAGATTCATGAAAATACAATTTGTTTGATATTAATGTCCAATCCTCGTCAAATATAGAAACACGGTTTAACGCTTGTATTTGCGGTGACAATGACAAAATCAAGATTAAAAATCTCGTGGAAATCGCTTATTCGAATGAACGAGTAAACGTTTATTATTGCTTAACAGAAGGGATAACACTGATCATGAAAATGATACTGAAACGTTAATTGATGCTCTTTCTTCCATGAACATGTTAAAAGAAAAGGAAAACACAAGGATATAAATCCTAGAAAAAGGATTTGAGGATAGAAAACTTGTAAGGAATCTAATTTTATCTTCAGCTGTTTGTATAAGGCGTACAAAATTAATAGTAGTTCTGGCTTGAAATCTTTACAACTTTGCTACAAATGAAATCAATACTGTCTTAAGGACGCCAATGCTGCATACATACATATGAGACTAATTGTATACGAGAACGAATTGTGATATTAAAACTATCTCTTTATATCAAGCACGTGTCGAATTCAAGCATACTTCTTATTCTCCAACTGCACGGTGTCAACATACCGTGTTGACAAAGGAATGTAAGCACATATAAAGAGGCTCTCCTGCAAATATAATTCTTCGCTTTTTGCATACTAAACATAAATATAAAATCGATAATAAACCTAACACTTGATAGTTTTCAAGAATTCAATACTTCAACGTAAGATTACAAATTTTATTGACATGCGAATGTCGGCTCGTTTCAAGTGGACCTCCTGTGATTTCGAAGCGGGTGTCGTCATGACATTCAGAAATATATTACATTGTTTTTTTTAGGTCTCTATGTAAGTAAATGGCTTTTCATTACGTCTCAATGTTGGTACATTGATTAATATGTGTTAATATATTACGTTGATTGTATTGAGGTCTCAATTTATTATAATCCATCATATTTAGTTCTTAATGTATTACATTGATTGCATTATGTTCATAATAATTTACTACATTATAATGCTATGCAGTGGGGACAGGTTTTGTCCTTAATTGGAATACCCTTTATAACTTAGTGTTCCAACAATCTCTCCAGCTAATCGTGGAGAGAAAGGAAAGACAGCAAGAAGAGAGAGAGAGAGAGAGAGAGAGAGAGAGAGAGAGAGAGAGAGAGAGAGAGAAAGAGAGAGAGACAGAGAGAGAGAGAGAGACAGAGAGATACGTATACAGCGGGAGACGTTTATATATATATATATATATATATATATATATATATATATATATATATATATATGTGTGTGTGTGTGCGTGTGTGTGTGTGTGTGTGTGTGTGTGTGTGTGTGTGTACCTAGCTATTTGATTTGTTACAGCAGAAAACTAAATCCTATGTATTTCGTACGGGGCTACAAATCCCTAATTGTCATTTCACAACAGGGAAAACGCATTTGTGCCCTGCTATTTACACATTTATATAACATTCTGAGAAAGATGATAAATGAATATAAATACCAATGACGTCAAACTAAAAACAATAAATACGTATTGAATGCAGCTAGATTTTGTGGAGTAAGTTATTGCTGTTTGAAACCGTTCAAAGAGCCAATATATATAAATGTGTGTGATATAAATAAAATATATGTATAGTATGCACAATGTATCAATGACACACCACTAATTGTTAAAAAAAATAAAATAAATAAAACTCGGCAAATTCGTTTCATTTTAATGCAAAATGTATACTTTCTGTTATATATAGTTGATAGAGAGTACATTATATATATATATATATATATATATATATATATATATATATATATATATATATATATATATATATATACGCGATTAGCATTGGGATATCAAATATGGTATATGACAGCTGAAAATATCTGCAAAATCTGAATTGTAGTCGTTTTGGAATGTTTGAAAATAAAACTCATTGGTTCTTAGCGATCATAAGCTATGAAGTAAATACAGTCATCAGCTTTATATTCCTTTAAATTGTGTACAGAGGAGTTCGGCGAGTTGATACACTCTGACCGGCATGGTTTCAATAATATTTGTCACCTAACTGGAATTTTTCTTGCAGCAAAACCAGTTTTCCTTAGTGATCATAGTTTTTGCCGGTTTTGATCCTTCAACATATCATAGATTTTAGCGGTTTTACATTCAAACGATAATGTAATATTTATTATGGGAGTGACACATATTTTTGCAACATAGTTTTTGTGTTTCTATAAGAGAAAAGTAAAGAATCGAAATTTAACATTACCCCATAAAGCGCAATTATTATTATGCTTGGCATGTGTACAGGTAATCAGATTTAATTAGAACTGGTGAACATACGGCTGCTATATTTGATGAAATTTGGTACATGCTTGCATGTTTCACAAAATTACATATTTTAAGGTTTTGAAACGTGATGAACAATAAAATAGCGCATATGTTATGAAAATCCCCACAAAAATCGTAATTTGCACACAATCGTCGACTTACGACTGCACCGAGAATTCTTACAAAAGTTTAAGGAAAGAGTGTGACTCAGCATTCTCTTGTACAATTAAAAGCTTAATTTATTTCCCTAGAATACAAATTATTATTTCAATATAAATAACTTATGGCATTGCCAATTAAATCCCAAACAATTCGAGAAAAACAGATTCAATTGCTCATGATTAAATTTCCGACTAATCTTTAGAGCAAATCTAACATAAACCTAACGGTGGAAGTGCTGAATAGCCTGTGTTCGTCCGTGCAATCTATCTTGTTATGACAACAGTCTTTTGTTGTATCTCGACAATACAAATCAATAATATATCTTTTATTGCAATTTTAGCCAAATTATATTCTGTACTTTCAAGAATGATGTTTTGAGTACATAGTATTTCCAGAAAAATATTGTTGAAATAAGTAATATTATAACTTAAATTCCAGACCAAATGAATTGCTGCACATACCAATAGTACAACTGATTTTGCTAAACTGATGCTTCAATAATATCTGATTGTTAAAGGTACAAATACTATAATCTTCTACCTGTCATCAGGTAACAAAAAATCACCTAATGGAATTGATTCTCCTGGATATTGTAATGTTTTACAAGATACAATGTTACAGTTAGAAGTAAATGTACAACTTTATCGAATAATTGTAGTCAACTGAAGGTAGTCACCTTATTTCGCTGAAATTGTTTGATTCGGATTGAGATTAACATGTTTGTTACAGAATCATGGTCAACAATTGTACGAGAGAGAGAGAGAGAGAGAGAGAGAGAGAGAGAGAGAGAGAGAGAGAGAGAGAGATGATGGATCATTCACCAGAGTGAACACTTTTCTCCATTGTAGCTATGTAGTATCTTTAGTTAAAGTTTACTTGAATTTATGGATTCCTAATTTAAGAACAACTTGCTGGAATATTCCATTCTTAGCAAACCTTTTGCTATTGTTTCAGTGTTAATATTACTAAAGAGAGTTGCCACTGAGAATCTTGCAGGCGCATACATGATTATCATTACTCATTGATTACCTGGTCTATTCTTAGGTAAAGGACGATCTACCAGATTTTTTGCTGAATGGGAATGTCGAAATGGGTTTTAGACGAGCCTTAAATATTGTATGAGCGGCTTTTCCTACATTTTGGCAAATACAAACAAGATCTATAGTATTTACAAGCATTACTTTCAATATTTGTTCAATACAAATGGTTCCAGACCTTATGATAAGACTTATTTATCCCTAATTGACAAAAAGTATCATCATCGGCTAAGCTAAACATTTCCTATATATATATATATATATATATATATATATATATATATATATATATATATATATATATATATATATATAACTATAATAGGCAACTTTGTTTTTTTCTTTCTTTCTCATAACTAACTCTTTATGACAAAATAGAACACAACACAGAAAGTTGGCTTCAGTTACTTTTTCCTGTTTGACGACAAGAATAAAAATCATGAGTTTGCTAGCATAATGATCACTTTGATCAACACTGTTTGATGTATCAAAAGCCTGACAGTCAGCTAAAAGAATAAATTCTTTATCTATCTCTTTCTCACGAGATGTCTCTGTCATAACTTTAATATTTGTAGAAGCTGGGTTTACATCGGAATTTAATTCCAATATGATCGACTAAGACCAGATTATTCAGCTACAACTATATTAACAACAATATTTTCTCCAGTTAGGTCATTGCTTGCCTAATAAACGAAAGCTTGTTCATAAAGGAATATCATCGATGCGGAAAGATGACACTGACTATATTATCATTTGTCCTGAGACTATGTCTGATGACATATGTACGCAATGAAACAGAAGATTAACGACAGTGTTTAGACCTGAAAGCCATGCATGATAAGTATAATAATATCATGACATGAAGGAAAATTATTTTACAATAAACATCACTTATGTAATGGAATGCATGAAATAAGTAAACATGTATTCCTAGCTATAACTTGTATGCCATTTTCTAGAGCAATTTTATCTTATGTAAATACCGTCCCTTAGTTTCAATATCTTTTCATCTGTTTTCATTACTACATCATTTACATCCCTCGTTGGTTGGGAAGATTTATATTTTACCTTGATCATTTTACCGTTTAAGTTTCAACTATTTGGTTTCTGACTTCGCTGGTATGTATTCAAACTTTTACCATTTTTAAACATTTATACATATAAGGGGTTATATAGCCCTAAATAGCCTAAAAGTGATGGTGCGCCGTTTAAATTCCACCAACCAATCAGTCAATAAGAAAATAACAGTGCCTCAATCTATTCCCCGAAGAAAAACGCTCATTAGAAGACAGCACTCAGAAAATGCAAAGTACCGATTATTAGAGACTTCGGAAAGCTCATCTGTTTCGTTAAACATTAGCAACATAATTGTCAAAATCACTAACGTTTGATAAAGACCAGTTCAACATAAATGGTCCATAACTCTCCATAGTAAACTCTCCAGTTTATTGGATCCAGTAAATGTATTAATTTCAATGCAACACCATAACCATGACCTCCTAAAATTAGGAGTATTAGGAATAAGTATTTCTTGATTATGTTATATTTTGCAATGTGAAGCATCAATACATACAGTTCTCTTTCTTATTTCAGTAGGTGCACGTATGAAGAGATACATATTTCTGATCAATCTTAACATAAACCTGATTCCTAATAGTTTGACAGATTGTGAGTGGTCATACTACTTCAAAGACGGCTGAGTAGAAGACCTATTGAAAAATTATACTTTATGAGCTAGGAAATCCTTGCCATCTACACGGAGATTATTTTCTATAGGTTTGTCCTTATTATGTCAATGTATATCTTTTGACCAGAACAGAACTATACATTTTCTGATATTATCGTAATCGTGACAGACCTTCTTGGCTAAAATCACTAAACAAGAATGTATTTTAATTAAATGGTAAACTTGATATGGGTTTTTCAAGTTTCTTTTATATAGTACCTAAACTGTGGTAGATAAATACACATAAACCCTAGAGTAACATTCTTTTACTAGATTATAGTCACCGCATTTTGCACTGCTGACAGCTTTGCGTACATGTGCACATTCTAATAGCATCGTCCAGTGCTATCCTTGGCATTTGACATTTTCAGCAGTTGTATAAAAATATGGAAATTATGTATCTCATTTTTTTAAAGTGCGTACTGTTCTAATATTTTCGTAAAATCAAAACCTGCGTTTGAGGAAATTTGGGACGTCATTTTGCACTTTCCAGTTCTATATCTCTTAATCTAATTAAACATCTTTTCTTCCTTTATTCTTCGTTTTCTTCTTGTTCATCTTCTTCATCTTCATCATTTGTCTCTTTATATGTATTAAAAGTTATCATGTTCTCTTTTCTCTGAATGATTTTGTCTTTCTTCTTTTTGTAATTCCACTTTCTCGCTCCTCTTACTTCAGTTGCAATTCATTTTCTTAACTCTGAAGTTCAAACTTTATCAAATTTGATTCAATCCTGTATTTTAATTTCAATTCCTTCACCTATATTCAGACTTAATAATCAAATCCAAACCACATATATCCAGCAATATTAATGCTTAACAAGTATACGCTAAATAAATCCTTTCCTATAAAGATCATATTTCTGTCAATTAGAAGTAATGCGTCTTTTTTACAAGGAGTCAATCTGTTATCTGAGTGTTATCTGATATAAAGTTTTCATCTCTGGATAACATTGCAAATGCTTGGTGGTTTCACAAACAAATGTATACAATGATAAATCACACCTCGGACGTAGACAATTCCAAAACAAAGGTGAATTTATCTTCCAAAATAACTTGTTCTGAAATATTTTAGAATAATTCACACTCCGTGAAAATACCGAACTTTGTATTACAATTGTAGGTTCGTAAAACAAGGCAAACAGAAAATTGAGAAGCAACAAACTTGCGGATTGCAACGTGTGTTTTATTTCTCTTTAAACTTTCGAACTCTAGCAGACTTGATGTGGCTATGGTGCCAGTGAGGAGGTGATTTGCCAATGTTCTTTTGTTGGATGAACAGAATTAGATACAAGAATGCATATTTTGAAATTTCACTATTAATGCAAATCTCTATATTCAAGAATGTTGGTTTTGAGCGCTTTCGTGAGAAGGCTTGATTGATTTAAATAATTCTAATACATAAAATCCTGACCAAATGATTTACTGGACTCAACAGCAATACAACTGATTCGTCCAAGCCTTTACAGTAAGACTAATTAATTTCTAGAAAAATGTCATTTACCTGTTCCCATGTTACAATTAGGATATTCTATAAAACAATGACCTAATATAATTTGTCCTTTTGGAAGGTTCTATATTTGGAAAAAAATACATTCTTAGTTATATTTAAAAGTCTATTTCTAAAAAATGTATGTGCAAATTAGTAAACAACAAGTATAATCGTTTCCATCCATCACCATTACAATTGCAAAAAATAGATGAAAGACGGACCGATTTGACAATTCAACTTCGAAATGAAAGAGTCCCAAATGTATCCAAGGTGATAATTATGTCACTTTTAGATAGGATTGTCTTTGTGACAATTACATTTCATTCCTATTGATAAACTGGTATTTACAATTGTACGCATAATAATTACAGGTAACAGACTTCCAGTACAGAGAGTGCCTGGAGAAAATTATACCACTTCTACTAAGAAAGTGTACAGCACCGATATTTGTTCATTAATCTCTAGGGAAGGATCTCCACTTCAGGTAATTTCATTGTACATTAGACCACTAGACGTGACATAACATTGCGGGTTTCAAATGCACGCTATTTTAGACTGCATTTTGGCATAACCCGTCAAATTGCAGCATACTAGTATATTCCTCCCATCCATTACAGTATGGGCATACACACTATTATACAATGGTATTAAAAATTAGTTTTTTTTTAAATTATCTGGCATTGCCGAATCTTAGCTACCACATACCATTATAAATAATGCTGCGAAATTAATGTTTCACCAATGTAAACTATTTTACCGAAAAATCTAACAATACAAATGTATACAGATGTCGGCAAAAAATTCAATTAAGTACATGGATTTTTCATTTACAACGGTATTATTGTTTAGATATGTCTTCATTGATTTGTCGGCATATACATGACAAAGTAATCAATTACACAAAGAAAATGCTGTGTTCTGGACATTTTATTTTCCTTTCAACAATAAAAACGTTCTTTTAAAAAATTACTTCTGATCATTATGCCATTTGGGGAAGGCTGTGGACTTTCCAGTTATTTATCTCTATTTCCGACCGTCTCTCTTGGCATTCGACCACCGCAACCCCTCCACTTGAAAAAGATAAAGCAGAAGAAAGCCGCGAGTTCAAGAAATTCTTGATTTTGCAAAGACTGTGGTATATATATATATATATATATATATATATATATATATATATATATATATATATATATATATATATATATAGAGCTACACTTTTAACAAAGAAAGGCTAATATGTAAATGTGTTTGGGTTATGAATGTTGGAACTCTCCTTGCCGTTTTGAATAGTAGTGGAAGACTTGCGTTATAACCATTAGCATATATGAAAACGTGGTACAAGTTTCTAACATTTTAAATATATAGTAATGGTGTATAACTAACATATTTACTCACGTATATAAAATGTCAAGTTTAATAATCGTGCTCCTATTAATATAATGTTATAACGCATTTGTTACATCAATATTCCGATATGCAATATCGTTTAATAACCTGAATTACCCATTCTAATAATATTAACTATGTATTTTATCGGGTTGAAAGACGCATCAAGCACTCGCCGTTACAGATCAATCACAGATCAATCACAAGCACGCCCGGCCCTGGGACAGTCAAATAAGGCAACCGCCTTAGGTACCACGATAACTCGCAATATAGTTTGTTTTCCTTGTACACATGGGTTGCTGCCTTAAACACTGCATGCTGCAATGGACCCCACACATCCTAAGGCCAGGCCTGATCTCATTCCATTTCTGTCCTCGTGCATTTGAGTTGCAGTCTAAACAACGTGGTTATGAGAAAAAATCAAAAGCTTTTCATGTTCCTTCCGTATTATACTCTATTTGCCGTATCAGGTACTGCGAACTGGCGTAAAATCATCAAGCCCAGACACTATATTCATCATGAATAATGTCATGCAAGGGACGTCACTCGTACAAAACAGGTACAATTAATTATGGAAAATATTATTTATTTCCCTTGGACAACGACATTATGGATTTACTTAGAATCCTTGTCTGTTATAACTGTTGTCATACATACTTGCTAATTTTGTATCAGCCACTCTGAATCTTTGGCAAATGAACTTTGTCCTTTACAACAAGCATCACATAGGGTAAACCGACCTCTTGCTGAAACGCCATTTAAAAAAAAAAAGATTCCTACGAAAATGAAAATCACAAGGTTCAAAACGCCAAAACCAAAGCCTCTAACATACTGAGATCTATTTGAGAGCGACTAGAAGCAATTGCAACAACTTTTCCTGTATGTTACTATGTCAGTCAAATAGTGCAAGAACGGCAGTAATCTCAGGTTGATTGTGCAGACAGTTTGCAACAATTATTCAAACCTGTTACCGAAACAACTAACCCGCTTCTTCCTAAACTTCTAAAATATCTGAAAAAGCTGAATAAGCGTCGAGATATTTACAAGAACGTCTTGGTCGAATGCTTCAACCAGCAAGACCTGTTGCTAAAAAAAAGATGCAATGAGGAAATAGTCGAAGAATTACGTAAACGATTTATTGAAGCTGCTCTAAATGTAATCGATAAAATTAATCCTGTTGTTACACATTATAAACAAAGAAGTATAGAGACCAACATATAAAAAATATATTAACGATAAAAATACTGATCTGATAGGTTTTATAAGTTAAAACTAACAAAAGTCTAATTCACACAAGAAGTGCAACTTATATAGAAGATATTGATGCGGTAAACAATGTGTATGATAAATATTAAGAACAAAAACAACCAAAATAGAAGAACGAAAACGCAGAAAACAAAAGAGAAGGTAACTGATCAATCAATACTTTAACTTTTAAAATTACCTACTAAACGAACATATCTATCAAACATACCTCGACGTCAAGAACAACCACCAGAAGCTAAAATTGATACTAACGATGACGTTTTACATCTACGGGTTTAATTCTTATAGGAACTTGAGATACGACAAAGTAATATATATTGCCACAAATGGATAGAATCAAATGTAAAAATACGTAAATCTTAGTTATATTGATGATTGGAAAAGTGAAGCTGATTGATGTAGACTCTACATCTATTAATAGGCCTATCGAAGATAATAATCGAGGTTTTCGGGAATTTAAAACATGCGGACTCGAAGAAGAATTTAACGATGCTTCGGGACAAGTCGCGACAGGAAGTGGTAATAGAACTCAAGTAAGTGGTCTTATTGCCTGCCTAACAATATTCTTTCTGACACAGATAGATTAGAAAATACGATTGGAGGAAAAAGAGCCTGTAATAATTTTCTAGAAATAATTAAATATCTGATATTTTTCAACGATTACTTACAGCTGGTATCATGGACATACATTAAACGGACATTGATGATATCACTGATGACAATCACTGTGATTAAATATATAAATAAGAAAGTAATTATACAAAACGCTCAACGTGAATCGGCCATGGTCAGAGTGATAAATTCGCGATTACCTACCAACAAATTCATCTACGGTGACGAACAATGATTACTCATTTGTATGGATCAAGGAGGTAAATCAATATTAGCATGGTAGACAGTAACAACATTTAGTTTTAAAAGCGCTGCGAATGGTTTATTTACATGGCATATAGCATCACAGCAAGATGTTTCTGCACCACGACATATTTTCATTGCTTTTCAAATTACTTAACATTCAAGAACATAATCCAATAGTTGTTAACACACTTCGTTTCCTGAGGTTTCTTTGTAGATAAATTTTCTACAGGAACCATCCGAGGATATGTTATTATATTTTGAAAATTATCTTGTAGGACGCACATATGGTCGCTTCATGACTTTAATGGACAGTGATCAGAATGTATATACTAGTTTGCAGATATCTCAGCGGGATTGTACAATGCTGCATCCAATTTTTTATTTCTCGTTGCATCATCTCGACTTAATCAAAGAAACTGTCGTTTATAATCACTTTCGTTCTCGCGTCAACATATACGATGAAGTAATTCCTGACTACAGAGCTGTTGCTGTTATATCCAGCGACAACACGATGTTACTTGAAAGCGCTGGTAACAAAATTTGAGTCATTGATGCCCCAGTATATCTATCATATCTTCCCTTTAACGTAATCTTGACACCTAGTACGGTGAAAACGTTACAATCAATACTTGCGAGGAATTGCGGAAAAAACGTTAATATTGAAGAGAGAGCAAATAGGCAGTGGTGGACGAAACAAATTATCATTAACTAAATCTCACGTCAAACATTTTCACAATACTTTATAAGCAGAGACGTGTGTTTCTCTCCATCTCACGCCGAGATCCATTACAGATTTAATATAAATATGTGGTATATTTCAACTTCGTGCGTCGATACCAACATTAACAGCCGCTGATGACTCACATGTCGCAAAAGCTGCAGCGTTGTGTTCTTTTGCGAGATCTGCCTAACTGGCACTATACAAAGCAACATGTCAAGAATTTTGAGAGTATGAAAGGGTCTAAGTCTTCTAAGAACTCCACACTAATGGTACGGAATAAGTCTGATACTTTTTTTTGACCCTTTGTTGATACTTCCAATGTCTAATATTTATTTACTAAATGCTGCAAAAATCTTAAACATTTAAAAATTTAACGATGTTAGTGAGATTAATTACCAAAACAACCAGCTAATATTGTGACCAGTATCATTAATCGTGACAATCTTTCTTGTCCGGGTACTTGTTTGGGCGCTTACGCAACTGATCCACGTGGAAATGTTTTTTTTATTAGTACGAACTGGCACCAACACAATAATGTTTTAAAATATGTCGATGTTGTTCAACAATATCAATATAGGCAATAACTGACCCATCACAATGTGTCAAGAAGAAAGTCCTGTACTCGATGCCGTATCAAAATGAACTAAACCACCCCATAACGTTGTACATTAGTAAACGAGTAACCGCTATCAACTGCACCGTCCGTTTAAGATACCGTATTTAGACATAAAACAGTTTGCCTAAAGGTTGTGGAAAATTAAATCGTGCGATTGAACTATTTCGACAGAGTTCTTTAAACTCTGTTGATATCGTCTTTTAAACACCTTCGGACGGACCCGCAAGTCAAATGAGAGAAAGAAATATTAAATCAAGTACTATCACACATTCTGTCACTGATTGGTTATTGACAAAATACTGCTATAACAATGTGTATATCCATTATGGTCAACAACGGCCTGTTATTCGAGTGTCTCCTCCCCAATAGATGAGAACTGGTGATCATAGTTCGCTCTATCCAGAATTAAGAGAGTTTCAGAAATTAATCAGACTACAACCGAAGATATTTTATTGCAAAAAAATGCGTGGAGTAATTTCAGAAACAAATATAAATTCTGTAATTTGTAAAGACCAGATGATTTGATAGTTGCAAGTGGATAAATCATGATACACTTCGCCAACAATTATTTTTCTTACATAAAGTCAGATGTCCAAATCTACCCGTACCACTATGTTATCGCCTGACAGATTCTCGAGGACAGCATATTGAAGTTGACATACCAAGATCGTCGTAAAAATAACGTTAGTGTTGTTGAGAGCGCATTATTTATGGACAAAACTCAATGGACAGTTGGATACTCAATGACCATCTCGCTTATCTCACAGAATAGTTAGCAGAATATCTCATTTGCGGAGGGTTATTGTAAATTGTACATAAACATTATTTAAACTGCTGCTGACAAAAACGATGCTCTAGTAAGAAAACTATTTAGTTAATTGATAGTAGTCCCGGTTACACGCGCGAAAATGTGATGTTTACATGTCTAGAATGTAATCGACGTCGAGGTGATTGTTATGTGAAGACGGTGGTAATTATAAATAATCAGGAAGTGCGTCTAATTGTACAAGTACTAATCTTCGTTGAGGAGCAGTTTAGTCTAACCTGTATATTGCAGGTTTAACCGCGAATCCTACCATGCTGTTAATCTTACGTGTGTGTCGTTATACCCAGAACAATGTTACATTTCAAGGAAAGGAGTTTTTTTATACACAATGTTTTTGGTCCATGCGTTAGCGTGGTACGTTGAGTGTAACACACAGAGGGTATGCCCATCCAACACTTGTGCCATACGTCTGCTGAGTGGTTCTGACATTAGCTTCGTTTCGATAAAGAGTAGTTATATTGCTGCATAATGAAATAAAGTAGAAGTAACCAGAGAAAAAAATTCCCATTGATTAATATGTAAATATGAAGCCATATTATCTTGACAGAACATAACAACAACATATATTAGCGAGGATGTTTTTCAAATGCTGTATGGAGTTAGACGCTACAGCTTCTAGCGCCTACTCAGACCAGATAAATAAATATAGGTATTCGATCATTAATTATTTTTAAAGTAATAATCAGTCGACTCGTGTGGAAAAAAAACCACAACAGAATACTATTCTTTTATGGTGGACTCCTTGTGAGGTAACTTACTTTAATTTTTGTCCATTATACATCTCATACTTGTCAATCCATTACTATAGTCGAAAGCTTAAATTACGTTATGCTGTATGTAATGTTCTACAATCTCGCGGTTTCGAGGCTACACTAAGCGGTGCAGACCAGATATGTCCTCTGTTTAACAGCACGGTACACAAAAAAAACTGTGGTAATACACCTGGTTTCGCGACTATAATATTATCAAGCTTTATGTTTTATATATTAATATAATTCTATGACGAAATAAACAACAATTACTTGCTAGACATTCCAATATAACTGCATTGTGTTGAAAGCAAGTCAATGTTAATGAAGCATTCTGATAAGTAATTACAATATTGTTCGATCTAATATGTATCAGTTGGAAATTGACATAGTGCACTTAATTAGAACTATCTATCCCTTTATATAATTATTTTTGTGAGATAGCTCAGCACGGATTGTTGTAGTTAGAGAAGACAAATGAAGACGGAACGCACTAGATCCCTTCCGAATTGAGTACATTTAAAAACTGCGTTTCCCGATAGATGATAACACGCACATTACCAGGGACTTGATCATATATTTTGAAACACATACATCCTAAAATGATTTCAATACTATTTAAATTATGTCAGAGATTCGATTCATGAAACTACAATTTGTTTGATATTAATGTCAAATCCTCGTCAAATATAGAAACACGGTTTAACGGTTGTATTTGTGGTGAACATGACAAAATCACGATTAAAACTCTCGTGCAAATCGCTTATTCGAATGACCGAGTAAACGTTTGTTATTGCTTAACTGAAGGGATAACATTGACGATGAAAATGATACTGAAAAGTTAAATGATGATCTTTCTTCCATGAACATGTTACAAGAAAAGGAAAACACAAATGCTCTAATCAATCAATCAGTCATATGTCACTCAATTAAATATCCGTACCAGCTCGAATGTTCAGTGTCAATGAACGTTCAATCTCGAATCGATAATAAAGGTCAAAATATATTATATGCCAAGAGATCATTGAGTTTCCGTGGGTCATATGTCTAATGGAACTTGGTCATTTTAAAACTTGTAAGGAATCTAATTTAATCTTCAAGGCGTACATAATTAATAGTAGTTCTGGCTTGAAAACTTTACAACTTTGCTGCAAATGAAATCAATCCTGTCTTAAGGACGCCATTGCTGCATACATACATATGAGACTAATTGTATACGAAAACAAATTGTGATATTAAAACTTTCTCCTTATAACAATCACGTGTCAATTCAATTCTTATTCTCCAACTGCACTGTGTCAGCATACCGTGTTGACAAAGGAAAGTGAGCACATGTAAAGAGGCTCTCCTGCTAATATAACTCTTCGCTTTTTGCATACTAAACATAAATATAAAATCGATGATAAAATTAACACTTGATAGTTTTCTAGAATTCAATACTTCAACGTAATATTACAAATTTTATTGACATGCGAATGTCGGCTCGTTTCAAGTGGACCTCCTGTGATTTCAAAGCGGGTATTTTCATGACATTCAGAAATATATTACATTGCTTTTATTCAGGTCTCTATGTAAGAAAATGGCTTTTCATTACGTCTTAATGTTGGTACATTGATTAATATATGTGTTAATATATTACGTTGATTGCATTGAGGTCTCAACTAATTATAATTCATTATATTCAGTTCTTAATGTATTACATTGATTGCATTACGTTCATAATAACTTACTACATTATAAAGCTATCCATTGGGGACAGGTTTTGTCCTCAATTGGAATACCCCTTATAACTTAGTGTTCCAGCAATCTCTCCAACTAATCCTGGACAGATAGGAAAGACAGCAAGAAGAGAGAGAGAGAGAGAGAGAGAGAGAGAGAGAGAGAGAGAGAGAGAGAGAGAGAGACATATACAGTGCGAGAGGTACATATATATATATATATATATATATATATATATATATATATATATATATATATATATGTGTGTGTGTGTGTGTGTGTGTGTGTGTGTGTGTGCCTAGCTATTTGATTCGTTACAGTCGAAAACTAAATCCTATGCATGTCGTAAGAGGCTACAAATCCATAACTGAATTATCAAATCATCGTCATTTCACAACAGGGGAAAATCATTTGTACTCTGCTATTTACACTAAGTAAATAAACACTATAACATTCTGAGAAAGATGATAAATGAATATAAACACCAATGGCGTCAAAATAAAAACAGTAAATACGTATTGAATTAAGCTAGATTTTGTGTAGTAAGTTTTCTCTGTTTTAAACCGTTGAAAGAGCCAATATATGTAATTGTGTGTGATATAAATAAAATATATGTATAGTATGCACAATATATGCACAATGAAAAACTAAACTAAAACTCGGCAAGATTCGTTTGATTTTAATGCATAATGTTTACTTTTTGTTATATATAGTTGATAGAGAGTACATTATATATATATATATATATATATATATATATATATATATATATATACGCGATCGGCATTGGGAAATCCGATATGGTATATGACAGCTGAAAATATCTGCAAAATCTGAATTGTAGTCGTTTTGGAATGTTTGAAAATAAAACTCATTGCTTCTGAGCGATCGTACGCTATGAAGTAAATACTGTTATGAGCCTTATATTCCTTCAAATTGTGTAGCGATGAGTTCGGGAAGTTGATAAACTCTGACCGGTATGGTTTCAATAATGTTTGTCACCTAACTGGATTCTTTCTTGCAGCAAGACCAGGTTTCCTTAGTGATCATAGTCTTTGCCGGTTTTGATCCTTCAATATATCATAGATTTTAGCGGTTTTACATTCAAACGATAATGTAATATGTATTATGGGAGTGACATGTATTTTTGCAACATAGTTTTAGTGTTTCTATAAGAGAAAAGTATAGAATCAAAATTTAACATTACACTGTACAGCGCAATTATTATAATGCTTTTCACGTGTACAGATATTCAGATTTAATTAGAATTGGTGAACATACGGCTGCTATATTTGATGAAATTTGTTACATGCTTGCAGTTCCCAAACATTATATATTTTAAGGTTTTGAAAAGTAAAGGTGAAGAAACAATAAAATAGCGTATCTGTAATGAAAAAACCCACAAAAACGTAATTTGCTCACAATCGTCGACTGATGATTGCACCGAGAATTGTTACAAAAGTTTAAGAAAAGAGTGAGACACAGCATTCTCTTGTACAACTGAAAGCTTAATTTATTTCCCTAGAATACAAATTATTATTTCAATAGAAATAACTTATGGCTTTGCAAATTAAATCCCAAACAATTCGAGAAAAACAGATTCAATTGCTCATGATTAAATTTCCGACTAATCTTTAGAGCGAATCTAACTTAAACCTAACGGTGGTATTGCTGAATAGCCTGTGTTGGTCCATGCAATCTGTGTTGTGACAACAGTCTTTTGTTGTATCTCAACAATACAAATCAATAATATATCCTTTAATGCAATTTTAGCCAACTTATATTCTCTACTTTCAAGAATGATATTTTGAGTACATAGTATTTCCAGAAAATATTGTTGAAATAAATAATATTAGAACTTAAATTCCAGCCCAAATGAATTGCTGCAATTCAACTGTACAATAGTACAACTGATTTTGCTAAACTTATGCTTCAATAATATCTGATTGTTAAAGGTACAAATACTATAATTCTCTACCTGGCATCCGGTAACAATTAGCATCTTTCGCAAAGAAGCTATCACCTAATGGAATTTATTTTCCTGGATATTATAATGTTTTACAAGATACAATATTAGTTAAAGTTAGAAGTATATCTGCAACGTTATCGTATAAATGTAGTCAACTGCAGGTAGACACATTTTTCCGTGGAAAAGTTCAAATTGTTTGATTCGGACTGAGAATAACACGTTTGTTACAGAATCATAGTCAACAATTGTAGTCAAGTGGTAATAAACGTCATTTTGGACAAGGTGTTGACGAGAAAGAGAGAGAGAGAGAGAGAGAGAGAGAGAGAGAGAGAGAGAGAGAGAGAGAGAGAGAGAGAGAGAGATGAGGGATCATTCACCAGACTGAACACGTTTCTCCATTGTAGTTATGTAGTACCTTCAGGGTGAATTTATGGATTCCTAATTTAAGAACAACCTATTCCATTCATGAACTTTGACCCTTGATCAGATTCGATATATTTCGTTCGAGCAAATTAAGCAAAAGGGAACTTTAGCAAAGCTATTGATATTGTTTCAGTGTTAATATTACTAATATTACTAAAGAGAGTTGCTACTGAGAATCTTGCAGACTCATACATGATGGTCATTACGCATTGATTACCTGGTCTATTCTTAGGTAAAGGACGATCTACCAGATTTTTTGCTGAATGGTTCATCAAATGTCGAAATGGGGATGTCGAAATGGGTTTCAGACGAGTCTTACATATTGTATTAACGGTTTTACCAACATTTTGCAAGTGTAAACAAGTGTAAACAAGATCTACATTATTTACAAGCATAACTTCAATATTTGTTCAATAAAAATGTTTCCAGACTTTATGATCAGACTTATTTATCCCAAATTCACAAAAGTATCTTCATCGGTTACGCTAAACATTTTCTATATATACGACATTTGAACTATAACAGGCAACTTGGGTGTTTTTTGTTTTTCTTCTTTTTTTTCTCATAACTTACTCTTTAAGACAACAACAACAAAAAAAAAAACAACAAAGAAGGTTCTTCTTTGGCTTCAGTTACTTTTTCCTGTTCGACGACAAGAATGCAAATCATGAGTTGCTAGCAGATGATCACTTGGATCAACACGGTTTGTTTGATCAAAAGCCTGACTATCAGCTAAGGGAATACAACGATCCCTTTCGATCGAATTTATCGATCCCTTTCTCAAGAGATTTCTCTGATATAACTCTAATATTTGTAGAATCTAGGTATACGTCGGAGTTTAATTCCAATATGACCGACTAAGACCAGAATATTCAGCTGCAACTATATTAACCACACTATTGTCTACAGCAAGGTCATTGCTTGTTTAATAAACGAAAGCTAGGTCATAACGGAATACCATCGATGCGGAAAGATGACACTGACTATATTATCATTTGTCTGATGACAAATTTACGCAATGGAGCAGAACATTAACGACAGTGTTTAGACATGCAACCTACGCGTGATAAGTAAATATAATGTGCATGACATGAAGGAAGATTATTTTACAATAAACAATGGAATGCATGAAGGAAGTAAACATATATTCCTAGCTATAACTTGTATGCCATCTTCTAGAGCAATTTTATGTTATGTAAATACCGTCCCTTAGTTTCAATATATTTTCATCTGTTTTCATTACTACATCATTTACATCCCTCGTTGGTTGGGAAGATTTATATTTTACCTGGTTTCTGACTTCGCTGGTCTTGATTAAAACCTTTACCGTTTTTCAACATTTATACATATAACGGGTTGTATAGTGCTAAATAGCGTAAAAGTGTTGGTGCGCCGTTCACATTCCACCAATCAATCAGTCAATACGAACATAACAGTGCCACAATCTATTCCCCGAAGAAAAACACTCAGAAAATGCAAAGTACCGATTATATGAGATTTCGGAAAGCGCATCGGTTTCATTAACTTTTAGCAACATAATTGTCACAATCACTAACGTTTGATAAAGAGCCCTTCAACATACATAGTAGATAACTCTCCATAGTAAAATCTCCAGTTTATTTGATCCAGTAAATGTAATACTTTCAATACATCACCGTAACGATGACCTAAAATTAGGAGTATTATGGATAAGTCTTTCTTGATTATGTAACATTTTGTAATGTGAAGCATCAATAAATACAGTTCTCTTTCTTCTTGTTTTAGATAGGATCGTCTCTGTGACAATTACATTTCGTTCCTATTGATAAACGGGTATTTACAAATGTACGCACAATAATTACAGGTAACAGACTTCCAGTATAGAGAGTGCCTGGAGAAAATTATACCACGTCTGCTAAGAAAGTGTACAGCACGGATATTTGTTCATTAATCTCTAGGTATGGATCTCCACTTCAAGCAATTTCATTGTACATTAGACCACTAGATGTGACATAACATTGTGGATTTAAAATGAACCCATCAAATTGCAGCATTCTAGTATAATCCTCCCATCCATTACAGTATGGTTTTAAAAAATAGTTTTTAAATTATCGGGCATTGACGAATCTTAGCTATCATTATAAATAATGCTGCGAAATTAATATTTCAGCAATGTAAACTATTTTACCGAAAAATCTAACAATACAAATATATACAGATGTCGGCCAAAAAATTCGATTTAATTCCATGGATTTTTCATTTACAACGGTATTATTGTTTAGATAAGTCTTCATTGATTTGTCGGAATATACACGACAAAGTAATCAATTACAAAGATTATGCTGTGTTTTGGACATTTTATCTGCCTTTCAACAATAAAAACGTTCTTTTAAAAAATGACTTCTGATCATTATGCCATTTGGGGAAGGCTGTGGACTTTCCATTTATTTGTCTCCATTTCCGACCGTCTCTTTTGGCATTTGACCACCCCAACCCAACCCGTCCACTTGAAAAAGATAAAGCAGAAGAAAGTCACTAGTTCGAGAAATTCTTGAGTTTGCAAAGAATGTGGCATGATCCAGAGATAGATAGATAGATAGATAGATATATAGATAGATAGATAGATAGATAGATAGATAGATAGATAGATAGATAGATAGATAGATTGCATGGCTAAAAAATACCATACAATAGAGATGCTGTATTAACAAAGAAAGGCTAATATGCAAATGTGTTTGCGTTATGTATACTCCCATGTTGGAACTCTCCTTGCCGTTTTCAATAGTAGTGGAATACTTGCGTTATAACCATTAGCATATATGAAAACGAGGTACAAGTTTCTAACATTTTAAATATATATTATATTTGCTCACGTATATAAAATGTCAAGTTTAATAATCGTGCTCCTTTTAATATAATGTTATACGCATTTATTACAACAATATTCCTATATGAAATATAGTTTAAAAACCTGGACTATCCAATCTAATAATATATACTATGTATTTTATTTGATTGAATAGGTGCATAAAACACTCGCCGTTACAGATCAATCAGAACCAGGCCCGGCCCTGGGACAGTCGAATGAATCAACCGCCTTAGGTCCCACGCTAACTCGCAATGCAGTTTGTTTTGCTTGCGGCTATGCACACATGGCTTGCTGCGTTAAACCCTAAATGCTGCATTGGACCCCACACATCCTCATCCCATCTCTGTCCTCGTACGTTCGAATCACAGTCTAAACAACGTGGGCATGAGAAAAAGCAAAAAGCTTCCTGGGGTTCTACCGTGGTTTACTCGACACAAAATAATATCGTCGCATTGTATTTACCGTATCAGGTACTGTGAAATGGCGTGAAATCAACTAGCACTCAAACTATATTCATCATGAATAATGTCATGCAACACAAGTGCAGTTAATTATAGAAAATGTTAGTCATTTTCCTTGGACAACATTATGGATTTACTGATATTCATTAGGTCCGTTATTACCGTTGTACGTACGTGTTAATCTTGTATCAGAGACTCAAAGACTCCATTGAATCTTAGGCAATGGAACTTTGTCCTTTACCACATGGCAACAGAGATGGTAAACCGACTTTTTTTTTATCTTAAACTGAAAAATAAAGATTCCTACGAAAATGAAAAATACAAGCTCAAAAACACCAAAACCAAAGCATCTTACTTACCGAGAGTTTCTCTACAATAGCCTCTCCTGTTACTTGTTCCAGCCGCTGTTTTCTTTCACATTTGTATGTTCTGTTTCACCGCCGGACGTTTAATTGAGGCTGTATCCACTCTCTCTGCCGCTGTAATTAAATCAGTAACAGCTAAAGAAAGAACGAAAACAGCAGAAAACACAAGAGAAGAATATTGACGCATCTATAGTTTCACTTTCTAAATTAGTTAATACACCAACATCAAACTTTCATCTACTGGTCTAAATCTTATTAAAAATTCGAGATACGAAAAAGTAATAGATGGTGCCACACATGGATAGTCAAATGTCAAAATACGTAAATCCTAGGTATATTGATGCTTGGAAGAGTGAAAATGATTGATGTATACCCTATATCTACTACTAGACTCATCAAAGATAATAATATAGATTTTCGGGAATGTAAACGTGCGGACTCGAAGAAGAATTTCATAATGCTTCATGGACCCGTCGCGACAGGAAGTGGAAGTGGTATTACAACTCAAGGAAGTGGTCTGATTGCCTGTCCTAACAAAATTTATTCTGAAACCGATAGATTAGAACTTACGATTGGAGAAACATGAGCCTTTAATAATTCTCAAGAATTAATTAATTAAATATCTGATATTTTTCAACGATTATTTTCAAGGATAGTTCGCGACACACTTCACCAACAATTATCTTTTATACATAAGGTCAAACTTCCAAATCTACCCGTACCTGTAAATAATGTGAAAAGAACATAATCGCGACTTTGATCTTGACGCTGAATTTATCACGATATTAAATAACAACGACAATAATAAACATTGTGCGAGCTGTAACACAGTAATTACGTGGTAGTATTTAAAAACATTTACCGTAGAGAGAATTGATAGTAGTCTTGGTCACACGCGCGAAAATATGATGCTGACCTGACTAGAATGTAATCGACGTCGAGGTGTTTGTTATGTGGAGACGGTGGGAATTGTTTATTTTCAGTCATTACTTGTAATTGTACACCTACTAATCTTCGTTGAGGAGCAGTGGAATCTAATTTGGATATTGCAGGTCTGCCAGCGGATCCTACTACATTACGTGGCGTAATACTCCAAGTAGGATCAGTCGCTCTTTTTGTACCACCTTCAAGTTCACCTGGTTCAAATACATATCTTACTGCTGTAATATTGTCTAATACGGGTTGTTTTGAAAATTCATGTCGGATTTGTTCTTTGTAATCTCATTTATGGCTTTTCTGGCAATTGTACGAATAATGCTGTTATTTAATGCAGCTATCACACTTGGTAGTCTTGAAACCTATTCATGAAATATCATATCATTTGAATTATATTCTTTGCATATTGATATCAAAATAACCGCTCAGCATGTGATTGAATCATTCAACAACTGAATGATCGCGATGGATTGCGGTATATCATCGTCTAATTTCGGCATTCTGTTTTTCATTAAAGATGATAATGAACCAATTCATTCCTTGCCAGGATCAACCTGTCGTAGTTGTGGCCATCGCAAGGATCCTCGTTGATAAATTTGTTCAAAAGCTAATGCAATTTCTGCAGCCGTGTTATTTAATAATAATAATAATAATAATAATAATAATAATAATAATAATAATAATAATAATGTTAATGAGGGCGTTGTATAGCGCCTAATCTTTAGAAGCTCTAAGCGCTTTACATCATCTATAATGATATTACTTTAATAAATTAAACAAATACCATGAAATTAGAAAGCCTTATAAAATGCTGAAAAAGTTACGGTAGGAAACGGTTTTTGGTCTCCATGTTTGTTCTTCAAACCGGAAAAAGTGCGTTTTAAGAGCACTCTTGAAAAGGATCATTGTGTCTTTGTGTATTATTTAAATGGACAATTCGTTCCATGTTTCTGGGCCCTGTATGCAACAGAGTGTTGTCCATATTAATTCAATTCCATAGAGAGAATTTTGAGTATTGGAAGAGGACCTTGTGTATCTTGCTGCTGTGTACACATGGGTGAGGCCAAATAGTTATGTTGGGCTGGAGTCCGTCAGTGAAACGTAGCAAATATAACATATGTTGTGTATGATTCTAGATCGAATTGATAGCCAGCGCAGGGTACAGAGCAGCGGAAGGTGTGCTCTGAACGTGGTACTGTAAAAATGAATCCAGCAGCTGTGTTTTGAACTGTTTGATGTGTCTGGTGTAGATATCGAGACGAATCGGACAGAATTGAGTTACAATAGTCTTATCTTGAAAGTACTAATGAAAAAACAAGTGTAATATTAGCATCATCTGATAGATACTTGTGAATAGAGCTGATGCGTCGCAGTTCAAGATATCATCATTGAAATGCCACCCATGATTTCACATCAGAAATGCACCTCACTACTCCTTGGATGTCATCAGCGTACAATTGGTGTGACCTTGGGTGATGATCTATGATACTTCAGAGCGGCTGAGCGTATATAAGGAATAAAACAGATCCACATACAGACCCCTGTGGAACACCACAACATAAATCAACTGGGCTGGAGTGTATTCCATTTGCAGATATAATTTGTGTCATGTTGACTAACTATAACTTTAACCACAGTAAGGCTGTATTGTGAATGCAAAATACAACATGGAGACGTTGCCGTAATATAGCATGGTTTATTGTGTCACATTCTAAAGACAAATCAAGGATGGTGAGGGCTGTAATCGTTTCGCTATCCAAAGCAGAATGAATATCATTAACTACTTTCAGAAGAGTTGTTTCAGTACTTTGGCAAGGGCGATATGCAGACTGTACATTGCTGAAATACCGTTTGAATTCATATGAGATACAAGTTGGTTTAGAACTACTTATTCTCAAATTTTTTATATCAACGGGATATTAGATAATGGGCATTAGTTCTTTAAATCGTTTTTTTCGAGTGTTGGTTTTTTCAGCAGAAGCTTTGAAATGGCAGTTTTGAAAAATAAAGGGAATTCCACGGATGAGAGTGATGTATTAATAGCATCCGTTAGTGAGGGCTGAGCACTCGAGCAGAATTGATGTTGGAAATGGATCAAGTTCACATGACTTTGGTGCACTCTTCATCACGGTTGTATGTACTTATTCCATAGAGACAGGTTCAAATTGTCCCATATGGTTGTTGCTGAAATTCTGTATCGTAACTCTATGGTGACGATGAGTCAGCCGAAATTCTATTGTCAAGCTTATCTCAAATGGTTTATACTTTGTCACGGAAGAAATTTGCAAATAGGTCAGGAAGGTCTACTGGAGAAAAGGTTTTGGGAAGTGGTGTACCTTGACATTAGTTAACAGCTTTGCGTCTTTATATATTCTTGCAACGTCAACGACATTCAAATGTTAGTTGCATGTATATTGGCGTCAACAATTTTGATAGGACAATGTGGTGAACAACTGCTCAACTTCATTAGGAGTGCTGATATCAAAATGTGCGTGCGTATTTCGTTTAAATTTTGCGTGTGGTGCTAACTAGTTTTCAGGAACAGGACTTGTAACATTTGCTTCATCAGTGAGTTTACTAATCGCTCTCTGTTTTCCAATATCCCCTTGTGCTATAATAAATTGATTCCGTTTGTTTAATAATCGGTTGATCAATTACCAGCCCGTAATGCTGGTTTACCGTTCATCGCAGATCTTACTAGAAAACTAGCAAGGTTTTCTCTGATATTTGTATTTTGCTTGGGGTTTAACGCCATTTATTACGCAATTTAATACAGGGCGTCCAGTAAAACTAGTGGAAGAAGAACCGGTAAAAAGCATCCGACACATATGCAGCTAATGACAGGCTTTCTCACAAAACTAGTTAGGGCGAGTCCAGAACTCAAACACACGCTGACAAAGTTAATGTGAGAGTGAATGGTAGTCGTAACCGACTTAGAACGTGGCTATTCTGGACTCTATTTAAAGCCAGCATATACTTGTAAATAGGAAGACAGGAATCAAACTAATAAAATACAATTCAACGTTTTGTGCTACTACTTGTCGAATGCATTGAAAAAAAACCATCAGTGGTGATATTGACTTCACGTGTAAGTGGGTATGTTATGACGAAATTAAATATAGTATTTTCGAAAATGAATTTTCGCCACAAATCTCACTTGATTGTCTTAAATCTAAGATGGCGCGAACTATTTAAAACACATTATGCCTCATTCCATTATAATTATTTAAAACGTATGTTGGAATTATTCTTCATATTTAAGACGTAATGAATCTAACGTAGCCACAGGACCGACCGAAATATATACCACCTGCATGGGCTGGCTACATGTTGATGTTGAGTCTTTAAACGTGCGATTTACCACAATTTTGTATTATTATTTTCACTGTAATAGGTTGACCACTGAGTTGAGTAACCATGCCATGGTCACCTTATGAATACACATTTCGGGTTATCGGATAATCTAGGAATAATAAATATAATATACAGAAAAGGAACACACACATCTGTTCATGTTTCAGATCAGATCTAAGTTACATATTCATTATTGAGGTCCATTTTTACAGAAGATTGTCCTCATTTTATCTAACTTAGCAGTATATATTTCAATGTTCTTATGCATTGCAAATATTTGCTTCCAAGTGTTTTGCTTAGTAATGTGTTGCCTGTTAGTTTTTTAAAAAGATCTTTGTTTTCCTCTTGTGTATCAACGTTATTATGTACTAAAAGGTTTAGTATGGAATATTTCCATGCTTTGGGAGTTTTGGATATTAAGGAGACATGTTTCAAGAAATCGTCTTGTGTAAAAATAAATGTTTTTCTAAAGGTATAACATTAGCGTTATCATCAATTAGATTATTCATAATTTCAAAACCAGTTTATGTGCAGGATTTGTATTGGTAAAACATTTATGGAACAAATTTAAAATACTCATGATAGATACTCGCTTGGAATTTGCGGTTCCTCTTTTCAATTAGAAACCGCCAAAATTACATTTTACCAAAAACCGTTTTAATGAACTTACTGAATTTTTTCTAATTTCTTTCTCCTAAATTCCAAATATCCTTTTTATTTCTGAATATAGATGTATTGACTAAGTTATTCCACGTTCCAGTTTTCTTTCCAGCAATCGTTTTACCCATCTAATCAAAATATAACTACTGTATGAAAATATGTGCATAATATTTAGTCCTCCCTCGTTCATTGGAGAAACTAGCATTTCATGTTATTTTTTCTCTCTACCTTTCCACTCTATAACACAAGCAATTTGCGTAACGTAACTGACGACCACATATTCACGAGACTATAATGTCACCCTTACGTGTTTTTTTAGTTAACTTTAGATTTTTATGATTAAGTAATATGTAGTAGTATTGTGTATTTAGCTAACAACCAGCGTTTCTTTCAATCAATACGAAATAACATCTAAACATCTATTCCACATACATATTCCTATCTCAAGTTGCTAAACACTTATATGTGAGATTACCTTGAAAATTACTTACGTTAAAACATAATGAAATTCCATTTTATAACATGTTCTTTGGTTGCTAAATTGTCTGTTATGCTGTCATTTTCACAAGTGTACATTACGATTGGCTAATTTCGGAATATCGTTGAAACAAAAACAAGCGAATGATGAATAAAATCTCTCAAAATAAAACACGGAGAACTAATACAACACATACTTTACCGAAAGTTTCGAACAAACTGAAAAACTAGGTTCATAATAACAATGAAATAATCATTATTTCAGAAATAATAAAGATGGGGATGGAGACGACAGGATCCTTTTTGCACATACTGTTGGTGTTCCTGGTGATTATAAGTAAGTTATGTCGTTGTTTCTTAAGCTTTTCTTATCTTCTTTCTATGCTTGAACCGCTCATATCAAATATAAATTAAAACATGCAATGACAAAAACGGCAATTTACTTAGCTAAAAAGGAAAGACATTACAATTTCCCAATGTCATAATACTCGTTATTCATGAATGAACATGTTGCAAGCAGGTACCAAAGATTGGCTTTACTTATATAAATTATACAATAATTGATGAGAGAAGTGGTTGAAAGTAATCGAATGTACAATATCTAAACTTTTTATCCTTACAATAGTAGAATGGTTTTTAAATGTTGATGTCTCTCCACACGAAAGCTATATAATAGGAATGATGCATGTACATGATAGGCTTGAAGTATTGTAAAACGGTAAAAGCAAAAAGTATACACGGTCGGAAAACCAAAATAAGTGAGTTAATATATACAGAGGTATTGTTGAATGAAACCTAATTTATATTTAATCGACCTGCTCAGGGATAAAGTGATACTGTAAATTCATACACGGTCGTACAATATGTATGATGTTAGATATTAACCAATGTTTATGTAGCTTGTATTACAGATCCAGATTATTATTAAAGGTGTTAATACATATTTCTAGTTGATAAACATATGACATGCTAGATGTTTTGTTTTGTTACCAAGTAATACAAACAATAGATGCTAATTGTAGTTTGGACTATGTTCCATCTCCTTAGACTGATATTCCGTTATATACAACGTCTACTTAAATTATAACATGCTAACCTTCGGAATTTATTTAAACGTTTTGAAAATTAGTATGATAGGTCCCAATCTGAGCTAAAAAGAGAATTGGAGAGAGATCTGTTATACAACGATAACAAGAAGTATCATCATAATTGATACAAAATCTTCGTTTATTAGTCGCGGTACAATGGAGAAGAAACACGGGGATGAAACTTATTTAAACTGATGAACAGAGAGCATAATCTGCTCACTAGACGGATTATAACACAATACACGGATTTTAATAATATTACCGTGATTAACTGAGATAATGTACGGCATCATTTGTAAAGTGTAACAGTTAATGATCCTGGCAAATACAGTTATTATCAATTTATTTTAGGACAATTCTTTGTCAAAAGAAAGCCAATTGCGGATATTCTAAGTTGATATTGGAGTTAGCAAAAACCGATGATAAGGGATTCTTATAGTGTTGCATCATTTTATGTCAATCACGTTTTCATATCAACACGTTGCTTATTGTATATTTAGGCCCATGCAATGACATTAATTAATCTCTGAGAAAGCTTGGATAAACGATTAGGGTTTTATTAATTATAACTTATTAAAGGATATACTACAACGTTCTTATCGGTGACCGAGCACAGTCTGATTTAGTATAACAAACTATGCAACATACTTAGCATCTTTAGCACTTGGAGTTGCGCACAATTGCATACGCGAGTGGCAAATAATTAAAAAAGTAAGTAAGCAGTACAGGCGGTAGCATAAGTGTTATACCTTCATTAACAGTTGATTAAAATATATTAAAAGTCAACCAAGAACTACGTTTGAAGCAATAGTTGAGTATATTGAGGGAAAAACAACCATAAATATAGCTCACTCTGAGTTTTGAATAGCATTGATAATGAAACAAGAGAATAATCTCTTAATTTTTAAGTGCCCTGAATGGCCGAGTGGTCTAAAGTGCTCGCCGTTACGGATCACGGTCATCTCACCTCTGTCTACGTGGGTTCATGTATCGGATTCTGCAAATGTGGGTATGTGAGAAAGCTTGCCAGTAGCTTCTCGTTGGGCGGTGGTTTTTTCCGGGGTTTTCCCTGGTTATTCCTCCACCATTAATACTGGCCGCCATGTATATCGTGTGCTGAAAAATGGCGTTAAACTCTACAACAACAACAACTTACTTTGTAAAAAATGATAATGTATATATTCTATTCACTATACGTAGCTATCCATCATACGGTATAGTGCAATTATATTCACCGTTATATTGCAACTATTGTAGTTGTATTTACCGCTATATTACACCTCGAGCAATTGTATTAACAACTATATTACGTATAAGAATTGTATTCACCGCCTTTTTACACATAGTGCAAATGTCTTCACCACTATACTACACATATCATAATTGTATCCACCGCTATAGTACATTAATGCAATTGTATATACCGCCATATTACACATTTTGATATTGTGGTCTCCGTTATATTATACACAGTGCGATTATATTCACCGCTATATTACACATCTCATTCTTTTATCTCTTAGTTTCACTAAAAAGACAACTTTTACACGCATTACACTTTTAATTGGGCTCGTTTAATACAATTAAAAACATTTGTTCTTCAACAAAACTCAGTTATAAGGGGAATGTAGTTTACTTCTGAACCTTCACATTGCCGGAATATCTTTGAAATCTCTTGATATGTTTGTGTTCGGGCAATTACAACTATGTTATCTTTGGTTACATTCAGTTGTAAAACAAATATTTGCTTCTTAGTATTATAAAAAACATTTTCATCTAGATTAATAAACATGGAATAGTCTGGCATTGATAGCTTCAAAATTTTTTTAACATAATTCATACATCAACCATTAGCTTACATTTTGTGGTTGTGGGATTAACGACATGTTTCAGTACACGATATATGGCGACCAATATAATTGGTTGAGGAAGAACCCGGGAAAACCCCGTTAAGAACCACGAATCTACGGGACGATAATAGCATGTAGCATGCTTTCTCACATACCCATAAAGGCCGAGACAGAAAGACAAACCACGCGGACAGAAGTCAGAAGTGATCGGAAAATGCCAGCGATCCAGACCTACTGGTAACCTGGGCAACTATTTACCTCTAATCTAACTTAGTATGGTTGACTTAGATTTACGTTTGTTCCGGTACCAAACCGTACTATATGTTCTTCTATTAAACCTCATCTCTCTAAATAAATATGTTTTTGCGGTACGAAGCAATTCCGATGAAAATATATCTTTATCCATGGTCGAATTGTTCGTTAATTCATTTGATGAAAATAAACACTGTTTACTGCTTTAGGCAATATGTACTGTAATAAATGCATTTTACCATTAATTCCAATATATCTATATATGCCTTAATATGGTGAGGCACTGTGCAGAGGTCATAGGCCATGTACTTTGTTTGATCATCGATTATTCATACGTACATTTGTAGTTTCAGAAAACATTCACCTAGTGTGTCCTGCACGGAGAAATAGATGAACATCTGTAATATAAACATACTCCTATGTGTCTTTCAGTTTCTAACGTAAACACATGTTTCTGTGATACAGGTTAACAACGAAGCTCTGGCAATGCAAACTTCAAAGATACCACTCTGACACCCATTCAGACTTTGTTAGAAATGACAAATAACAGATATGACGCCGAAAGAAGTCGTTCATAATGTTGATGTCATTGCCGGGATCCTTCAAAAGTCTTTTATTTCTCGATCAGACACATACGTCAACGAGCTTACAATATTCACGATGTCGCACATACACTGACTAACATTATCTGTAATATTTTCAGCATCTAAATAAACAAAATACCTTAAAATTTTAATCATTACTGGGATGTGTATGACATTTGGATCCAAACATAAGGTTGAGGAAGTCAAACTAATAAGATACATATTATATTATACATTAGAAATTGTTTCATTTTTTATTTACGGAATGCGAATGCTTTTAGAATGCATAATGATTACCTGCAAATAAAATGAGATGGTTTGCGAATCTTGATTCAATTCATGTATCATACAGAGAATTGCAAAATAACAAGAGCATCTGAAAAATGCATTTTGAGACATATATGAGGCAAGATTGAAGCAATATTTTGGTTCTAAAACTATCTATAACTGTTCTTCTTTTCTTTTACAATGCTTTTGAAAAGGCGTTTGAAGATGGAGATGAAAACTAGTTCATAAAATTTACATACATCTTTAAGAAAACCCATCGATATTGAAACCAAGATAGAAATAATTGCTGGAATGAATATGTTGCAAAAGATCATGTCTCATCCTTTTGGCGAATAGTGTTCTCTGTAGAATTAACACACACACACACACACACACACACACACACACACACACATATATATCTGAATAAATGTGCGCTGGAAATAAAGAGATTTAAAGCTACTATATGATCAAACGTTTGTTATGCAATGAAACTGTGTTGCATATAATATGATCGTGAATACGAGCCTAAAAACGGAAACGGATTCCGTAGGCGACAACTTAACCAAAGAAGTATCTTAAAAAGTAGAAGTTAATAATTTCATTAGTTTTCAGTAATGCGTACATTTAGCGGATGTAACGAAAAGGTTATGTTACTTAAATTGCGCCATTATATTTTTAGGTAACGCTTTACATTAGTACGTTTTCTTACCAAACTATATTGCTTTTATACACTAAGAAAGTCATTATTAGTAATTTTATTTTTAAATCCATTTGCACGGAACAATCAGCTACAGAAACTAGCACGACCGTGACTAGCTTTAACGTCATATCTGAAATTAGTACTCAAGCTGAGACCAGTAACTCTAACACACAGAATTTAATTATCGAAAGCACTATAAAAGCAATAGCCAGTAAAATGACACCGTACCATACAAACATCACTACTCCAAAAACAGAGACAGAAGAAACCACAATTACCACATTGCTGACAGCGACCTCTAACGGAACTTCATGTATATATGAAGAATTAGCATACTTTAAGCTTTGATCACCATCAAATAGGGTTGGATTCATTAATTCTTTGCTAGACACCATAGCGACTAAAACTTAAAATGGGCCAAAAATATGTATGATCTGAACTAGACGTTTGCACAAGTCTCACTTTGCAAAACATGCGAATTTCGACTAGGCACAGGAAAATGTGACCCAAAGAAGTGATATGATTCATTCAGTTGCCATTCGTGTTGTTATTTTGAAACTAACAAAACTCTTTAAGCCGGTTTACTAAACACAGAAATGTTATGATCTTAAAACGTGTAAATTTAATATTTAAGAAGTCAAAATATTACGTACAATATATTATTCCACATTACAACAAATTAAGATACATCTCCATTGCATGTGAAAGACAATTTTTCAATTGACGATCGACAAAATTTAAGTGATTTAAGAATGAATAATGTGAAAAGATGAAAAAGGTGAGTATGCATGAGAATTAACATTCTCCAACTACTGAAACCTATACAACAATAATAACCTGTACAATGACAAAGTTCCTTACAAGTACTAGTAATCCAACAACTGAGAGCACGACAACCACAACAATCATATCATCGACAATCAACACAAGCAGAACCTCAGTTCTATATAGAATTGACATACCTTAAGATTTTACATCCAAGAAAGGCGGATATAATATATAATGCCATACCAAATTACTTAAAATATTAAAGCATCGAAGAGACGGAAGTAATATATGTTTTTTTTGTGGATGTTTTTACCAACAATGCTCGATCTCCAATCGTAGTCTTTATGTAAGCCAGGTAGGATAAGTGTCAGAGAGCCGAACGAGTGAGTTTGTTCTTTAATTGCCATTTCAACCGGTACTGTTCACATTGAAATGGGACAGTTCCCATGACGGTTTTATTTATTAGTAAAATGCGGCAGAGCTTTAAAAATAAAACACGTGTCAATTTAAGAATGGGAAAGTCAAAATACAAAGACGAATATTATATTTCCCAGCTGAAAATAATAAAGGATCTGAAAATTCGCAACTTATAGGCAACTATTCAATATAAGATGGACGGTATGAACGTGGTTTAAGACAGAATCATGTCTTCATACCAAGATTAGTGGTGATTGGGTGAATCCATCTTCTGTACATGGATTGTCGGGGTCAATGCGAAATAACTCGAAACTGTGTCCGAAATATGGAGTTTGAGGCAGAATTGAGGCAAGCTTGAAGAGAAGGATTTCCTTAAAAACTGTCGCTGAGGAGTGATTTTATGATTTTATATGTTTTAGAAAAGGAGTGTGAAGACGGATACGAAAATGGGCCGACACGAAATATATATTGCTTTATAAAACCTTCGATATTGAACCGAACATTTTGTTGAAAGGAATGTGTGTCTGAAGATATTATCTATTTGTTGATGACATTTTGTTAAATATGCCCTGTAGTGCACGTCATATACAATGAGTTGTCTACCTAGGATTTTATTTCCAACAAATGCATAATTAATTTGCAATACCCTATCGAACTACCGTACATATTAAAGCCTCGAAGAGAAGAGAAGTCATATATGTTTTGTTTTGGATGTTGTACTCAACATTACCGGAATCTCTATTCGTAGTCTTTGTGAAAGCCATGTAGTGCTAAGTATCAGAGAGCCGAACGAGTGAGTACTTTCTTTTCCTGCCATTCCAAAAGGTACTGTTTACATTGAAATCAGACAGTTCCCATCACCGTTTCATTTATCAGTAGTAGGCGATCGAGCTTACTAAAAGCAAAACGTGTCAATTTAAGAATGCTGAAGTCAAAACATTAAGACGAATATTATATTTCCCATTGCTGAAACCAATAAACGATCTGAAAATTGCACAACTTATAGTCAATTCTTCAATGGAAGATGGACGGTATGAGCGTGGTTGAAGACAGCGCCACGTCTTCATGCCACGAGAAATGGTAATTGGGAGACATCACACACTGTTAATGGACCGTCGGGGACAATGCGAGACAACTCGAAACTGTGTCTGAAATGTGCAATTTGAGGAAAGCGTGTAGAAACGTTTTTCCTTGAAAACTGTTAGTGAGCGGTGGCTCATTATTTTATGTTTTAGAAAAGGAGTGAGAAGACGGATACGAAACTAAGCCGACACCGTCTATATATTTCTTCATTAAACTTTCGATACTGAACCTAACTTTTAGTATGTGGTTCTGAAGCTTTGATCTATTTCTTAATGAGAAATTGTAAAAAATGCCCTGTAGTGCACGGACATATACAATGAGTTTTCTATCTCCCGCAATTATTAAATCTTGCAAGTGAAGGAATATATATATATATATATATATATGAAAATGGGTCTACAAGATTTTTATATTGCTTAATACCTTCGATATTGAACCAAACATTTTGTTGAAAAGGCATGCGTGTCTAAAGCTATTATCTATTTGTTGCTGACCTTTTGTTATATATGCCCTGTAGTGCACGTACATAATGTGCTTTCGATTTCTAACAACTGTTAAAGCTTGAAAATGGACGAGTATGTATATATATATATATATATATATATATATATATATATATATATATATATATATATATATATATATATATATATATATCTACAATTTCTCATTGCTATTTGTACATTTAGCATTGAAATATAATACAACTATAATAGTTTTATGTCATTCTTGAACTTGACTGACTTTTACAAATAGACAAACGTTTTATTCCACATTGCATAAACTTAATAAAAGAACGATCTGAAAATCGCACGTTATAGGTAATTATCCAATCATTCAATGTAAGATGATCGAAAGTAGGAGTAGGATTTAAGACAGTATTGTGTCTTAATACCAAACATCGGGGAACGTAGGTCAATCATTATTATGTTTTTAGGAGAAGTGGTCGAAAATACTCCTCCGTAAGGAAATCGAATGTACAGAATCTAAAATTGTTTTACTTTACTTACAATATGGGAATGGCTTGTAAATGTTGATGTCTTTCCACATGAAAGCTATACAATCAGAATGATGCACGTACATGATTGGCTTGTAGTATTGTAGAAAGGTTAAACCACAAACTTTACATGGAAATGAAACCAGAATAAGTGAGCGAATCTATACAGATGTTTTGTTCAAGCAGACAAAATTTATATTTAATCGACCTGATCAAGGATGAAGTAATACTATGCATTCATACAGGGTTGTATAATACATTATGATTTTAGAATTAACCAAAGTTTATTTTGTTACCAAGTAATATAAAAAAGAGATGAAAATTGTAGTTTCGACTATGTTCCATCTCATTAGAATGACATTCCGTTTTATACAACGACAACGTAAATTATAACATTCTAAACGTAGGAAATTGTTTAATCGTTTTCACGATTAGTACGATAGTTCCCAATCTGAGCAAACCAGAGAGAAAGCGAGAGAAAGATATGTTAGACAACGATAACAAGAACTAACATCATAAATGATCCACCACAAAATATTCGTTTATTAGCTGCGGTACAATGGAGGAGAAAACACGGAGATGAAACATATTGAAATGTGGGAACAGAGAGCATAATCTCTTCACTGGAAGGATTATAATAAACACACGGCTTTTAATGACCGTGAATAACTGCGGTAATGATGAGCATCATTAGTGAAGTGTAGTAGTTATTGATCCTGGAAAATACAATTACTACCAGTTTATTTTAGAGCACTTCTATGTCCAAAGAACGCCCGTTATTAATAAACAAATGACAGATTGGATTTACCACAAACCGATGATAAGGAATTATTATAGTATTGAATCGTTTTATGTCAATCACGTTTTCATGTCAATACGTTGTGTGTTGTATGTTTAGGCACATGCAATGACATCAATGTATCTCTGTGAAATTTTGGATAAACGATTAGTGTTATTAATTGTAACACTATGAAAGGGTATACTATTAAATTTTTACCGGTGACTGTGCACAGTCTGATTTAGTTTTAGCATTTGAAGATGGTCACAACTGCAAACCCAAGTGGCAAATAATTAAAAAGGTAAGGAAGTAGTACAGAAGTTAGCGTACATGTGAGACCGTTAGTAACATTGGATTCAAAATATATTAAAGTCTACCAAACAAGAAGTAATAGCTGAGTATCTTGAGGGAATAACAATCAAACGCATAGCCCTTTCTGAGTTTTGAATATTATTAATAATGAAAGAAGAGACTAGGTTTTTAATTTGTAAATAATGATATATTATATTCCCTTTACGTAGCTATCCATTACACGGCGATAGTGAAATTACATTCACCGCTATATTACAACTATTGCAATTGTATTTACCGCTATTTTACACATATCATAAGTGTATTCACCGTTATAGTACACATAGTGCAAGTGTATTGACCACTATTTTACACATATCAGAATTGTATTCATCGCTATATTACACATAGTGCAAATTTATTTACCGCCATATTACACATTATGCAATTTAAGAAAGAGCTGAACTGTATGTGAAAGGCAATTATTCACTTGAAGATCGTTACAATGGTAGTATCTTAAGAAAGATTAATCGTTCAGATGAATTATACATTCTAAATAAAATTCCAAAATGCTGCCATAATAATCTTCAGTTTGTTAAAAGCATCATATTTTCCTAAAGAATATATGTATGACTATTACATATCCAACTACATTTCTAGCATCATTTTTTGGAATATATCCTAATGGCATGAATGTTACTTTCAAAACAATCAAAAGGCATGCATGATATCAACAACAGCGAAAGGAAAAATACAAATACGACAAAAACAATATAAGAAAGTGAATCTGAGTTGTTATAATCTTTAGCGTTAAGAACGTATCGATTATCATTCATATGTTAAGTTGAACACAGCCAAACATGCATCCATTGTGACATGGCAAGCCCCACAATAACAATACAAATAGGGGAACAATTGTTTCTACCTTGCATTACTGTCTGTCAATTTAAATATGCCTTCAGATGGTGAGGCACTTTGTAGAGGTCATTGTCCATGTACTTTGTTAGATCATCAATTATTCATACGTAAATTTATAGTTTTAGAAAAACTTAAATTTCATCCAATGTTTTCCTGCAAGGTAAAAGAGTTGAACATCGTTAATAAAAACATACTCATATCTGTCTCTAAATACGGGTTTACAATTAAGCTCAGACAATACAAACTGCATAGGTACCACTCCTACCTCCACATAGACTATGTTTGAAATTACAAATTACAAATATGATGCCTTAATCAGTCGTTCATATTATTCATATTAGTGATGGGACGCTTCCAAAGTCTTTATATTTTCAATCCGACATATACGGCGATGAGCTCTCAATATTCATAATGTCGCACATGTACTGAATAACACAATTATTTAATATTTTCGACATCCCAATACAAATGCTACATTAAAATTGTAATTCTTAATGAAATGTGTATGACATTTAGGATCTAAATCAGTGTCAATTTCAGGTTGAGGAAGTCAAACTAATAAGGAAAATATTATATTATGCATTGCAACAGGTTAGGAATGATATGGAAATCAAAAATTGAAAGCAATTATTTCACTTTATATTTACGAAATGTGAGTGATTTTAGAATTCTATTAATGTCTAAGTGCAAATAATATAAGACTGTTTTCAAATCCTGATTCAATGTATGTATCAGACAAGTAATTCGGGAATAACAAGAGGTGAATAATGCAGTTTGATAAATGTTAGAGACTAGATTAAAGCCGTAGTTTGGTTCGAAAGCTATCTCGCCGAGTGGTGTATAATTAGATGAACTGCCGACGAAATTCAATGTCAAACATAGCGTTTATAGGCTTTAGCTATAATGAAACGCTTTACAATAGTGCGTTTACTTTTACAACCAAAATGCTTTTACACACTGGCGAAAAATCATTATTATCAATCTAATTTTCAATAAGTTTTCACAGTGCAAACACCAACAAGCACTCCAACTTCGGTTAGCTCGAGCACAACGACTGAGATACCGACAACAAGCTTAACATCCAGCACGGTGTCTACTACTCAATCCACAGAGATGCCAACAACAACGACGACGTTAGTTAGCACCACATCACCAACACAAGTTCCATCAAGTACTAGCACGACAGTGACAAGCACAACCTTCACAAGTCCGAACCCAACTGTAACGAGTACTGAAGCTGAGTCAACTAGCACAACCACACAGACTCCTACTACTGAAACCAATACACCAACAATTACCAGTACAACGACACAGATCCTTACAAGTACGAGTAATCCAACAACTGAGAGTACGACAACCACAATAATCACATCACCGACAACGACCTTAAGCGAAACGACAGGTATATATGCATAATTAACATTCCTTTGGTTTTTATTTCCATGAAATGCGGATTTAGTTTACAGTACCTTATCGAACTACCTCAAATATTAGAGCTTCGAGGAGAAGGAAGTCATATATGTTTTGTTTCGTATGTTTCAGCACTACATCACCAACACAAGTGTTAATTTAGGAATGCTGAAGTCAAAATATTAAGACGAATATTATATGTCCCATTGCTGAAACTAATAAACGATCTGACGATCGCAACTTATAGGAAATTATTCAATGTAAGATGGACGGTATAAGCATGCTTTAAGACAGCATCATGTCTTCATACTAAAGAATATTGGTAATTTAGATGAAACCATATTCTGTTAATGGATCCTCGGGGTAAATGGGGAAACAGCTCGAAACTGTGTGTGAAATATACAATTTAAGGCATAATTGAGGTAAGCTTGAAGAAAAGGTTTCACTTGAAAACTGAAGCTGAGGCGTTGTTAATTATTTATAAATGTTTTAGAAAAGGAGTGTGAAGACGGATACGAAAATGGGCCGACATGATTTATATATTGTTTTATAAACCCTTCGATATTGAACCGAACTGTTTGTTGAAACGAATGTGTGTCTGAGGTTTTATCTATTTCGTGATGATTTTTCTCTAAAATATGCCCTGTAGTGCATGTTCATATGCAATGAATTGTCTACCAACCTCAACTATTAATGCTTGGAAATGAAAGAATATAAAACAACAAAATGCCATTCCTATTAGTACATTTGCATTTCAATATAATTAAACTGTAATGGTTTATTTCATAAGATAATAGTCGGCGACTGTGTATTACAAACTCAAAACGTCTCAAACGAAGATTGCTGCAGTTAAAATAATAAGACAATCGTTTTATTCCACATTGCATAAACTTAATAAAAGAACAATCTGAAAATCGGACGTTATAGGTAATTATTCAATAATTCACTCTATTATCGACAGTAGGAGTGGGATTCAAAACAGTGTTATTTCTTACTAGCAAACATCGAGGAAGTTAGGTGAATCAATATTATGTTTATGTATGATAGTGGTACATGGAAAAGAACTGTAGACTGTGAAAGATGTTTTTGTAGGAATGTTTGTATAATGATAGGATAAAAAATATTACTGATCAAAAACTATCAATGAGGAGTGGCTTATTCTTTTTTATGTTTGAAAAAGAGTGAGAAGACGGACAAAGGCGAGCTCATACCATAAAAGATTCCTTTATGAAAACATTGACATTGAAGCCTCAATAGCAATATTTATTGAAAAGAATCTGAGTCAGAATCTAATATATATTTCGTTGTGACATTTCGTAAAATATGTATGTAATGCATAAACATGAACACATACCTGTCTAAAATAATGCACATCGGATACATATATAGATGTGGAAAACGTATTTGTTCAAAAGTTTGTTTCTGCATCGAATAGTGTTTCTTTGCTTCGATCGGAAATACATGGTAGAAAAGGAAACCTGTTTCAGTTTCGGCTCCTTACAAAGAAAGTATTTCAAACGGATAGAAGTTAAAAATGTTAGCATTTTTAAGAAGTACGTATCATAAACGGAACTGCCGACGAAATTCATTGTCAAACATTGCGTTTAAAGGTTATAGCTATTATGAAAAGCATTACAATAATGTGGTTAATTTTACATCCAAATTGCATTTGCACCATGAAAATAGTCATTGGTAATCTCATTTTTTTCAATTCATTTTCACAGTGCAAACACCAACAAGCAGCACCACGACGAAAGTAACAACAGTCACCACAGAGGCATCAAGTACACCAGCGACGGTTAGCTTGAGCACAACGACTGAGGTACCGACAACAAGCTTAACATCCAGCACGGTTTCTACTACTCAATCCACAGGGATGCCAACAACAACGACGACGTTAGTTAGCACCACATCACCAACACAAGTTCCATCAAGTACTAGCACGACAGTGACAAGCACAACCTTCACAAGTGCGAACCCAACTGTAACGAGTACTGAAGCTGAGCCAACTAGCACAACTACACAGACTCCTACTACTGAAACCAATACACCAACAATTACCAGTACAACGACACAGATCCCTACAAGTACGAGTAATCCAACAACTGAGAGTACGACAACCACAATAATCACATCACCGACAACGACCTCAAGCGAAACGACAGGTATATATGCATAATTAACATTCCTTTGGTTTTTATTTCCAGGAAATGCGGATTTAGTTTACAGTACCTTATCGAACTACCTCAAATATTAGAGCTTCGAGGAGAAGGAAGTCATATATGTTTTGTTTCGTATGTTTCAGCACTACATCACTAACACAAGTGTTAATTTAGGAATGCTGAAGTCAAAATTTTAAGACGACGAATATTATATGTCCCATTGCTGAAACTAATAAACGATCTGACGATCGCAACTTATAGGAAATTATTCAATGTAAGATGGACGGTATAAGCATGCTTTAAGACAGAATCATGTCTTCATACTAAAGAATAATGGTAATTTAGATGAAACCATATTATGTTAATGGATCCTCGGGGTAAATGGGGAAACAGCTCGAAACTGTGTGTGAAATATACAATTTAAGGCATAATTGAGGAAAGCTTGAAGAAAAGGTTTCACTTGAAAACTGAAGTTGAGGCGTTGTTAATTATTTATAAATGTTTTAGAAAAGGAGTGTGAAGACGGATACGAAAATGGGCCGACATGATTTATATACTGTTTTATAAACCCTTCGATATTGAACCGAACTGTTTGTTGAAAGGAATGTGTGTCTGAGGTTTTATCTATTTCTTGATGATTTTTCTCTAAAATATGCCCTGTAGTGCATGTTCATATGCAATGAGTTGTGTACCTACCTCAACTATTAAAGCTTGGAAATGAAAGAATATAAAACAACAAACTACCATTCCTTTTGGTACATTTGCATTTCAATATAATTAAACTGTAATGGTTTATTTCATAAGATAATAGTCGGCGACTGTGTATTACAAACTCAAAACGTCTCAAACGAAGATTGCTGCAGCCAAAATTATAAGACAAACGTTATATTCCACATTGCATAAACTTAATAAAAAAACAATCTGAAAATCGGACGTTAAAGGTAATTATTCAATAATTCACTCTAATATCGACAGTAGGAGTGGGATTTAAAACAGTGTTATTTTTTAATACCAAACATCGGGGAGGTTAGGTGAATCAATATTATGTTTATATATTATAGTGGTACATGGGAAACAACTGTAGACTGTGAAAGAGTTTTTGTAGGAATGTTTTATTAATGATAGGAACAAAAAACGTTACTGATCGAAAACTGTCAATTAGGAGTGGCTTATTTTTTATGTTTGAAAAGGAGTGAGAAGACGGACGAGGCGAGCTCATACCATAAAATATTCCTTTATGATACCATTGGCATTGACGCCTCAGTATCAATATTTATTGAAAAGAATCTGAGTCAGAATCTAATATGTATATTTCGTTGTGACATGTCGTAAAATATGTATGTAATGCATCAACATGAACAAATACTTATATATATATATATATATGTAAGAACAAAATGCCATTCCTATTTGTATATTTGCATTTCATTATCATAAAACTGTAATGGTTTATGTCATAATATAATAGTCGGCGACTGTGTGTTACAAACTCAAAACGTCACAAACGAAGATTGCTGCAGTTTCAATCATTCACTCTATCATCGACAGTAGGAGTGTGATTTAAAACAGTGTTATTTTTTAATACCAAACATCGGGGAGGTTAGGTGAATCAATATTATGTTTATATATTATAGTGGTACATGGGAAACAACTGTAGACTGTGAAAGAGTTTTTGTAGGAATGTTTTATTAATGATAGGAACAAAAAACGTTACTGATCGAAAACTGTCAATTAGGAGTGGCTTATTCTCTTTTATGTTTGAAAAGGAGTGAGAAGACGGACGAGGGCGAGCTCATACCATAATATATTCCTTTATGATACCATTGGCATTGACGCCTCAGTATCAATATTTATTGAAAAGGATCTGAGTCAGAATCTAATATGTATATTTCGTTGTGACATGTCGTAAAATATGTATGTAATGCATCAACATGAACAAATACCTGTCTAAAATAATGCACATCGGATTCATATATAGATGTGGACAACGTCTTTGTTCAAAAGTGTGTTGCTTCTTCGAATACTGTTTTTTGTTTCGATCGGGAATACATGGTAGAAAAGGAAACCTGTTAAAGTTTAGGCTCCTTACAAAGGAAGTATTTCAAACGGATAGAAGTTAAAAATGTGAGCATTTTTAAGAAGTACGTATCATAAACGGAACTGCCGACGAAATTCATTGTCAAACATTGCGTTTACAGGCTATAGCTATTATGAAAAGCATTACAATAGTGTGTTTAGTTTTACAACCAAACTGCATTTGCACATTGAAGAAAGACATTGGAAATCTTATTTTCAACTCATATTCACAGTGCAAACAAAAACAAGCAGCACCACGACGGAAGGAACAACAGTCACCACAGAGGCAACAACTACACCAGCAACGGTTAGCTTGAGCACAACGACTGAGATACCGACAACAAGCTTAACATCCAGCACGGTGTCTTCTACTCAATTCACAGAGGTGCCAACAACAACGACGACGTTAATTAGCACCACATCACCAACACAAGTTCCATCAAGTACTAGCACGACAGTGACAAGCACAACCTTCACAAGTCCGAACCCAACTGTAACGAGTACTGAAGCTGTGCCAACTAGCACAACAACACAGACTCCTACTACTGAAACCAATACACCAACAATAACCAGTAAAACTACACAGATCCTTACAAGTACGAGTAATCCAACAACTGAGAGTACGACAACCACAATAATCACATCACCGACAACGACCTCAAGCGGAACGACAGGTATATATGCATAATTAGCATTCCTTAGGTTTTTATTTCCATGAAATGCAGATTTAGCTTACAGTACCTTATCGAACTACCTCAAATATTAGAGCTTCGAGGAGAAGGAAGTCATATATGTTGTGTTTCGTAAGTTTCAGCACCACATCACCAACACAAGTGTTAATTTAGGAATGCTGAAGTCAAAATATTAAGACGAATATTATATGTCCCATTGCTGAAACTAATAAACGATCTGAAGATCGCAACTTATAGGCAATTAATCAATGTAAGATGGACGGTATGAGCATGCTTTAAGACAGCATCACTTCTTCATACTAAGAAATAATGGTAATTTAGATGAATCCATATTCCCTTAATGGATCCTCGGGGTATATAGGGAAACAGCTCGAAACTGTGTGTGGAATATACAATTTAAGGCATAATTGAGGAAAACTTGAAGACAAGGTTTCACTTGAAAATTGTCGCTGAGGCGTTGTTAATTATTTATATATGTTTTAGAAAAGGAGTGTGAAGACGGATACGAAAATTGGCCGACATGATTTATATATTGTTTTATTAACCCTTCCATATTGATCCAAACTGTTTGTATATATATATATATATATATATATATATATATATATATATATATATATATATATATATATATATATATATAACAACAAAATGCCATTCAAATTTGTACATTTGCATTTCAATATCATAAAACTGTAATGGTTTATGTCATAATATAATAGTCGGCGACTGTGTATTACAACCTCAAAACGTCACAAACGAAGATTGCTGCAGCTTCAATCATTCACTCTATCATCCACAGTAGGAGTGTGATTTAAAACAGTGTTATTTTTTAATACCAAACATCGGGAGGTTAGGTGAATAAATATTATGTTTGTATATTATAGTGGTACATGGGAAACAACTGTAGACTGTGAAAGAGTTTTTGTAGGAATGTTTTATTAATGATAGGAACAAAAAACGTTACTGATCGAAAACTGTCAATTAGGAGTAGCTAATTGTTTTTTATGTTTGAAAAGGAGTGAGAAGACGGACGAGGGCGAGCTCATACCATAATATATTCCTTTATGATACAATTGGCATTGACGCCTCAGTATCAATATTTATTGAAAAGGATCTGAGTCAGAATCTAATATGTATATTTCGTTGTGACATGTCGTAAAATATGTATGTAATGCATCAACATGAACAAATACATGTCTAAAATAATGCACATCGGATACATATATAGATGTGGACAACGTCTTTGTTCAAAAGTGTGTTGCTTCTTCGAATACTGATTTTTGTTTCGATCGGGAATACATGGTAGAAAAGGAAACCTGTCACAGTTTCGGCTCCTTACAAAGGAAGTATTTCAAACGGATAGAAGTTAAAAATGTGAGCATTTTTAAGAAGTACGTATCATAAACGGAGCTGTCGACGAAATTCATTGTCAAACATTGCGATTACAGGCTATAGCTATTATGAAAAGCATTACAACAGAGTGTCTAGTTTTACCACCAAATTGCATTTGCACATTGAAGAAAGACATTGGCAATCTTATTTTCAACTCATTTTCACAGTGCAAACACCAACAAGCAGCACCACGACGGAAGGAACAACAGTCACCACAGAGGCAACAACTACACCAGCACCGGTTAGCTTGAGCACAACGACTGAGATACCGACAACAAGCTTAACATCCAGCACGGTGTCTACTACTCAATCCACAGAGGTGCCAACAACAACGACGACGTTAATTAGCACCACGTCACCAACACAAGTTCCATCAACTACTAGCACGACAGTGACAAGCACAATCTTCACAAGTCCGAACCCAACTGTAACGAGTACTGAAGCTGTGCCAACTAGCACAACCACACAGACTCCTACTACTGAAACCAATACACCAACAATAACCAGTACAACTACACAGATCCTTACAAGTACGAGTAATCCAACAACTGAGAGTACGACAACCACAATAATCACATCACCGACAACGACCTCAAGCGGAACGACAGGTATATATGCATAATTAGCATTCCTTAGGTTTTTATTTCCATGAAATGCAGATTTAGCTTACAGTACCTTATCGAACTACCTCAAATATTAGAGCTTCGAGGAGAAGGAAGTCATATATGTTTTGTTTCGTATGTTTCAGCACTACATCACCAACACAAGTGTTAATTTAGGAATGCTGAAGTCAAAATATTAAGACGAATATTATATGTCCCATTGCTGAAACTAATAAACGATCTGACGATCGCAACTTATAGGCAATCAATCAATGTAAGATGGACTGTATGAGCATGCTTTAAGACAGCATCACTTCTTCACACTAAGAAATAATGGTAATTTAGATGAATCTATATTCCCTTAATGGATCCTCGGGGTAAATAGGGAAACAGCTCGAAACTGTGTGTGGAATATACAATTTAAGGCATAATTGAGGAAAGCTTGAAGACAAGGTTTCACTTGAAAATTGTCGCTGAGGCGTTGTTAATTATTTATATATGTTTTAGAAAAGGAGTGTGAAGACGGATACGAAAATTGGCCGACATGATTTATATATTGTTTTATTAACCCTTCGATATTGATCCAAACTGTTTGTATATATATATATATATATATATATATATATATATATATATATATATATATATATATATATATATATATATATATATAACAACAAAATGCCATTCAAATTTGTACATTTGCATTTCAATATCATAAAACTGTAATGGTTTATGTCATAATATAATAGTCGGCGACTGTGTATTACAAACTCAAAAGGTCACAAACGAAGTTTGCTGCAGCTTCAATCATTCACTCTATCATCCACAGTAGGAGTGTGATTTAAAACAGTGTTATTTTTTAATACCAAACATCGGGAGGTTAGGTGAATAAATATTATGTTTATATATTATAGTGGTACATGGGAAACAACTGTAGACTGTGAAAGAGTTTTTGTAGAAATGTTTTATTAATGATAGGAACAAAAAACGTTACTGATCGAAAACTGTCAATTAGGAGTAGCTTATTGTTTTTTATGTTTGAAAAGGAGTGAGAAGACGGACGAGGGCGAGCTCATACCATAATATATTCCTTTATGATACCATTGGCATTGACGCCTCAGTATCAATATTTATTGAAAAGGATCTGAGTCAGAATCTAATATGTATATTTCGTTGTGACATGTCGTAAAATATGTATGTAATGCATGAACATGAACAAATACCTGTCTAAAATAATGCACATCGGATACATATATAGATGTGGACAACGTCTTTGTTCAAAAGTGTGTTGCTTCTTCGAATACTGTTTTTTGTTTCGATCGGGAATACATGGTAGAAAAGGAAACCTGTTACAGTTTCGGCTCCTTACAAAGGAAGTATTTCAAACGGATAGAAGTTAAAAATGTGAGCATTTTTAAGAAGTACGTATCATAAACGGAACTGCCGACGAAATTCATTGTCAAACATTGCGTTTACAGGCTATAGCTATTATGAAAAGCATTACAATAGTGTGTTTAGTTTTACCACCAAATTGCATTTGCACATTGAAGAAAGACATTGGCAATCTTATTTTCAACTCATTTTCACAGTGCAAACACCAACAAGCAGCACCACGACGGAAGGAACAACAGTCACCACAGAGGCAACAACTACACCAGCAACGGTTAGCTTGATCACAACGACTGAGATACCGACAACAAGCCTAACATCCAGCACGGTGTCTACTACTCAATCCACAGAGGTGCCAACACCAACGACGACGTTAATTAGCACCACATCACCAACACAAGTTCCCTCAAGTACTAGCACGACAGTGACAAGCACAACCTTCACAAGTCCGAACCCAACTGTAACGAGTACTGAAGCTGTGCCAACTAGCACAACCACACAGACTCCTACTACTGAAACCAATACACCAACAATAACCAGTACAACTACACAGATCCTTACAAGTACGAGTAATCCAACAACTGAGAGTACGACAACCACAATAATCACATCACCGACAACGACCTCAAGCGGAACGACAGGTATATATGCATAATTAGCATTCCTTAGGTTTTTATTTCCATGAAATGCAGATTTAGCTTACAGTACCTTATCGAACTACCTCAAATATTAGAGCTTCGAGGAGAAGGAAGTCATATATGTTTTGTTTCGTATGTTTCAGCACTACATCACTAACACAAGTGTTAATTTAGGAATGCTGAAGTCAAAATTTTAAGACGACGAATATTATATGTCCCATTGCTGAAACTAATAAACGATCTGACGATCGCAACTTATAGGAAATTATTCAATGTAAGATGGACGGTATAAGCATGCTTTAAGACAGAATCATGTCTTCATACTAAAGAATAATGGTAATTTAGATGAAACCATATTATGTTAATGGATCCTCGGGGTGGGGAAACAGCTCGAAACTGTGTGTGAAATATACAATTTAAGGCATAATTGAGGAAAGCTTGAAGAAAAGGTTTCACTTGAAAACTGAAGCTGAGGCGTTGTTAATTATTTATAAATGTTTTAGAAAAGGAGTGTGAAGACGGATACGAAAATGGGCCGACATGATTTATATACTGTTTTATAAACCCTTCGATATTGAACCGAACTGTTTGTTGAAAGGAATGTGTGTCTGAGGTTTTATCTATTTCTTGATGATTTTTCTCTAAAATATGCCCTGTAGTGCATGTTCATATGCAATGAGTTGTGTACCTACCTCAACTATTAAAGCTTGGAAATGAAAGAATATAAAACAACAAACTACCATTCCTTTTGGTACATTTGCATTTCAATATAATTAAACTGTAATGGTTTATTTCATAAGATAATAGTCGGCGACTGTGTATTACAAACTCAAAACGTCTCAAACGAAGATTGCTGCAGCCAAAATTATAAGACAAACGTTATATTCCACATTGCATAAACTTAATAAAAAAACAATCTGAAAATCGGACGTTAAAGGTAATTATTCAATAATTCACTCTAATATCGACAGTAGGAGTGGGATTTAAAACAGTGTTATTTTTTAATACCAAACATCGGGGAGGTTAGGTGAATCAATATTATGTTTATATATTATAGTGGTACATGGGAAACAACTGTAGACTGTGAAAGAGTTTTTGTAGGAATGTTTTATTAATGATAGGAACAAAAAACGTTACTGATCGAAAACTGTCAATTAGGAGTGGCTTATTTTTTATGTTTGAAAAGGAGTGAGAAGACGGACGAGGCGAGCTCATACCATAAAATACTCCTTTATGATACCATTGGCATTGACGCCTCAGTATCAATATTTATTGAAAAGAATCTGAGTCAGAATCTAATATGTATATTTCGTTGTGACATGTCGTAAAATATGTATGTAATGCATCAACATGAACAAATACTTATATATATATATATATGTAAGAACAAAATGCCATTCCTATTTGTATATTTGCATTTCATTATCATAAAACTGTAATGGTTTATGTCATAATATAATAGTCGGCGACTGTGTGTTACAAACTCAAAACGTCACAAACGAAGATTGCTGCAGTTTCAATCATTCACTCTATCATCGACAGTAGGAGTGTGATTTAAAACAGTGTTATTTTTTAATACCAAACATCGGGGAGGTTAGGTGAATCAATATTATGTTTATATATTATAGTGGTACATGGGAAACAACTGTAGACTGTGAAAGAGTTTTTGTAGGAATGTTTTATTAATGATAGGAACAAAAAACGTTACTGATCGAAAACTGTCAATTAGGAGTGGCTTATTCTCTTTTATGTTTGAAAAGGAGTGAGAAGACGGACGAGGGCGAGCTCATACCATAATATATTCCTTTATGATACCATTGGCATTGACGCCTCAGTATCAATATTTATTGAAAAGGATCTGAGTCAGAATCTAATATGTATATTTCGTTGTGACATGTCGTAAAATATGTATGTAATGCATCAACATGAACAAATACCTGTCTAAAATAATGCACATCGGATTCATATATAGATGTGGACAACGTCTTTGTTCAAAAGTGTGTTGCTTCTTCGAATACTGTTTTTTGTTTCGATCGGGAATACATGGTAGAAAAGGAAACCTGTTAAAGTTTAGGCTCCTTACAAAGGAAGTATTTCAAACGGATAGAAGTTAAAAATGTGAGCATTTTTAAGAAGTACGTATCATAAACGGAACTGCCGACGAAATTCATTGTCAAACATTGCGTTTACAGGCTATAGCTATTATGAAAAGCATTACAATAGTGTGTTGCATTTGCACATTGAAGAAAGACATTGGCAATCTTATTTTCAACTCATTTTCACAGTGCAAACACCAACAAGCAGCACCACGACGGAAGGAACAACAGTCACCACAGAGGCAACAACTACACCAGCAACGGTTAGCTTGAGCACAACGACTGAGATATCGACAAAAAGCTTAACATCCAGCACGGTGGCTACTACTCAATCCACAGAGGTGCCAACAACAACGACGACGTTAATTAGCACCACATCACCAACACAAGTTCCATCAAGTACTAGCACGACAGTGACAAGCACAACCTTCACAAGTCCGAACCCAACTGTAACGAGTACTGAAGCTGTGCCAACTAGCACAACAACACAGACTCCTACTACTGAAACCAATACACCAACAATAACCAGTAAAACTACACAGATCCTTACAAGTACGAGTAATCCAACAACTGAGAGTACGACAACCACAATAATCACATCACCGACAACGACCTCAAGCGGAACGACAGGTATATATGCATAATTAGCATTCCTTAGGTTTTTATTTCCATGAAATGCAGATTTAGCTTACAGTACCTTATCGAACTACCTCAAATATTAGAGCTTCGAGGAGAAGGAAGTCATATATGTTGTGTTTCGTAAGTTTCAGCACCACATCACCAACACAAGTGTTAATTTAGGAATGCTGAAGTCAAAATATTAAGACGAATATTATATGTCCCATTGCTGAAACTAATAAACGATCTGAAGATCGCAACTTATAGGCAATTAATCAATGTAAGATGGACGGTATGAGCATGCTTTAAGACAGCATCACTTCTTCATACTAAGAAATAATGGTAATTTAGATGAATCCATATTCCCTTAATGGATCCTCGGGGTATATAGGGAAACAGCTCGAAACTGTGTGTGGAATATACAATTTAAGGCATAATTGAGGAAAACTTGAAGACAAGGTTTCACTTGAAAAATGTCGCTGAGGCGTTGTTAATTATTTATATATGTTTTAGAAAAGGAGTGTGAAGACGGATACGAAAATTGGCCGACATGATTTATATATTGTTTTATTAACCCTTCCATATTGATCCAAACTGTTTGTATATATATATATATATATATATAACAACAAAATGCCATTCAAATTTGTACATTTGCATTTCAATGTCATAAAACTGTAATGGTTTATGTCATAATATAATAGTCGGCGACTGTGTATTACAAACTCAAAACGTCACAAACGAAGATTGCTGCAGCTTCAATCATTCACTCTATCATCCACAGTAGGAGTGTGATTTAAAACAGTGTTATTTTTTAATACCAAACATCGGGAGGTTAGGTGAATGAATATTATGTTTGTATATTATAGTGGTACATGGGAAACAACTGTAGACTGTGAAAGAGTTTTTGTAGGAATGTTTTATTAATGATAGGAACAAAAAACGTTACTGATCGAAAACTGTCAATTAGGAGTAGCTAATTGTTTTTTATGTTTGAAAAGGAGTGAGAAGACGGACGAGGGCGAGCTCATACCATAATATATTCCTTTATGATACAATTGGCATTGACGCCTCAGTATCAATATTTATTGAAAAGGATCTGAGTCAGAATCTAATATGTATATTTCGTTGTGACATGTCGTAAAATATGTATGTAATGCATCAACATGAACAAATACATGTCTAAAATAATGCACATCGGATACATATATAGATGTGGACAACGTCTTTGTTCAAAAGTGTGTTGCTTCTTCGAATACTGATTTTTGTTTCGATCGGGAATACATGGTAGAAAAGGAAACCTGTCACAGTTTCGGCTCCTTACAAAGGAAGTATTTCAAACGGATAGAAGTTAAAAATGTGAGCATTTTTAAGAAGTACGTATCATAAACGGAGCTGTCGACGAAATTCATTGTCAAACATTGCGATTACAGGCTATAGCTATTATGAAAAGCATTACAACAGAGTGTCTAGTTTTACCACCAAATTGCATTTGCACATTGAAGAAAGACATTGGCAATCTTATTTTCAACTCATTTTCACAGTGCAAACACCAACAAGCAGCACCACGACGGAAGGAACAACAGTCACCACAGAGGCAACAACTACACCAGCACCGGTTAGCTTGAGCACAACGACTGAGATACCGACAACAAGCTTAACATCCAGCACGGTGTCTACTACTCAATCCACAGAGGTGCCAACAACAACGACGACGTTAATTAGCACCACGTCACCAACACAAGTTCCATCAACTACTAGCACGACAGTGACAAGCACAATCTTCACAAGTCCGAACCCAACTGTAACGAGTACTGAAGCTGTGCCAACTAGCACAACCACACAGACTCCTACTACTGAAACCAATACACCAACAATAACCAGTACAACTACACAGATCCTTACAAGTACGAGTAATCCAACAACTGAGAGTACGACAACCACAATAATCACATCACCGACAACGACCTCAAGCGGAACGACAGGTATATATGCATAATTAGCATTCCTTAGGTTTTTATTTCCATGAAATGCAGATTTAGCTTACAGTACCTTATCGAACTACCTCAAATATTAGAGCTTCGAGGAGAAGGAAGTCATATATGTTTTGTTTCGTATGTTTCAGCACTACATCACCAACACAAGTGTTAATTTAGGAATGCTGAAGTCAAAATATTAAGACGAATATTATATGTCCCATTGCTGAAACTAATAAACGATCTGACGATCGCAACTTATAGGCAATCAATCAATGTAAGATGGACTGTATGAGCATGCTTTAAGACAGCATCACTTCTTCACACTAAGAAATAATGGTAATTTAGATGAATCTATATTCCCTTAATGGATCCTCGGGGTAAATAGGGAAACAGCTCGAAACTGTGTGTGGAATATACAATTTAAGGCATAATTGAGGAAAGCTTGAAGACAAGGTTTCACTTGAAAATTGTCGCTGAGGCGTTGTTAATTATTTATATATGTTTTAGAAAAGGAGTGTGAAGACGGATACGAAAATTGGCCGACATGATTTATATATTGTTTTATTAACCCTTCGATATTGATCCAAACTGTTTGTATATATATATATATATATATATATATATATATATATATATATATATATATATATATATATATATATATATATATATATATATATATATATATATATAAAACAACAAAATGCCATTCAAATTTGTACATTTGCATTTCAATATCATAAAACTGTAATGGTTTATGTCATAATATAATAGTCGGCGACTGTGTATTACAAACTCAAAACGTCACAAACGTAGATTGCTGCAGCTTCAGTCATTCACTCTATCATCGACAGTAGGAGTGTGATTTAAAACAGTGTTATTTTTTAATACCAAACATCGGGAGGTTAGGTGAATAAATATTATGTTTATATATTATAGTGGTACATGGGAAACAACTGTAGACTGTGAAAGAGTTTTTGTAGGAATGTTTTATTAATGATAGGAACAAAAAACGTTACTGATCGAAAACTGTCAATTAGGAGTAGCTTATTGTTTTTTATGTTTGAAAAGGAGTGAGAAGACGGACGAGGGCGAGCTCATACCATAATATATTCCTTTATGGTACCATTGGCATTGACGCCTCAGTATCAATATTTATTGAAAAGGATCTGAGTCAGAATCTAATATGTATATTTCGTTGTGACATGTCGTAAAATATGTATGTAATGCATCAACATGAACAAATACCTGTCTAAAATAGTGCACATCGTATACATATATAGATGTGGACAACGTCTTTGTTCAAAAGTGTGTTGCTTCTTCGAATACTGTTTTTTGTTTCGATCGGGAATACATGGTAGAAAAGGAAACCTGTTACAGTTTCGGCTCCTTACAAAGGAAGTATTTCAAACGGATAGAAGTTAAAAATGTGAGCATTTTTAAGAAGTACGTATCATAAACGGAACTGCCGACGAAATTCATTGTCAAACATTGCGTTTACAGGCTATAGCTATTATGGAAAGCATTACAATCGTGTGTTTAGTTTTACCACCAAATTGCATTTGCACATTGAAGAAAGACATTGGCAATCTTATTTTCAACTCATTTTCACAGTGCAAACACCAACAAGCAGCACCACGACGGAAGGAACAACAGTCACCACAGAGGCAACAACTACACCAGCAACGGTTAGCTTGAGCACAACGACTGAGATACCGACAACAAACTTAACATCCAGCACGGTGTCTACTACTCAATCCACAGAGGTGCCAACAACAACGACGACGTTAATTAGCACCACATCACCAACACAAGTTCCATCAAGTACTAGCACGACAGTGACAAGCACAACCTTCACAAGTCCGAACCCAACTGTAACGAGTACTGAAGCTGTGCCAACTAGCACAACCACACAGACTCCTACTACTGAAACCAATACACCAACAATAACCAGTACAACTACACAGATCCTTACAAGTACGAGTAATCCAACAACTGAGAGTACGACAACCACAATAATCACATCACCGACAACGACCTCAAGCGGAACGACAGGTATATATGCATAATTAGCATTCCTTAGGTTTTTATTTCCATGAAATGCAGATTTAGCTTACTGTACCTTATCGAACTACCTCAAATATTAGAGCTTCGAGGAGAAGGAAGTCATATATGTCTTGTTTTTTATGTTTCAGCACTACATCACCAACACAAGTGTTAATTTAGGAATGCTGAAGTCAAAATATTAAGACGAATATTATATGTCCCATTGCTGAAACTAATAAACGATCTGAAGATCGCAACTTATAGGCAATTAATCAATGTAAGATGGACGGTATGAGCATGCTTTAAGACAGCATCACTTCTTCATACTAAGAAATAATGGTAATTTAGATGAATCCATATTCCCTTAATGGATCCTCTGGGTATATAGGGAAACAGCTCGAAACTGTGTGTGGAATATACAATTTAAGGCATAATTGAGGAAAGCTTGAAGACAAGGTTTCACTTGAAAATTGTCGCTGAGGCGTTGTTAGTTATTTATATATGTTTTAGAAAAGGAGTGTGAAGACGGATACGAAAATGGGCCGACATGATTTATATATTGTTTTATTAACCCTTCGATATTGATCCAAACTGTTTGTATATATATATATATATATATATATATATATATATATATATATATATATATATATATATATATATATAACAACAAAATGCCATTCCTATTTGTATATTTGCATTTCATTATCATAAAACTGTAATGGTTTATGTCATAATATAATAGTCGGCGACTGTGTATTACAAACTCAAAACGTCACAAACGAAGATTGCTGCAGTTTCAATCATTCACTCTATCATCGACAGTAGGAGTGTGATTTAAAACAGTGTTATTTTTTAATACCAAACATCGGGGAGGTTAGGTGAATCAATATTATGTTTATATATTATAGTGGTACATGGGAAACAACTGTAGACTGTGAAAGAGGTTTTGTAGGAATGTTTTATTAATGATAGGAACAAAAAACGTTACTGATCGAAAACTGTCAATTAGGAGTGGCTTATTCTTTTTTATGTTTGAAAAGGAGTGAGAAGACGGACGAGGGCGAGCTCATACCATAATATATTCCTTTATGATACCATTGGCATTGACGCCTCAGTATCAATATTTATTGAAAAGGATCTGAGTCAGAATCTAATATGTATATTTCGTTGTGACATGTCGTAAAATATGTATGTAATGCATCAACATAAACAAATACCTGTCTAAAATATTGCTCATCGGATACATATATAGATGTGGACAACGTCTTTGTTCAAAAGTGTGTTGCTTCTTCGAATACTGTTTTTTGTTTCGATCGGGAATACATGGTAGAAAAGGAAACCTGTTACAGTTTCGGCTCCTTACAAAGGAAGTATTTCAAACGGATAGAAGTTAAAAATGTTAGCATTTTTAAGAAGTACGTATCATAAACAGAGCTGCCGACGAAATTCATTGTCAAACATTGCGATTACAGGCTATAGCTATTATGAAAAGCATTACAATAGAGTGTCTAGTTTTACCACCAAATTGCATTTGCACATTGAAGAAAGATATTGGCAATCTTATTTTCAACTCATTTTCACAGTGCAAACACCAACAAGCAGCACCACGACGGAAGGAACAACAGTCATCACAGAGGCAACAACTACACCAGCAACGGTTAGCTTGAGCACAACGACTGAGATACCGACAACAAGCTTAACATCCAGCACGGTGTCTACTACTCAATCCACAGAGGTGCCAACAACAACGACGACGTTAATTAGCACCACATCACCAACACAAGTTCCATCAAGTACTACCACGACAGTGACAAGTACAACCTTCACAAGTCCGAACCCAACTGTAACGAGTACTGAAGCTGTGCCAACTAGCACAACCACACAGACTCCTACTACTGAAACCAATACATCAACAATAACCAGTACAACTACACAGATCCTTACAAGTACGAGTAATCCAACAACTGAGAGTACGACAACCACAATAATCACATCACCGACAACGACCTCAAGCGGAACGACAGGTATATATGCATAATTAGCATTCCTTAGGTTTTTATTTCCATGAAATGCAGATTTAGCTTACAGTACCTTATCGAACTACCTCAAATATTAGAGCTTCGAGGAGAAGGAAGTCATATATGTTTTGTTTTTTATGTTTCAGCACTACATCACCAACACAAGTGTTAATTTAGGAATGCTGAAGTCAAAATATTAAGACGAATATTATATGTCCCATTGCTGAAACTAATAAACGATCTGAAGATCGCAACTTATAGGCAATTAATCAATGTAAGATGGACGGTATGAGCATGCTTTAAGACAGCATCACTTCTTCATACTAAGAAATAATGGTAATTTAGATGAATCCATATTCCCTTAATGGATCCTCTGGGTATATAGGGAAACAGCTCGAAACTGTGTGTGGAATATACAATTTAAGGCATAATTGAGGAAAGCTTGAAGACAAGGTTTCACTTGAAAATTGTCGCTGAGGCGTTGTTAGTTATTTATATATGTTTTAGAAAAGGAGTGTGAAGACGGATACGAAAATGGGCCGACATGATTTATATATTGTTTTATTAACCCTTCGATATTGATCCAAACTGTTTGTATATATATATATATATATATATATATATATATATATATATATATATATATATATATATAACAACAAAATGCCATTCCTATTTGTATATTTGCATTTCATTATCATAAAACTGTAATGGTTTATGTCATAATATAATAGTCGGCGACTGTGTATTACAAACTCAAAACGTCACAAACGAAGATTGCTGCAGTTTCAATCATTCACTCTATCATCGACAGTAGGAGTGTGATTTAAAACAGTGTTTTTTTTTAATACCAAACATCGGGGAGGTTAGGTGAATCAATATTATGTTTATATATTATAGTGGTACATGGGAAACAACTGTAGACTGTGAAAGAGGTTTTGTAGGAATGTTTTATTAATGATAGGAACAAAAAACGTTACTGATCGAAAACTGTCAATTAGGAGTGGCTTATTCTTTTTTATGTTTGAAAAGGAGTGAGAAGACGGACGAGGGCGAGCTCATACCATAATATATTCCTTTATGATACCATTGGCATTGACGCCTCAGTATCAATATTTATTGAAAAGGATCTGAGTCAGAATCTAATATGTATATTTCGTTGTGACATGTCGTAAAATATGTATGTAATGCATCAACATAAACAAATACCTGTCTAAAATATTGCTCATCGGATACATATATAGATGTGGACAACGTCTTTGTTCAAAAGTGTGTTGCTTCTTCGAATACTGTTTTTTGTTTCGATCGGGAATACATGGTAGAAAAGGAAACCTGTTACAGTTTCGGCTCCTTACAAAGGAAGTATTTCAAACGGATAGAAGTTAAAAATGTGAGCATTTTTAAGAAGTACGTATCATAAACAGAGCTGCCGACGAAATTCATTGTCAAACATTGCGATTACAGGCTATAGCTATTATGAAAAGCATTACAATAGAGTGTCTAGTTTTACCACCAAATTGCATTTGCACATTGAAGAAAGATATTGGCAATCTTATTTTCAACTCATTTTCACAGTGCAAACACCAACAAGCAGCACCACGACGGAAGGAACAACAGTCATCACAGAGGCAACAACTACACCAGCAACGGTTAGCTTGAGCACAACGACTGAGATACCGACAACAAGCTTAACATCCAGCACGGTGTCTACTACTCAATCCACAGAGGTGCCAACAACAACGACGACGTTAATTAGCACCACATCACCAACACAAGTTCCATCAAGTACTACCACGACAGTGACAAGTACAACCTTCACAAGTCCGAACCCAACTGTAACGAGTACTGAAGCTGTGCCAACTAGCACAACCACACAGACTCCTACTACTGAAACCAATACATCAACAATAACCAGTACAACTACACAGATCCTTACAAGTACGAGTAATCCAACAACTGAGAGTACGACAACCACAATAATCACATCACCGACAACGACCTCAAGCGGAACGACAGGTATATATGCATAATTAGCATTCCTTAGGTTTTTATTTCCATGAAATGCAGATTTAGCTTACAGTACCTTATCGAACTACCTCAAATATTAGAGCTTCGAGGAGAAGGAAGTCATATATGTTTTGTTTTTTATGTTTCAGCACTACATCACCAACACAAGTGTTAATTTAGGAATGCTGAAGTCAAAATATTAAGACGAATATTATATGTCACATTGCTGAAACTAATAAACGATCTGAAGATCGCAACTTATAGGCAATTAATCAATGTAAGATGGACGGTATGAGCATGCTTTAAGACAGCATCACTTCTTCATACTAAGAAATAATGGTAATTTAGATGAATCCATATTCCCTTAATGGATCCTCGGGGTATATAGGGAAACAGCTCGAAACTGTGTGTGGAATATACAATTTAAGGCATAATTGAGGAAAGCTTGAAGACAAGGTTTCACTTGAAAATTGTCGCTGAGGCGTTGTTAGTTATTTATATATGTTTTAGAAAAGGAGTGTGAAGACGGATACGAAAATGGGCCGACATGATTTATATATTGTTTTATTAACCCTTCGATATTGATCCAAACTGTTTGTATATATATATATATATATATATATATATATATATATATATATATATATATATATATATATATATATATATATATAACAACAAAATGCCATTCCTATTTGTATATTTGCATTTCATTATCATAAAACTGTAATGGTTTATGTCATAATATAATAGTCGGCGACTGTGTATTACAAACTCAAAACGTCACAAACGAAGATTGCTGCAGTTTCAATCATTCACTCTATCATCGACAGTAGGAGTGTGATTTAAAACAGTGTTATTTTTTAATACCAAACATCGGGGAGGTTAGGTGAATCAATATTATGTTTATATATTATAGTGGTACATGGGAAACAACTGTAGACTGTGAAAGAGTTTTTGTAGGAATGTTTTATTAATGATAGGAACAAAAAACGTTACTGATCGAAAACTGTCAATTAGGAGTGGCTTATTCTTTTTTATGTTTGAAAAGGAGTGAGAAGACGGACGAGGGCGAGCTCATACCATAATATATTCCTTCATGATACCATTGGCATTGACGCCTCAGTATCAATATTTATTGAAAAGGATCTGAGTCAGAATCTAATATGTATATTTCGTTGTGACATGTCGTAAAATATGTATGTAATGCATCAACATAAACAAATACCTGTCTTAAATATTGCTCATCGGATACATATATAGATGTGGACAACGTCTTTGTTCAAAAGTGTGTTGCTTCTTCGAATACTGTTTTTTGTTTCGATCGGGTATACATGGTAGAAAAGGAAACCTGTTACAGTTTCGGCTCCTTACAAAGGAAGTATTTCAAACGGATAGAAGTTAAAAATGTGAGCATTTTGAAGAAGTACGTATCATAAACGGAGCTGCCGACGAAATTCATTGTCAAACATTGCGATTACAGGCTATAGCTATTATGAAAAGCATTACAATAGAGTGTCTAGTTTTACCACCAAATTGCATTTGCACATTGAAGAAAGATATTGGCAATCTTATTTTCAACTCATTTTCACAGTGCAAACACCAACAAGCAGCACCACGACGGAAGGAACAACAGTCATCACAGAGGCAACAACTACACCAGCAACGGTTAGCTTGAGCACAACGACTGAGATACCGACAACAAGCTTAACATCCAGCACGGTGTCTACTACTCAATCCACAGAGGTGCCAACAACAACGACGACGTTAATTAGCACCACATCACCAACACAAGTTCCATCAAGTACTAGCACGACAGTGACAAGCACAACCTTCACAAGTCCGAACCCAACTGTAACGAGTACTGAAGCTGTGCCAACTAGCACAACCACACAGACTCCTACTACTGAAACCAATACACCAACAATAACCAGTACAACTACACAGATCCTTACAAGTACGAGTAATCCAACAACTGAGAGTACGACAACCACAATAATCACATCACCGACAACGACCTCAAGCGGAACGACAGGTATATATGCATAATTAGCATTCCTTAGGTTTTTATTTCCATGAAATGCAGATTTAGCTTACAGTACCTTATCGAACTACCTCAAATATTAGAGCTTCGAGGAGAAGGAAGTCATATATGTTTTGTTTTTTATGTTTCAGCACTACATCACCAACACAAGTGTTAATTTAGGAATGCTGAAGTCAAAATATTAAGACGAATATTATATGTCCCATTGCTGAAACTAATAAACGATCTGAAGATCGCAACTTATAGGCAATTAATCAATGTAAGATTGACGGTATGAGCATGCTTTAAGACAGCATCACTTCTTCATACTAAGAAATAATGGTAATTTAGATGAATCCATATTCCCTTAATGGATCCTCTGGGTATATAGGGAAACAGCTCGAAACTGTGTGTGGAATATACAATTTAAGGCATAATTGAGGAAAGCTTGAAGACAAGGTTTCACTTGAAAATTGTCGCTGAGGCGTTGTTAGTTATTTATATCTGTTTTAGAAAAGGAGTGTGAAGACGGATACGAAAATGGGCCGACATGATTTATATATTGTTTTATTAACCCTTCGATATTGATCCAAACTGTTTGTATATATATATATATATATATATATATATATATATATATATATATATATATATATATATATATATATATATATATATAACACAACAAAATGCCATTCCTATTTGTATATTTGCATTTCATTATCATAAAACTGTAATGGTTTATGTCATAATATAATAGTCGTCGACTGTGTATTACAAACTCAAAACGTCACAAACGAAGATTGCTGCAGTTTCAATCATTCACTCTATCATCGACAGTAGGAGTGTGATTTAAAACAGTGTTATTTTTTAATACCAAACATCGGGGAGGTTAGGTGAATCAATATTATGTTTATATATTATAGTGGTACATGGGAAACAACTGTAGACTGTGAAAGAAATTTTGTAGGAATGTTTTATTAATGATAGGAACAAAAAACGTTACTGATCGAAAACTGTCAATTAGGAGTGGCTTATTCTTTTTTATGTTTGAAAAGGAGTGAGAAGACGGACGAGGGCGAGCTCATACCATAATATATTCCTTTACGATACCATTGGCATTGACGCCTCAGTATCAATATTTATTGAAAAGGATCTGAGTCAGAATCTAATATGTATATTTCGTTGTGACATGTCGTAAAATATGTATGTAATGCATCAACATAAACAAATACCTTTCTAAAATATTGCTCATCGGATACATATATAGATGTGGACAACGTCTTTGTTCAAAAGTGTGTTGCTTCTTCGAATACTATTTTTTGTTTCGATCGGGAATACATGGTAGAAAAGGAAACCTGTTACAGTTTCGGCTCCTTACAAAGGAAGTATTTCAAACGGATAGAAGTTAAAAATGTGAGCATTTTGAAGAAGTACGTATCATAAAAAGAGCTGCCGACGAAATTCATTGTCAAACATTGCGATTACAGGCTATAGCTATTATGAAAAGCATTACAATAGAGTGTCTAGTTTTACCACCAAACTGCATTTGCACATTGAAGAAAGATATTGGCGATCTTATTTTCAACTCATTTTCACAGTGCAAACACCAACAAGCAGCACCACGACGGAAGGAACAACAGTCATCACAGAGGCAACAACTACACCAGCAACGGTTAGCTTGAGCACAACGACTGAGATACCGACAACAAGCTTAACATCCAGCACGGTGTCTACTACTCAATCCACAGAGGTGCCAACAACAACGACGACGTTAATTAGCACCACATCACCAACACAAGTTCCATCAAGTACTAGCACGACAGTGACAAGCACAACCTTCACAAGTCCGAACCCAACTGTAACGAGTACTGAAGCTGTGCCAACTAGCACAACCACACAGACTCCTACTACTGAAACCAATACACCAACAATAACCAGTACAACTACACAGATCCTTACAAGTACGAGTAATCCAACAACTGAGAGTACGACAACCACAATAATCACATCACCGACAACGACCTCAAGCGGAACGACAGGTATATATGCATAATTAGCATTCCTTAGGTTTTTATTTCCATGAAATGCAGATTTAGCTTACAGTACCTTATCGAACTACCTCAAATATTAGAGCTTCGAGGAGAAGGAAGTCATATATGTTTTGTTTTTTATGTTTCAGCACTACATCACCAACACAAGTGTTAATTTAGGAATGCTGAAGTCAAAATATTAAGACGAATATTATATGTCCCATTGCTGAAACTAATAAACGATCTGAAGATCGCAACTTATAGGCAATTAATCAATGTAAGATGGACGGTATGAGCATGCTTTAAGACAGCATCACTTCTTCATACTAAGAAATAATGGTAATTTAGATGAATCCATATTCCCTTAATGGATCCTCGGGGTATATAGGGAAACAGCTCGAAACTGTGTGTGGAATATACAATTTAAGGCATAATTGAGGAAAGCTTGAAGACAAGGTTTGACTTGAAAATTGTCGCTGAGGCGTTGTTAGTTATTTATATATGTTTTAGAAAAGGAGTGTGAAGACGGATACGAAAATGGGCCGACATGAATTATATATTGTTTTATTAACCCTTCGATATTGATCCAAACTGTTTGTATATATACATATATATATATATATATATATATATATATATATATATATATATATATATATATATATATATATATATATATATATATATAACAACAAAATGCCATTCCTATTTGTATATTTGCATTTCATTATCATAAAACTGTAATGGTTTATGTAATAATATATTAGTCGGCGACTGTGTATTACAAACTCAAAACGTCACAAACGAAGATTGCTGCAGTTTCAATCATTCACTCTATCATCGACAGTAGGAGTGTGATTTAAAACAGTGTTATTTTTTAATACCAAACATCGGGGAGGTTAGGTGAATCAATATTATGTTTATATATTATAGTGGTACATGGGAAACAACTGTAGACTGTGAAAGAGTTTTTGTAGGAATGTTTTATTAATGATAGGAACAAAAAACGTTACTGATCGAAAACTGTCAATTAGGAGTGGCTTATTCTTTTTTATGTTTGAAAAGGAGTGAGAAGACGGACGAGGGCGAGCTCATACCATAATATATTCCTTTATGATACCATTGGCATTGACGCCTCAGTATCAATATTTATTGAAAAGGATCTGAGTCAGAATCTAATATGTAAATTTCGTTGTGACATGTCGTAAAATATGTATGTAATGCATCAACATAAACAAATACCTGTCTAAAATATTGCTCATCGGATACATATATAGATGTGGACAACGTCTTTGTTCAAAAGTGTGTTGCTTCTTCGAATACTGTTTTTTGTTTCGATCGGGAATACATGGTCGAAAAGGAAACCTGTTACAGTTTCGGCTCCTTACAAAGGAAGTATTTCAAACGGATAGAAGTTAAAAATGTGAGCATTTTTAAGAAGTACGTATCATAAACAGAGCTGCCGACGAAATTCATTGTCAAACATTGCGATTACAGGCTATAGCTATTATGAAAAGCATTACAATAGAGTGTCTAGTTTTACCACCAAATTGCATTTGCACATTGAAGAAAGATATTGGCAATCTTATTTTCAACTCATTTTCACAGTGCAAACACCAACAAGCAGCACCACGACGGAAGGAACAACAGTCATCACAGAGGCAACAACTACACCAGCAACGGTTAGCTTGAGCACAACGACTGAGATACCGACAACAAGCTTAACATCCAGCACGGTGTCTACTACTCAATCCACAGAGGTGCCAACAACAACGACGACGTTAATTAGCACCACATCACCAACACAAGTTCCATCAAGTACTAGCAGGACAGTGACAAGCACAACCTTCACAAGTCCGAACCCAACTGTAACGAGTACTGAAGCTGTGCCAACTAGCACAACCACACAGACTCCTACTACTGAAACCAATACACCAACAATAACCAGTACAACTACACAGATCCTTACAAGTACGAGTAATCCAACAACTGAGAGTACGACAACCACAATAATCACATCACCGACAACGACCTCAAGCGGAACGACAGGTATATATGCATAATTAGCATTCCTTAGGTTTTTATTTCCATGAAATGCAGATTTAGCTTACAGTACCTTATCGAACTACCTCAAATATTAGAGCTTCGAGGAGAAGGAAGTCATATATGTTTTGTTTTTTATGTTTCAGCACTACATCACCAACACAAGTGTTAATTTAGGAATGCTGAAGTCAAAATATTAAGACGAATATTATATGTCCCATTGCTGAAACTAATAAACGATCTGAAGATCGCAACTTATAGGCAATTAATCAATGTAAGATTGACGGTATGAGCATGCTTTAAGACAGCATCACTTCTTCATACTAAGAAATAATGGTAATTTAGATGAATCCATATTCCCTTAATGGATCCTCGGGGTATATAGGGAAACAGCTCGAAACTGTGTGTGGAATATACAATTTAAGGCATAATTGAGGAAAGCTTGAAGACAAGGTTTCACTTGAAAATTGTCGCTGAGGCGTTGTTAATTATTTATATATGTTTTAGAAAAGGAGTGTGAAGACGGATACGAAAATGGGCCGTTATGATTTATATATTGTTTTATTAACCCTTCGATATTGATCCAAACTGTTTGTATATATATATATATATATATATATATATATATATATATATATATATATATATATATATATATATATATATATATATAACAACAAAATGCTATTCCTATTTGTACATTTGCATTTCATTATCATAAAACTGTAATGGTCTATGTCATAATATAATAGTCGGCGACTGTGTATTACAAACTCAAAACGTCACAAACGAAGATTGCTGCAGTTTCAATCATTCACTCTATCATCGACAGTAGGAGTGTGATTTAAAACAGTGTTATTTTTTAATACCAAACATCGGGGAGGTTAGGTGAATCAATATTATGTTTATATATTATAGTGGTACATGGGAAACAACTGTAGACTGTGAAAGAGTTTTTGTAGGAATGTTTTTTTAATGATAGGAACAAAAAACGTTACTGATCGAAAACTGTCAATTAGGAGTGGCTTATTTTTTTATGTTTGAAAAGGAGTGAGAAGACGGACGAGGGAGAGCTCATAACATAATATATTCCTTTATGATACCATTGGAATTGACGCCTCAGTATCAATATTTATTGAAAAGGATCTGAGTCAGAATCTAATATGTAAATTTCGTTGTGACATGTCGTAAAATATGTATGTAATGCATCAACATGAACAAATACCTGTCTAAAATAATGCACATCGGATACATATATAGATGTGGACAACGTCTTTGTTCAAAAGTGTGTTGCTTCTTCGAATACTGTTTTTTGTTTCGATCGGGAATACATGGTATAAAAGGAAACCTGTTACAGTTTTGGCTCCGTACAAAGAAAGTATTTGAAACGGATAGAAGTTAAAAATGTGAGCATTTTTAAGAGGAACGTATCATAAACGGAACTGCCGACGAAATTCATTGTCAAACATTGCGTTTACAGGCTATAGCTGTTATGAAAAGCATTACAATAGTGTGTTTAGTTTTACAACCTATTTGCATTTGCACATTGAAAAAAGACATTGGCAATCTTATTTTCAACTCATTTTCACAGTGCAAACACCAACAAGCAGCTCCACGACGGAAGGAACAACATTCATCACAGAGGCAACAACTACACCAGCAACGGTTAGCTTGAGCACAACGACTGAGATACCGACAACAAGCTTAACATCCAGCACGGTGTCTACTACTCAATTCACAGAGGTGCCAACAACAACGACGACGTTAATTAGCACCACATCACCAACACAAGTTCCATCAAGTACTACCACGACAGTGACAAGCACAACCTTCACAAGTCCGAACCCAACTGTAACGAGTACTGAAGCTGTGCCAACTAGCACAACCACACAGACTCCTACTACTGAAACCAATACACCAACAATAACCAGTACAACTACACAGATCCTTACAAGTACGAGTAATCCAACAACTGAGAGTACGACAACCACAATAATCACATCACCGACAACGACCTCAAGCGGAACGACAGGTATATATGCATAATTAGCATTCCTTAGGTTTTTATTTCCAGGAAATGCGGATTTAGCTTACAGTACCTTATCGAACTACCTCAAATATTAGAGCTTCGAGGAGAAGGAAGTCATGTATGTTTTGTTTCGCATGTTTCAGCACTACATCACCAACACAAGTGTTAATTTAGGAATGCTGAAGTCAAAATATTAAGACGAATATTATATGTCCCATTGCTGAAACTAATAAACGATCTGACGATCGCAACTTATAGGCAATTAATCAATGTAAGATGGACGGTATGAGCATGCTTTAAGACAGCATCACTTCTTCATACTAAGAAATAATGGTAATTTAGATGAATCCATATTCCCTTAATGGATCCTCGGGGTATATAGGGAAACAGCTCGAAACTGTGTGTGGAATATACAATTTAAGGCATAATTGAGGAAGCTTGAAGACAAGGTATCACTTGAAAATTGTCGCTGAGGCGTTGTTAATTATTTATATATGTTTTAGAAAAGGAGTGTGAAGACGGATACGAAAATGGGCCGACATGATTTATATATTGTTTTATTAACCGTTCGATATTGATCCAAACTAGTCGGCGACTGTGTATTACATCTCAAAACGTCACAAACGAAGATTGCTGCAGTTTCAATTATTCACTCTATCATCGACAGTAGGAGTGGGATTTAAAACAGTGTTATTTCTTAATACCAAACATCGGGGAGGTTAGGTGAATCAATATTATGTTTATATATTATAGTGGTACATGGGAAACAACTGTAGACTGTGAAAGAGTTTGTGTAGGAATGTTTTTTTAATGATAGGAACAAAAAACGTTACTGATCGAGAACTGTCAATTAGGAGTGGCTTATTTTTTTTATGTTTGAAAAGGAGTGAGAAGACGGACGAGGGAGAGCTCATACCATAATATATTCCTTTATGATACCATTGGCATTGACGCCTCAGTATCAATATTTATTGAAACCCATCTGAGTCAGAATCTAATATGTATATTTCGTTGTGACATGTCGTTAAATATGTATGTAATGCATCAACATGAACAAATACCTGTCTAAAATAATGCACATCGGAAACATATATAGATATGGACAACGTCTTTGTTCAAAAGTGTGTTGCTTCTTCGAATACTGTTTCTTGTGTCGATCGGGAATACATGGTCGAAAAGGAAACCTGTTACAGTTTCGGCTCCGTACAAAGGAAGTATTTCAAACGGATAGAAGTTAAAAATGTGAGCATTTTTATGAGGAACGTATCATAAACGGAACTGCCGACGAAATTCATATTCAAACATTGCGTTTACAGGCTATAGCTATTATGAAAAGCATTACAATAGTGTGTTTAGTTTTACAACCAAATTGCATTTGCACATTGAAGAAAGACATTGGAAATCTTATTTTCGACTCATTTTCACAGTGCAAACACCAACAAGCAGCACCACGACGGAAGGAACAACAGTCATCACAGAGGCAACAACTACAACAGCAACGGTTAGCTTGAGCACAACGACTGAGATACCGACAACAAGCTTAACATCCAGCACGGTGTCTACTACTCAATCCACAGAGGTGCCAACAACAACGACGACGTCAATTAGCACCACATCACCAACACAAGTTCCATCAAGTACTAGCACGACAGTGACAAGCACAACCTTCACAAGTCCGAACCCAACTGTAACGAGTACTGAAGCTGTGCCAACTAGCACAACCACACAGACTCCTACTACTGAAACCAATACACCAACAATAACCAGTACAACTACACAGATCCTTACAAGTACGAGTAATCCAACAACTGAGAGTACGACAACCACAATAATCACATCACCGACAACGACCTCAAGCGGAACGACAGGTATATATGCATAATTAGCATTCCTTAGGTTTTTATTTCCAGGAAATGCGGATTTAGCTTACAGTACCTTATCGAACTACCTCAAATATTAGAGCTTCGAGGTGAAGGAAGTCATATATGCTTTGTTTCGTATGTTTCAGCACTACATCACCAACACAAGTGTTAATTTAGGAATGCTGAAGTCAAAATATTAAGACGAATATTATATGTCCTATTGCTGAAACTAATAAACGATCTGACGATCGCAACTTATAGGCAATTAATCAATGTAAGATGGACGGTATGAGCATGCTTTAAGACAGCATCACTTCTTCATACTAAGAAATAATGGTAATTTAGATGAATCCATATTCCCTTAATGGATCCTCGGGGTAAATAGGGAAACAGCTCGAAACTGTGTGTGGAATATACAATTTAAGGCATAATTGAGGAAAGCTTGAAGACAAGGTTTCACTTGAAAATTGTCGCTGAGGCGTTGTTAATTATTTATATATGTTTTAGAAAATGAGTGTGAAGACGGATACGAAAATGGGCCGACATGATTTATATATCGTTTATTAACCCTTCGATATTGATCCAAACTGTTTATATATATATATATATATATATATATATATATATATATATATATATATATATATATATATATATAAAACAACAAAATGCCATTCCTATTTGTACATTTGCATTTCAATATCATACAACTGTAATGGTTTATGTCATAATATAATAGTCGGCGACTGTGTATTACAAACTCAAAACGTCACAAACGAAGATTGCTGCAGTTTCAATCATTCACTCTATCATCGACAGTAGGAGTGGGATTTAAAACAGTGTTATTTCTTAATACCAAACATCGGGGAGGTTAGGTGAATCAATATTATGTTTATATATTATAGTGGTACATGGGAAACAACTGTCGACTGTGAAAGAGTTTTTGTAGGAATGTTTTTTTAATGATAGGAACAAAAAACGTTACTGATCGAGAACTGTCAATTAGGAGTGGCTTATTTTTTTTTATGTTTGAAAAGGAGTGAGAAGACGGACGAGGGAGAGCTCATACCATAATATGTTCCTTTATGATACCATTGGCATTGACGCCTTAGTATCAATATTTATTGAAACCCATCTGAGTCAGAATCTAATATGTATATTTCGTTGTGACATGTCGTAAAATATGTATGTAATGCATCAACATGAACAAATACCTGTCTAAAATAATGCACATCGGATACATATATAGAAGTGGACAACGTCTTTGTTCAAAAGTGTGTTGCTTCTTCGAATACTGTTTTTTGTTTCGATCGGGAATACATGGTAGAAAATGAAACCTGTTACAGTTTCGGCTCCTTACAAAGGAAGTATTTCAAACGGATAGAAGTTAAAAATGTGAGCATTTTTAAGAAGTACGTATCATAAACGGAACTGCCGACGAAATTCATTGTCAAATATTGCGTTTACAGGCTATAGCTATCATGAAAAGCATTACAATAGTGTGTTTAGTTTTACAACCAAACTGCATTTGCACATTGAAGAAAGACATTGGAAATCTTATTTTCAACTCATATTCACAGTGCAAACAAAAACAAGCAGCACCACGACGGAAGGAACAACAGTCACCACAGAGGCAACAACTACACCAGCAACGGTTAGCTTGAGCACAACGACTGAGATACCGACAACAAGCTTAACATCCAGCACGGTGTCTTCTACTCAATTCACAGAGGTGCCAACAACAACGACGACGTTAATTAGCACCACATCACCAACACAAGTTCCATCAAGTACTAGCACGACAGTGACAAGCACAACCTTCACAAGTCCGAACCCAACTGTAACGAGTACTGAAGCTGTGCCAACTAGCACAACCACACAGACTCCTACTACTGAAACCAATACACCAGCAATAACCAGTACAACTACACAGATCCCTACAAGTACGAGTAATCCAACAACTGAGAGTACGACAACCACAATAATCACATCACCGACAACGACCTCAAGCGGAACGACAGGTATATATGCATAATTAGCATTCCTTAGGTTTTTATTTCCATGAAATGCAGATTTAGCTTACAGTACCTTATCGAACTACCTCAAATATTAGAGCTTCGAGGTTAAGGAAGTCATATATGCTTTGTTTCGCATGTTTCAGCACTACATCATCAACACAAGTGTTAATTTAGGAATGCTGAAGTCAAAATATTAAGACGAATATTATATGTCCTATTGCTGAAACTAATAAACGATCTGACAATCGCAACTTATAGGCAATTAATCAATGTAAGATGGACGGTATGAGCATGCGTTAAGACAGCATCACTTCTTCATACTAAGAAATAATGGTAATTTAGATGAATCATTATTCCCTTAATGGATCCTCGGGGTAAATAGGGAATCAGCTCGAAACTGTGTGTGGAATATACAATTTAAGGCATAATTGAGGAAAGCTTGAAGACAAGGTTTCACTTGAAAATTGTCGCTGAGGCGTTGTTAATTATTTATATATGATTTAGAAAAGGTGTGTGAAGACGGATACGAAAATGGGCCGACATGATTTATATATCGTTTATTAACCCTTCGATATTGATCCAAACTGTTTATATATGTATATATATATATATATATATATATATATATATATATATATATATATATATATATATATATATATATATATATATATATATATGCGACTGTGTATTACAAACTCAAAACGTGACAAACGAAGATTGCTGCAGTTTCAATCATTCACTCTATCATCGACAGTAGGAGTGGGATTTTAAACAGTGTTATTTCTTAATACCAAACATCGGGGAGGTTAGGTGAATCAATATTATTTTTATATATTATAGTGGTACATGGGAAACAACTGTAGAATGTGAAAGAGTTTTTGTACGAAATGTTTTTTTAATGATAGGAACAAAAAACGTTACTGATCGAAAACTGTCAATTAGGAGTGGCTTATTTTTTTATGTTTGAAAAGGAGTGAGAAGACGGACGAGGGAGAGCTCATACCATAATATATTCCTTTATGATACCATTGGCATTGACGCCTCAGTATCAATATTTATTGAAAAGGATCTGAGTCAGAATCTAATATGTAAATTTCGTTGTGACATGTCGTAAAATATGTATGTAATGCATCAACATGAACAAATACCTGTCTAAAATAATGCACATCGGATACATATATAGATGTGGACAACGTCTTTGTTCAAAAGTGTGTTGCTTCTTCGAATACTGTTTTTTGTTTCGATCGGGAATACATGGTCGAAAAGGAAACCTGTTACAGTTTTGGCATCGTAAAAAGGAAGTATTTCAAACGGATAGAAGTTAAAAATGTGAGCATTTTTAAGAGGTACGTATCATAAACAGAGCTGCCGACGAAATTCATTGTCAAACATTGCGATTACAGGCTATAGCTATTATGAAAAGCATTACAATAGTGTGTCTAGTTTTACCACCAAATTGCATTTGCACATTGAAGAAAGATATTCGCAATCTTATTTTCAACTCATTTTCACAGTGCAAACACCAACAAGCAGCACCACGACGGAAGGAACAACAGTCATCACAGAGGCAACAACTACACCAGCAACGGTTAGCTTGAGCACAACGACTGAGATACCGACAACAAGCTTAACATCCAGCACGGTGTCTACTACTCAATCCACAGAGGTGCCAACAACAACGACGACGTTAATTAGCACCACATCACCAACACAAGTTCCATCAAGTACTAGCACGACAGTGACAAGCACAACCTTCACAAGTCCGAACCCAACTGTAACGAGTACTGAAGCTGTGCCAACTAGCACAACCACACAGACTCCTACTACTGAAACCAATACACCAACAATAACCAGTACAACTACACAGATCCTTACAAGTACGAGTAATCCAACAACTGAGAGTACGACAACCACAATAATCACATCACCGACAACGACCTCAAGCGGAACGACAGGTATATATGCATAATTAGCATTCCTTAGGTTTTTATTTCCATGAAATGCAGATTTAGCTTACAGTACCTTATCGAACTACCTCAAATATTAGAGCTTCGAGGAGAAGGAAGTCATATATGTTTTGTTTTTTATGTTTCAGCACTACATCACCAACACAAGTGTTAATTTAGGAATGCTGAAGTCAAAATATTAAGACGAATATTATATGTCCCATTGCTGAAACTAATAAACGATCTGAAGATCGCAACTTATAGGCAATTAATCAATGTAAGATTGACGGTTTGAGCATGCTTTAAGACAGCATCACTTCTTCATACTTAGAAATAATGGTAATTTAGATGAATCCATATTCCCTTAATGGATCCTCGGGGTATATAGGGAAACAGCTCGAAACTGTGTGTGGAATATACAATTTAAGGCATAATTGAGGAAAGCTTGAAGACAAGGTTTCACTTGAAAATTGTCGCTGAGGCGTTGTTAGTTATTTATATATGTTTTAGAAAAGGAGTGTGAAGACGGATACGAAAATGGGCCGACATGATTTATATATTGTTTTATTAACCCTTCGATATTGATCCAAACTGTTTGTATATATATATATATAACAACAAAATGCCATTCCTATTTGTATATTTGCATTTAATTATCATAAAACTGTAATGGTTTATGTAATAATATATTAGTCGGCGACTGTGTATTACAAACTCAAAACGTCACAAACGAAGATTGCTGCAGTTTCAATCATTCACTCTATCATCGACAGTAGGAGTGGGATTTAAAACAGTGTTATTTTTTAATACCAAACATCGGGGAGGTTAGGTGAATCAATATTATGTTTATATATTATAGTGGTACATGGTAAACAACTGTAGACTGTGAAAGAGTTTTTGTAGGAATGTTTTATTAATGATAGGAACAAAAAACGTTACTGATCGAAAACTGTCAATTAGGGGTGGCTTATTCTTTTTTATGTTTGAAAAGGAGTGAGAAGACGGACGAGGGCGAGCTCATACCATAATATATTCCTTTATGATACCATTGGCATTGACGCCTCAGTATCAATATTTATTGAAAAGGATCTGAGTCAGAATCTAATATGTATATTTCGTTGTGACATGTCGTAAAATATGTATGTAATGCATCAACATAAACAAATACCTGTCTAAAATATTTCTCATCGGATACATATATAGATGTGGACAACGTCTTTGTTCAAAAGTGTGTTGCTTCTTCGAATACTGTTTTTTGTTTCGATCGGGAATACCTGGTAGAAAAGGAAACCTGTTACAGTTTCGGCTCCTTACAAAGGAAGTATTTCAAACGGATAGAAGTTAAAAATGTGAGCATTTTTAAGAAGTACGTATCATAAACAGAGCTGCCGACGAAATTAATTGTCAAACATTGCGATTACAGGCTATAGCTATTATGAAAAGCATTACAATAGAGTGTCTAGTTTTACCACCAAATTGCATTTGCACATTGAAGAAAGATATTGGCAATCTTATTTTCAACTCATTTTCACAGTGCAAACGGCAACAAGCAGCACCACGACGGAAGGAACAACAGTCATCACAGAGGCAACAACTACACCAGCAACGGTTAGCTTGAGCACAACGACTGAGATACCGACAACAAGCTTAACATCCAGCACGGTGTCTACTACTCAATCCACAGAGGTGCCAACAACAACGACGACGTTAATTAGCACCACATCACCAACACAAGTTCCATCAAGTACTAGCACGACAGTGACAAGCACAACCTTCACAAGTCCGAACCCAACTGTAACGAGTACTGAAGCTGTGCCAACTAGCACAACCACACAGACTCCTACTACTGAAACCAATACACCAACAATAACCAGTACAACTACACAGATCCTTACAAGTACGAGTAATCCAACAACTGAGAGTACGACAACCACAATAATCACATCACCGACAACGACCTCAAGCGGAACGACAGGTATATATGCATAATTAGCATTCCTTAGGTTTTTATTTCCATGAAATGCAGATTTAGCTTACAGTACCTTATCGAACTACCTCAAATATTAGAGCTTCGAGGAGAAGGAAGTCATATATGTTTTGTTTTTTATGTTTCAGCACTACATCACCAACACAAGTGTTAATTTAGGAATGCTGAAGTCAAAATATTAAGACGAATATTATATGTCCCATTGCTGAAACTAATAAACGATCTGAAGATCGCAACTTATAGGCAATTAATCAATGTAAGATGGACGGTATGAGCATGCTTTAAGACAGCATCACTTCTTCATACTAAGAAATAATAGTGATTTAGATGAATCCATATTCCCTTAATGGATCCTCGGGGTATATAGGGAAACAGCTCGAAACTGTGTGTGGAATATACAATTTAAGGCATAATTGAGGAAAGCTTGAAGACAAGGTTTCACTTGAAAATTGTCGCTGAGGCGTTGTTAATTATTTATATATGTTTTAGAAAAGGAGTGTGAAGACGGATACGAAAATGGGCCGACATGATTTATATATTGTTTTATTAACCCTTCGATATTGATCCAAACTGTTTGTATATATATATATATATATATATATATATATATATATATATATATATATATATATATAACAACAAAATGTCATTCCTATTTGTATATTTGCATTTCAATATCATAAAACTGTAATGGTTTATGTCATAATATAATAGTCGGCGACTGTGTATTACAAATTCAAAACGTCACAAACGAAGATTGCTGCAGTTTCAATCATTCACTCTATCATCGGCAGTAGGAGAGGGATTTAAAACAGTGTTATTTTTTAATACCAAACATCGGGGAGGTTAGGTGAATCAATATTATGTTTATATATTATAGTGGTACATGGGAAACAACTGTAGACTGTGAAAGAGTTTTTGTAGGAATGTTTTATTAATGATAGGAACAAAAAACGTTACTGATCGAAAACTGTCAATTAGGAGTGGCTTATTCTTTTTTATGTTTGAAAAGGAGTGAGAAGACGGACGAGGGCGAGCTCATACCATAATATATTCCTTTATGATACCATTGGCATTGACGCCTCAGTATCAATATTAGCAGCAGAAGGGGCGAATCAGACAACATTTTTAGACAAGTTTTCACTGAAATCATGCTTATAAACAATGAAACCAATGACATCAGCCCCCCCCCCCAATATTTGTGTGAATCATGGATTAGGTCCCAAAAAAAATATGAAAAAATCAATGAAATTAATGAAATCCTCCATCGATTTTTTGGGAAAGGGACTACAACGTCGTTGTCACTCACCCTCTCTGCTGCTAGAACTTTCAGTTGGGGTTAACCGAATATTTGATCCAGTCCGATACGATATCGTGTTCGAGGGTCATGTAAATTTATTGTTACAAATCCGTGTGGGGTAGACTGAGCATGACTATAGAAATTTCTAAATTGATTGAAGTCCATATCAGAACACCATGTCTGCCAAATATTTCGTAGCGTATGTGTATCAACGCCGTTGAATACAGCAAGCATATTACAGTTATCTCTAATCACTTTTGGAATCTGAGTGTAGCGTTGAGTGACATAAATCACATCAGTGTTTTTATGCCTGCCTCGGGAAAATATTCTAGCAGGATTTTTTTGTTTATCTAACATGACATCATAGTATACAACTAAATTGTTGATACTTCCATCGAGGTCATTCACGGATGGCGCCTCGTCAATATCGGTTATAAATTCAATAACATCCTCGCCAGCAATCTCTGAAGCGTTTTCATTAAAATCTTTTAGCACTTCATAGCATCGTTGGTCATCTACCCTAGGGGCAATTAAATACAACTTATCCCACTTCATCCATCTCATTATTAAATTGAGCAACAATTGCGTTTTACCGGATCCAGATGGCCCGATTATAATTGCGCGGATAGAGTTTGGTAGCGCTGCATGATGCTTCACTGGTTCTCTTGTTTTAGTCGCTGAAAAATCAATTATATTCATATCTCTATACATAAATTATGGATCTATATTGCGTGAAGTGTAAGGCGCGTACTGGCACAGATGACTTGACGACGATTACAACTAAAAATAACCGATCAGCGCTTTCTGGTAAATGCGTACAGTGTAGTACAAAGAAATTTAGATTTGTTTCTAAACCCAAGGAACCCAAGGAACCCAAGGAACCTTTAAAAAAACACGAGGAGGTGATATCGCTGCCAAATTAGCAAAACTCCCTGGAACCCCATGGGCAAAATACCCCGGAGAAAAACACCTTCCAGGGTATAGTTATTGTGGACCGGGAACAAGACTTGATATCAGACTCAATGATCAAAATCAGCCCCGACCCGGTGAGGAACCAATAAACGCTATTGATAAGGCCTGTCACCTTCATGATGTTGCTTATAAAAGCAGCAATTTGCAACACAGGCATCTAGCAGATGTGAAATTAATTCATGCGTTGAATGCCATTCCTGATAAATCCTTCAAAGAAAAATTGGCTTCCTTTTTGATAAAATCGGCAATGAAAAGTAAATTGATGTTAGGTGCTAGTAATTAATAGCAACATGGAATCTATTTACTATTCCCCAAGAGGATACTGGAAGGGTAACGCCGCAATCAGTAAACTCGCTAGCGCCGCAAAAGTGAAAAAAACCACTGCGGCTCATTGGTTATCCAAACAGGCACTATGGCAAATTTATCTACCACCGCCTAAACAAATTCAATTCTCGCATTTTGATGTAACCGGACCCAATGAAGTTCATCAGGCTGATCTATTATTTCTGCCACATGATCGTGGTTACAAATATGCGTTAACTGTAGTTGATATTGCAAGTCGATACAAAGAAGCAGAACCGTTAAAAACAAAATCGGCCACTGAAGTCGCTTCTGCATTTGAAAGGATTTATCGAAGGAGCCCTCTGCACTGGCCAAATCTGTTACAAGTTGATCCGGGCAAGGAATTTCAGGGTGCAGTGTTATCTACAATGAAATATCACAATGTCGCTATCAGACGAGGGCATACTGCACTGCATCGTGATCAGGCCATTGTAGAACGATTTAATCGGATTCTTGCTGAACGGTTATTTGGATATCAATATGCAAAAGAATTCATCCAAGAAAAAAGATCCCGTGAATGGGTGAAGAGATTACCAGGTGTAGTTACCGCACTGAATAACGAGATTACTAGAACCATCAACATGAAACCTATCAACGCGATTAAAAAGAAGTCGATACCTGAAAAACCACAAAAAGATTTCAAAGAACCAATTCTTGGTAGTAATGTCATTGTGAGGTATTTATATGAACCAGGAGAGCTTGAGGGTGGTACAAAAAGGGCTACTGATCCTATTTGGAGCGTCACTACGCATAAGATATCTAGTATAACACGATCTACGGGTAGACCTCCAATCTATAAACTGGATTCAACTGCCCCTCAGCGTGGGTTTACTAGACAACAACTACAAGTAATTCCTGACGATACTCAATTACCACCGCATGGTCTTAACTAGCACCCTTGCGTCTATTGCACTCAAGACAAGTCAACATCACATTATTTCTGACATGACCGAGATTGTTATTTTTTCTGTCAACGGTGAATTGGCGAGGATCCTTATCCGAATACTGCCAACGTATTATACAATTGCAACTCGCGCAGTGATTATTCTGTTGTTTCTTCAAAGTGATTATTAATTCAGCATCAATATCAAATTCTCGTTGTTTTTTTTTGTCCTGTTGTTTGTAACCGGAGAGTTTTTTATCAATAATATCATTATCGTCACCAATGATTTCATCATCGCCAATGATTTCATCATCGCCTGACTCTGTCAGGACAATTCTTCGAAGTTGATTTATTTTTCGTACTCTGGATACTGAAAGATAGACTAAATTCGACCATTCTATGTGATTATCTTTCATCCAAAGAGTTGTATCCGATATAGTCAATCCCTGTGAAGAATGTATCGTCGCTGCATAACCTAGCGTCCATGGGGATTTATTAGCACGCAATGCATCTTCAACAACATTGATATCAACCAGCACAATATCATTTAATACGAGACTCTGCTTTTCACTCTGTCCTGGAATATCAACTTCGATGTTCTGTTTTCGCGTATCCGATGGCCTATAACAGAGGGGCACTGGAAATGTTGCAAATTTTTGTTTATGCAATTCAAATAACTTCATCTGAAGTGTGTCCCTGACTATTTTTCTACTTGCAATGATTAAATCATTTGGTCTCCACATTTCCCAAAACTCATTCATGGGAGTTTCCGAAATTATTTCACGGGTTATTTCACACTGGATTCTATCCGGTTGTAATCTAATTAGTTTCTTCAATTCTTTTAATTCATTATCAAGTTATCTATGATCGGTATCAATTTCTTCATAATAGTCTACAAAACCCTTTAGCCATTCATGGGGAGATGCACCGACAAATGGTGGTGGTTGCCCGTGATCACCGCACATGACGATTTTTGTATTCTTCAATAACAACCACTCAAGAAATATTTTTAAGACATCTTCTGACACTGTGTCTATTTCATCCCAAATGATAATTTCAGGAATAAATTTCTCTCCCATGCGCTCAGGAGTCCATTTATCTCCCTTCCATCGGAAAAAGCTGTGATAAGTGCAAGCATTTACCCCTCTCTGTATCATTTCTCTTGCAAGTCTGTGAGTCGGTGTTAGTACAATCATGTTAGAAACGCTAGCGTTTCCACGACGAAATAACTCAATTGCCCGGGTTGTTTTTCCTGACCCACCACAGCCGTTTAAATAAACTGTTTTATACAGGCATATTGGATCAAAAATCGGTGGTGCACTAGAAAATTCTGAACACTGATTGCTTTCTAAGTAATTATTTTCAATGGCAACATCTGCTGATGGAATATAATCATGAATCATTTCTTTCTTAATTCTCCATGATTCCATTTCTCGTTGCCAGTAGCCTTAAAATCAGCCATTTTGCTATTTATGTAAAATGAGTCAGTAGCAACTCTAACTGCGGTGGTAGGAAATCTATTGATCATTGAAAACAGATTGATAGAAGCATAACCGAGCATAGAAGCTCTTAAGTGTGTGTACTGCGGATGGTATCCATCATTGTAGGTAACAATTGTACCCAATTTGGTTCCATCGGACATAAATGCGTCCTTACGATTGACATATAGGCCCTTATTCGTTAAATCCGCGATTACAAAATCGTATTCAGCGTTGTCTATAATCAATCGTGAAGAATATTTCGTATTATCATCTTTGCCACGTTGGGTGAATTTACCGATTATTCTTCGTCCAAGATTTTTTGCTTCATTGTTTCTGATTTCAAATAACTGTCTGGACCAATCCATGATTTGTTGTTCATTAAAATCAGGAAACAGTTTTCGCTCTTTGCTAATTATCTTTTCTAGATCAGGTTGTGGTAACCAGACTGATTTCTGTGCTCGATAGGATATAATTGCTTCACTGACAATTAATGATTTTAACATCTTACAATCAAGCATATACCGTAACAACACTATTGGCGTCCAGTGTTTTTCAGACATGTGTTTACCAATCCAAAGATAACTACACGGATGAAGTCCTTCAGCCATTTCAAATGATCCTACACAAGCGAATCCGGTTAAATCAAAATCAGGAAGTGGTCCATTAATAGCAACACGGGTCATTTCGTGTGTAGGGTGTCCAAATCGTTTGAAATATTTCTCGCATTCTCCATACCCAAGAAAACTTCCTGGATAACACGCAATCATATCAACTGAAATAACGGTATCAGAGGTGTATTTTGTGTTCCATAATCCGCCGTGGCTGTATTCAAGACAGGACAATTTGACATCTGATAAAATTTCACTTCGTGTTGGTTTCCACGCGTTTTTCTTTCTAGCAAAATGTGCTGCAATGGATGGTACTGTGAAACAGTTTGCTAATAATTGATCTTCGATTTCCCCCTCAGAAAACTCACTAGCTAGTTGTTTCATTTGATTCTGCAGTTCTTCAGTACGGCATAATTCTCCGTTAGGCCTTACAAACTGATCAAATCTACATTCTTCGTCTGAATTACTATGAAATAGCCACGCTGACACAGGATCGTTTTTACTCAAATGGTAAATAGCATCAAATAATTTCTGCACTGAAAAAAACTCTTCGGTTTGGGATAGATATTTTACGGTTCTTTCCCGTGGGAATATTGTTACTGCAGATGACCACGCGTGCGCGTTATGATCAATAATTTCAATGGGAGCCCCCTGTGATTTATATTTCGATTCGTATAATACTTCTCCGGTGATTGTCCTTACCGATATTGGAAATCTTAATGATTTTTCTAATTTAGTTATATCCTGAATTGTTGCTCCATGCTCTTTTACCGTGAACTCCCACTCGGTTATTTTTTTTTCGTCTTAGATCAGTGAGTTTATTTCCCCGGGACGCATTTGTGAAGTGTTCTTTTATTCGTTCTGCTACACAATTGAGCCCTGTCGAATATTTCATGGGTGCTAGTTTTGAAATATCAGGTTTTTCATTGAGCGGATAGATCCCGTAAACAACTGCTGTGACAGGATAAGATCTTTCGTAGTAGGGTTTATCAATTCCAGTCAAAATTCCCGGTTTTGAATCCTGATTCACGGTGACAGTTTTTTTGCCCTTGAGAATGGGTTCAAATTTATCCTTAATAATCCATTTGTCATTCTCACGGATAATGAATTTGATTCGGAAAAAATGACTTTTTTCCCCAACACGTGAAATGATCACTGCTGCTTTTTCATCATTCATGGTAGCGTCAACAACATCATCAATTCGAAATGTTGACCAACAATAAGATGCTCCATCACGCTTGAATTCATTAAAACAGTCTCTGATGGGTTTATCAAGAATTTTATTCTTGGGTGTATTAGAAACTATATCAAGATTGAATTGAGCATCCTTCCATGATGATCTCATGTTTCCGTCTCTTGGACGTTTGTTACGTTTTTTGGGTCTATCGCGATTAAATCTAGGATTGATTTTCAATAATCTCTTAAACTCCTTCATGTTTCCGTCTCTTGGACGTTTTTTGGGTTTATCGATATTAAATTTAGGGTTAATTTTCAATAATCTCTTAAACTCTTTCATGTTTCCGTCTCTTGGACGTTTGTTACGTTTGTTTCCGTCTATTGGACGTTTTTTGGGTCTATCGAGATTAAATCTAGGATTGATTTTTAATAATCTCTTAAACTCTTTCATGTTTCCGTCTATTGGGCGTTTTGGACGTTTTTTTGGTCTATCGAGATTAAATCTAGGATTGATTTTCAATAATCTCTTGAACTCTCTATCAGCATTGAATTTAGCATTTTTCGAAGTCAATCTCTTGAACTCCTTCATGCTATATAAAAAACAAACATTTAAATGAAAGTTTTATGTATAATGAATCACTACAAATGGCTCATGATGGGAAATGTAACCCCGTGTAACAAATCATGCAGAAAAAATGAATACTGTAGGTATCATATGCAAAGTTTTCGACGTGGAAGTCTTGGTCCGTTACCCTGTATTCGATGTGGGGTTGGGGTCAAGGGAAGATCACAATTGTGTATTGATTGTGGTGGTAAGCGATATAGGGAATTGAAGCGTTATTATGATAAAAGAATAAAAAATGGACAATCCATCAGAAATTATGACCCTGAAAAAGTCTTTGACCCTGACAACATCAAGGATAAAATCATAAGAACTCCGCAAGACTATATCGAAAGATTTTCCAGTGATGTAATTATTGAACCAAACACTGAATTAGACAAACAATAGAATAGTATATATGAACCAAGAATTCAGACCACATCCAGTGATTACAAAATATGAAGCATCCAGTGATGGTGTTGTAAGACACTGTAGAATGAAGAAACCGGTCGGTTTTGTGAGTAATCAAGGGTATTTGAGGTTTACTGTTGGCGGAGGAAAAGAAAAGAAAACTTATCTCAATCATCGTTTCGTGTATGAATGTCATTATGGATTGATCGAGAATGGTTTTGTTATTTATCACAAGGATTCTAATCCAAAGAATAATTCTGTATCAAATCTGCAGGCTATCACACTGAGTGAGAATTCCAAACGAGGAAGAGCTGGCACTTGCAAAACGGTTTGGAAGAGACCTGTGACATCTTTGAATACAACAACTAATGAAGAAAAAATATTTTCATCTATGAATGAAGCCGGTAGGCACTTCGATATTTGTCCAACTTCTGTTCAAAAAGTTGCAGGGAGGATTTATCGATCGGCTATTTCAAAAAAGACGGGGCAAAAATTTCAATTTAGTTATGTCTAATGCTTCATAATTTCCAATTAGAGATATGTCATTCTTATAGAATAATGAATTCTGAAAACATGAATAGCATCATAGTTGAAATAGCAAAATTGAAAAATCAGGATATCAAACTATCAGATGGGTTAAATCCTGATCAAATTGTGTCTGATTTTCAGGATATAGAATACGGAGTTAGCACTAACAAATATATGCTACCCAAGAAGTATGCACTCATCAAAAAATTCAGAATTCTATTAGGGACTCTCTTTCATTTTCCAGTGACATCAGTGTGTTCGTCCCGTTGTATACTATCGTAGAAGGAATACGAAAAGAATTAGGTAACGAATACGAATTGAAAAAAGAAGTCAACTCTAAAATTAGAAACCTACGAGCATTAATTCAAGAAAATGAACAATTTTGATTGCCCGACCATTGATTGCCCGACCATTGATTGCCCGACCATTATCATTTTTTGATTGTGACCGACCATTTATCATTCCGACCCTCATTTTTTTTAGCCGACCCTCAAAAGGAGATGTCAAAAATCGATGGAGGATATGTCAGATTGATCAAATAAAGAATGTTGAAAGTGTGGTATTAATTATTTTTATATGAATTTCCACACTTTCAACATCATTGATAGAAGCTGTTATAGGATGAAATAACACTTCCATGACTGTGTTAAAAATCATCCGACATGTCAAGTGTTTTGCAATTGAAAAATAGTTTGCGATTTCAAATAATGGTCAATGAAGCATTAACAACCCGATTGGCTCGTGAACGATTAGATGCAATTAAGAAATTTATACCAATTCGTGACTCTGTAAGAAATAAACTGCAACAACGACAGAGTCTTCAGACTGATTTTGCTCTGGGGTCTGAAGAGTTGTTTAAACCAGTAACCACAGCAACGAAGGGGGTAGAGCGTGCTATACTGGGAGATGGTCCCGAGACGGGAAAATCTGTTATTGGTGAACTCGAAAAAATAGCAGCGAAAACTGAACAAACAAAACAAATAGAATCAAAGAGAACAGTAGATGATTTACGCATGAGATTTAACGAAGAAGGGTTAGCAGCAATTGATGAGACTGATTCAACACAAATTCCTACGCTTGTTGTTACTTCTTATGAAAACAGAAAAAAAAATGTTGAAACCAGAACATCATAAATATGTTAAGAATTTCACTCACTGGGCTGATATATTCTACAAAATCAAAACTGGAAAAAGTCAAAAAAAGACGGATAGTGCATCATACATCGAATATATCAGGATTGTGGATCACGTGTATAATCAATATGAAGAACTAAAACAACAACAAAAACCGCCAAAATTGCAAAGAAAGCGAGATAAACCTGCAAAGAAAATATCTTTCTCTCCTAAAAAACAACAACTACCATCTGATGATGATGATGATGATGATAGTCTTGATTATTTACAAACCACGGATACAGACAAACTAGATGAAGCAACTGGTTATAGCGGAAGTGGATTAGGAAATCCAAGGATTGGAAACACTTGTCCTGATAGTGTTATCAATGATATATCACGATTAGATGTTCTGATCGGAGGAAAACGAGCTGGAAATAACTCTCCAGAAATAATTAATGAAGCAGCTGATATGTGTAGACGGTTATTTGCCGGCGGTATCATGGATATCAAAACCTATCGAGATTTCATTGACGAGTTAGCAAATGGGTATCATAGTGATTAAATAACAATTGAAAACACTATTGTTTTTATAATAATGATCATCCATTACAATCATGATAAACCAACCCTCGTCTATGTAGTTAATTCACGGTTTCCAGTTTATAGAGCATACTACGGAGATGGCCTCGGCAATACCATTTTAGGATTCTTTTCAATAATGGCCCCAAAAGTGATGCCGTTAGCTAAACAATTATCAATGAAAGCCATTGATGTTATTCGTGATAAGGGTATTAGTACTGTTGGAGATCTTGCCGGGAAAGCGTTTTCAACTGCGAAGGATAAAATAACATCATTAGTGGGGCGAAAAAAGAAACCGTTACCGTCTACAGAAGAAATGCCTGCAAGTCTTAGTAAAATAATAAATAACGCAGTAGATGAAAAACTAGCGTCGATGGTAAATCAAGGGGACCAAAGCAATATTGCAAACATGATAGCAGGAAGTGGCCTTAAAAAACTACGTCGATGAAATGGAAAAATCGTTTACGATTTCACGATTTAGACTCTGATAAATAGAATAAAATGTTCAAAAGGTCACCTGATCCAGCATTTGATATAGACGCCCCAGTCCCCAAGAATGATTCTGTACGCGATTATCAATATTACGCCTATCATGCCATAGACTCAAATAGTCGAGCAAGAATTGATCTTCAAGTCCATGATACCAGTAAATACTTTTTGCCCTGTGAAGCATTTATTGAAGTAGAAGGAGAAATTGTAACAGCTGCTGATACTACTGCTGTACCAGCACCGTATCCAGCTGGTACTCAAGTCGGTTTTGTCAATAATGGTATTATGGCGCTATTTGAGAGTGCTAGATATCTCATTGATGGAAAAGAAATTGAGTTCATAGATCGTGAAGTTGATGTGGCCACAACAATCATAGGGTTAGCGAGATATTCTGATGATTATACCAGATCAGCGGGTCCATCTATGATGTTTGCAAAATATGGTAAGAATACCGCTGGTGGAAATCCATTTGTTGTAAGACGACCAAATGATCGTGCTGCTCCTCCTGCTCCTGCTGGTATCGAGGATATGATTATAAACAACGATCCTAATTTCAATCTAGGAGCTGCAACACGAAACGCAATGTTGCAAGGAGCGCGTAAATCATTTTCATGCGCGATTCCACTGCATCACATATTTGGATTCTGTAGAAACGTCAGAAAAGTTATCTACGGGGCGAAGCATACAGTATCGCTTGTACGAAAAAGTGATGATAATGACGCAATTTGGAGGATTCCAGCAGATGCTGCAAATCCAAATGCTGATAATGGTAAAGTCAATTTAACAAAAATATCATTGTGGATGCCAGTGTTGACTCCAGCAATCACCGCAGAAGGACGATTACTATCATTTATGGACCAAGGAGGAAAGTCGTTGTTGAGTTGGCTAACCGTGAGTACAGATGTGAAGCAATCAAATATCAACGGGTTATTCACTTGGAACCTAGCATCAAATCAAGGCGTTTCTGCGCCACGTCATATATTTATTGCGTTACAGGATACCACACGAGTTGGCAATCAACGTTTCAGTCATATGATATTTGATCAATTAGGTGTGAAAGACGTCTCACTGAGAATAAACGGCCAGCAGGAACCATCTGAGGATATACAACTTAATTACACAGAAAATCATATTGCACGAGTTTATCATCGTCTGTTGTCATTTATGGCACGCGATCAAAATGTCGATACTGGTTTGCAAATATCACAATTTGATTTTAAGAATCTGTATCCGATCTATTACTTCTCACTGGAACATCTCGATTTGATGAGACAGTCAGTTGTTGATATACACTTTAGAGCTAATGTGACTCGTCCTGTTGGTCCTCCTGCTATTGCTGATTATAGAGCGGTTGCTGTCATTCTCAGTGATAAATCAATGCTACTCGAAGGTGTTGGTGGAAGAATGAGAGTGGTAGATGCCCCAGTAGAAAATCTTTGAACGATTTTTCTCGATTTTTCATTGAATTAGAATCAATCAATTATATATAATGTCATATAGTGTTATTAGTGTTGCGTTAACTCCTGGTCAAATCAAAAAATTGCAATCAGAATCGGCTAAAAAATGTGGAACCACAATCACGTTGAAACCTAATCAAATGACTGGTGGTTCAAATAAATTATCGCTGACAACTCGTCAGGTGAAACATTTCAATGATGCTTTCAAGGATAAAAAAGGGGTTCAGATTACTCTCTCTGCGGCTGCTATTAAAAATATGATGAAAACAGGCGGTATATTTCCATTGTTAGCTGCAATACCAGCATTGATTGCAGCAGCAGCCCCAGCGGTGGCTAAAGCAGCAGCGTTAGGAGCCGTTGGTACTGCAGCAGGAATGGCGTTGAAAAAGGCAGCTGGACAAGGATATAAAAAAAAGAGACGATCCGTTCAAGGATTGGGTCTAAGACTACCAGGAACCCCGTATTCGTGGTACAGCGGAAAAGGTCTAAGACTACCAGGGAACCCGTATTCATGGTACAGCGGGAGATCCGTTCACGGATCAGGCCTGAGACTACCAGGAACGGTTTATTAATTCAGAAATCTTCGATGATTCCAATGTCTAATTTTGATTTAATGGATGCGGCTAAAAAACTAGTGATTAAAAATTTCAGAGGTGTTTTTATGAAAGATCAATTACCACATCAACCAAACAAAACTGAAACAGGTATTATTAATCTCGATAACAGCACCGGACCTGGAACTCACTGGGTTGCATACGCTATTGATCCACGTGGGATTGTCTATTTTGATTCATATGGATTAGCCCCACCAAAAGAGTTTATGCGGTATATAAAAACCCTTCCAATGAAGACTTGGTATTCTACGCTACCAACACAACAAATCAATGACCCACCAATATGCGGCAGTGAAGTATTAAATGTCCTTGACGCTATTTCTAACTCCTTGGGTAACCCAAGGGGGAAACCACCTCATATTGTCGTAAATGACTACACCAGCAATCGCTTTTTAGAGAGAGAAAGAGTTTTACAATAACATGATTGATATTTGGGGGAGATCTTTGAAACCCAAACCCGATGGCACTGCAACCCCTGATTCTATCAAGGATATAACAAAAAAAATTAAAGATGAAATAGCTGAGACGTTGAATTTAGAAAGTGTTGAACCCAATGAAATAGTTGTATTTCAAGATCGCCAGGGTAAATTGAAATCTAGTAATGTGTCATTGGATGATATTTTAGTTAAACAACGAAACGCAATCGAGAACACCGTTGCGTTATTTTCCGATCAGGGTAAATTGAAAACCAGTAATATTTCTCTGGATGATATTTTAGTTAAACAACAAAACGCAATCGAGAACACCGTTGTGCTATTTTCCGATCAGGGTAAACTCAAACCGGGTGTACTCGTTTCGACGATTACAGATCGATTAAAAATTCTCAACGATGAGTTAAACAATTCTGTGGTTGTACTAACAACACTTGAATCTAGAATTGAAGAACACATAAAACAGTTTACCGCATTTCGTAGAAATATCATTGATAAATTTATTGGAACTACATTCGATAAAATTGAAATAAAACTCCCTGATATTAAAAAATCCATCGATGAGACGAAAACTTTCATCGAAGGCATCAAAGGGGATGCAACGAGGATGATAACAGCCATTGAAAAAACAAAAATTCCTCATGAGAAAACCAATAACGTAGTATATACAATCCAATACGGATCATTTGTGTGGACATCTACAAACAACAAATTAGATATCACTGCAACCGTCAAGGGTATTTATCGATTAACACTGGTGACAACGGCTCAATTTAATATATCATCGTCGAGTTCATCCGGGGTCAACAATACGATTTCAACGATCATCGACAAGGGTACAATTGAAAAGTTCACTATAACAGCTACTGATAAACATTTGGCTAGAGCTCTGGTGTCATGGTATGTGGAATTCGTAGTGGATTTAAGTTGAAAATTGAAAGGATTTCACAATTGAAAACGCTAGCGTTGTTAAAATAAAAAATGATTTCATCATCGCAATATCGCTATGATCAGGTCAGAGAATATCAAACTAGACTCAAAACCCTGTCTGAGGAGTATGCAATGAAAATTAAAAAATATCGCAGGAGAATTACCGCAATTGATGTTACTGTGTATTCAGTGAGTGGTGTAATCACCGGAGCCGGTATTATACTGTCTTCAGTGACAATGATGGCTCCGATAGCTGTTCCAATTTGCATTTCTGCGGCAACAACAATCGCTGGAATTATTTCAATAATCACAAAAAAAATATCCTCATGCAGCCAACGGAAACTACAAGACTACATAATTCAATTTCATGTTGTGTCCACTGCATACTCGCAATTATCCTCATTGATATCGTCATCGCTCGATGATACAATTATATCAGAGAGAGAGTTTTCAGCGATGGTAGATATATATGATTCTGCGATGTCAAAATTAGAAGTACAAAAACATGAGTATAATAACAATGACAACACCGATGGAATTACTTCAACAAATAGTGGAGAACACAAACCCAGTACAAACAAGCATGATCTCAATAACCTCAACGAATCCAGAATTCAGTGTGAATTTCCCCTTTCCGGTCCCAGTGAAGGAGATAGCGCTAGCAAAACTACGAGTATACCACAGTTGGCCAAATATTAGGTCAAAATCATTTGGTGGTCAACAACCCAATAATTCACTGGTATTTGCAAATAAGAATAAACCCGACGGTACCCCAGACTGGAATGTTGTTTCCATACCAACCGGATCATATCAAATTGAACAAATCAATGATGAATTCGCGCGTAGAATAAAATCGATTACTGGAGTAGAGTCAAAAATAGCTATAACAGTTCATGTGCCGACACTATCATCTGCCATTGAAATAAGCACAGAAGGATATGTCGTAGATATCTATCAAAGTTCTATTAGAACCGTACTAGGATGGCCTGAATTACCACCCGGTGGAAAAACCGTTAAATTACCACAACCACAAAAAACTGATTATATCACCGACAGGACAAGATCTGATAATCCAGTAAAGAGTTATAGAGATTATGACAAATTGAATTTTTTCACTGAAAAGATAGATAAGGGAGGGGAGAAATACTACATAACTCGACAGGATAAAATCACTGAAAACTTCACAGCGTTCAATAACGATATTTCGTTGTTGTTAATATCCCTTAAATCCGGCTCTCTCACCCGAGATGAATTTATCAGCGTCATAGAAACATGTAACAGAATCCTCAGTGACATTTATATATTTCATTCACTAATTATACGAGAGGCAGCCCTTGCCAGACACCCTAACACGAAAATAGAATTTACGACAAAATATCATATAAGCGTAGAAAATATTTCCGAATTCAATCTACCAGGATATAATCTCTTAGAACTACAAAAATCTCTCAGTGATGCCATCGATGAAGGTTTAAAAAAAATCCATGATACGTGGAAAAAAACAACATCACCGGAAACAACTATCCTGACACACAATAATGACCCAGATGGTGGTGGCAGGCATATTGCTCCGTTCAATGTGAATATTTCAACGGTAATTGCGCTCAATTTAGTATGTGATGTGATCGAAGGAAGCTATCAAATAAATTTAGAACGATCAAATCAAGCTCAGCAGGGATATATTCTTTATTCATTTGCACCAACAGCTCCTCCAGGGTTTTTAATAATTGAGTCCCCGGTGAATCCAGTCTGTATGCGATGTCATAATAATTCATTAACCAGAATTAATTTCAAACTCACTGACCAATCTAATAATCTGATTGATTTACAAGAGGAGGTTTTACAAATTAGTCTATTTGTGAAATCATAAATGATTTTCGTCGTAGTGATTTACATGACCCTCGAACACGATATCGTATCGGACTGGATCAAATATTCGGTTAACCCCAACTGAAAGTTCTAGTGAGTGACAACGATGTTGTAGTCCCTTTTTTCCCAAAAATCGATGGAGAATTTCATTAATTTCATTGATTTTTTCATATTTTTTTTGGGACCTAATCCATGATTCACACACATATTGGGGGGGGGGGGGGGGGCTGATGTCATTGGTTTCATTGTTTTTATGCGTGATTTCAGTGAAAACTTGTCTAAAAATGTTGTCTGATTCGCCCCTTCTGCTGTTCTATATTTATTGAAAAGGATCTGAGTCAGAATCTAATATGTATATTTCGTTGTGACATGTCGTAAAATATGTATGTAATGCATCAACATAAACAAATACCTGTCTAAAATATTGCTCATCGGATACATATATAGATGTGGACAACGTCTTTGTTCAAAAGTGTGTTGCTTCTTCGAATACTGTTTTTTGTTTCGATCGGGAATACATGGTAGAAAAGGAAACCTGTTACAGTTTCGGCTCCTTACAAAGGAAGTATTTCAAACGGATAGAAGTTAAAAATGTGAGCATTTTTAAGAAGTACGTATCATAAACGGAGCTGCCGACGAAATTCATTGTCAAACATTGCGATTACAGGCTATAGCTATTATGAAAAGCATTACAATAGAGTGTCTAGTTTTACCACCAAATTGCATTTGCACATTGAAGAAAGATATTGGCAATCTTATTTTCAACTCATTTTCACAGTGCAAACACCAACAAGCAGCACCACGACGGAAGGAACAACAGTCATCACAGAGGCAACAACTACACCAGCAACGGTTAGCTTGAGCACAACGACTGAGATACCGACAACAAGCTTAACATCCAGCACGGTGTCTACTACTCAATCCACAGAGGTGCCAACAACAACGACGACGTTAATTAGCACCACATCACCAACACAAGTTCCATCAAGTACTAGCACGACAGTGACAAGCACAACCTTCACAAGTCCGAACCCAACTGTAACGAGTACTGAAGCTGTGCCAACTAGCACAACCACACAGACTCCTACTACTGAAACCAATACACCAACAATAACCAGTACAACTACACAGATCCTTACAAGTACGAGTAATCCAACAACTGAGAGTACGACAACCACAATAATCACATCACCGACAACGACCTCAAGCGGAACGACAGGTATATATGCATAATTAGCATTCCTTAGGTTTTTATTTCCATGAAATGCAGATTTAGCTTACAGTACCTTATCGAACTACCTCAAATATTAGAGCTTCGAGGAGAAGGAAGTCATATATGTTTTGTTTTTTATGTTTCAGCACTACATCACCAACACAAGTGTTAATTTAGGAATGCTGAAGTCAAAATATTAAGACGAATATTATATGTCCCATTGCTGAAACTAATAAACGATCTGAAGATCGCAACTTATAGGCAATTAATCAATGTAAGATGGACGGTATGAGCATGCTTTAAGACAGCATCACTTCTTCATACTAAGAAATAATGGTAATTTAGATGAATCCATATTCCCTTAATGGATCCTCGGGGTATATAGGGAAACAGCTCGAAACTGTGTGTGGAATATACAATTTAAGGCATAATTGAGGAAAGCTTGAAGACAAGGTTTCACTTGAAAATTGTCGCTGAGGCGTTGTTAGTTATTTATATATGTTTTAGAAAAGGAGTGTGAAGACGGATACGAAAATGGGCCGACATGATTTATATATTGTTTTATTAACCCTTCGATATTGATCCAAACTGTTTGTATATATATATATATATATATATATATATATATATATATATATATATATATATAACAACAAAATGTCATTCCTATTTGTATATTTGCATTTCAATATCATAAAACTGTAATGGTTTATGTCATAATATAATAGTCGGCGACTGTGTATTACAAATTCAAAACGTCACAAACGAAGATTGCTGCAGTTTCAATCATTCACTCTATCATCGGCAGTAGGAGTGGGATTTAAAACAGTGTTATTTTTAATACCAAACATCGGGGAGGTTAGGTGAATCAATATTATGTTTATATATTATAGTGGTACATGGGAAATCAACTGTAGACTGTGAAAGAGTTTTTGTAGGAATGTTTTATTAATGATAGGAACAAAAAACGTTACTGATCGAAAACTGTCAATTACGAGTGGCTTATTCTTTTTTATGTTTGAAAAGGAGTG